>JBCNJP010000017.1:26996302-27036302 GCA_039602395.1 Deinandra increscens subsp. villosa | reverse complement strand
GTCACAAACTAATATCATATTTTATATATAGACCACAACACACCACCTAGAGCCACCAATGCCTCCTGTCGGATATCACCCGTCTCAACAGGATCCGAAATTAACAAAAGATACTCTGGGGCCTCCAAAAATTCAGCAGAAGGTGGTAAATCAACCACTGGCTCCGCGCCGGTCCTAAAGACCACCCTCCCAAGTATTACGCCGGGATGAACAAAGAAGAACTTCTGTTTCCAATCTTTGAAATGACAGCTTGGACGACTCCTCTTGATAAAGTGGTCTGAATGGGACCTTTTATCGAAACTATAGAAAGACCCTCTCAGGCAAGGTTTGAAGAAAGCTCTAAAAAGCTCCAAGGAAGGACATCGTCGAAGACTTCATACCGCATACTCAAAATATATCACCCTACCCATACCCAATGGGGGGCATTTGTGAAACATGGAACTAGTATGCTTCCAATACCTTCAAGGCAAAGCCACTGAAACGAAAACAGATATGGGTGCCCATAAAGAATTCTGTATAAAGATATATCATTCCCGTAGGAGGATCATAGGACCTATCAGACGACTCAGGAAGAACAACACCCTAGCTGGGGTCAAGGTCAAATTGTTGGACGATATAATCCAACTCTACAGCGGACAGTTTACAAGAATGTGAGAAAACTTACACGAATGTCGTGGAATATGCATGATTAGCCATGGAAATTTGAGGATTTTTCTCAAAGAAGGATACAGGGAAGAAGTAGAAAAAGTGTAAGGAATAGGCAACATAAAAACACATAAGGGGGAAAGGGTACTTATCCCTTTCTTTCGGCAGCATTTAATGAAAAAGTGGTCATGATTACCCAAACTATATTAACACCATTAAATGACATGAACATGTACACCACGACTACGGGAAACAAGGATTGCATTATCCGTCAGGCGGCATGTCAGAAAAAGAAATTTCACACATCTCCAGCATTTAATGTCTCCTTCATTACAAATTCCACTCAGTATCCGTCAGGCGGCGTGTCAGAAAAAGAAATTTCACACATCTCCAGCATTTAATGTCTCCATCATTACAAATTTCACTCAGCCCTTATGGCAGCAACAGGGGCTTCCAAAACTAAAGGCAGTTCAAAGCTACTCAGCGATCTCGCAAAACACTAATGACAACCAAAATTAGTTTTCAACAATAGGAATCACGTTAATAAATCAACAAACACTCCTGAAACATTGCCATCTCACAAACACCGCGCCATGTTTCCTGCTAAAATGCAAAGTGCTTGTGTTATGTCCCAAGAAACCTCCAAAAGAAAAAACAAAACATCAAATCCATCCAGAAAAATAATGTCTCCAAACTCGAACAACGTCTATAGATATGTCACTCCATACCCCACTACTACCACGTAAGAAAAAAATAATGTACTTGTGGCTCCCCGCAACACCTATAGACATGCAACCCTGCACCACTTTCTTACTATATGAAGCGAATGTTGCGCTCATACGTGGTTCAAAACAAAAAATCCCAACGCCAAAGTCTTAAAGCTTTAACACTAGACTAGTGAGGATTTGAAGATGATAGATCCGATTTTCTATGTACTTGGGCCATATGTGGGTCTTTCTTGAACCAAAAGAATGATTTTAATGAGGTGGTCCAGCCCAATCCCTTTGGGGACCACATGATAATCAAGCGTTTATGACATGAGAAATCTGTTATGACACGTGACGTGTATCCCAGCACTCAGTGTGTGCAATCTGATCTCGACCATCCATTCCTAACTGATTGTTGGAGGATCCATGGGCGCCCACGCGCGACTTACATGAACACTCCCCATGCAACCCTAATTATATATGTACATAGAGTTGCTCAGGTATCATATTCATGCTCTCACTCACACTCACTCTCACACATTACTCTCTTTTCCAATCACTCTGATTACTAATTCTCACATCGGAGGGCCAAAACAGAGCCCAATCTTCGGCTCTGTTGAGGTCCTAACGTTATGTTACTTGTGCAGGTGTTGATAACGAGCCATTTAGCCCATCACCACCGATCATATTCAGAAGAGGAATTGATCTCTGTTTGGTCTGGGTTCTTATTCCTGCCCGTGACGATTTTGGATCAAACAAAAGTTTTGTTTATATTCATATCGATACAATTACTTTAATAGTTCTTTATGCATAAACTCTATATGTTAATAAGTTCTATTCCTTATTTTACTCGTGAAAATAATGAAATAGCATATCTTATCATTTAAACAAGTTTTTCAGGTGGAAAAAAAATAAGAATAAGATTATATTCGATAGCATAAGTACTGTGTTGTTGTACCAAATGAGTAATCTTGAAGTTTGCTTTGATTCTTGTTTGTTATTGCTCAAAAAAGTCAACCTATGTATAGTAAGATAGATTAAATATACCTTCTTCATTTTATTCATTTATTATTTTCTTGACCAAAGTAATTCCACTCATGATGAGCATATTGCATTTTCCATACATTCACTCACCCATTTTAAGGGTCGTCATATTGAGCTTTCCCCAACCCCACCCCCAACCCCTACCAATTATTTCCTCCATTATATCTTCATTGAACTCATCTTCTTCATATACATACACCATCTATCAATTCCATTATCAATCCAACTATCATATCAAATGGAGTTTGATAATGTTTGTGGCACAGGAATTGTCTTAGGACTAGGCCTTAATTCATCCCCATCCATGGCCAAACTCAACACCATCGGTTCCACCAAGCAGCCATACATGAGCTTAGATCACTCTGATCACAAGGGTGTGACCGAGCCATCGCTAACGTTGGGTCTTTCTGTCAACCGTGGCGAGCAGATGAACTATAACAAGATACGTCCGGTTTCAGGAGGCCTTGGTGGTCATCATGGTATTTTATATCAACAGGATAATAATAGCACTGCAATTAGTGGTGGAGGTTCGTCGTTTTCGAACATGAGCGTGAAGAGGGAACGAGAGGTTGGAAGCGAAGAATCGGAGAGAGTTTCTAATGATAACAATTATTCGAGAGTGATGAGTGCTACAAGTGTTGATGATGTTGAAGATGATGATGATTGTGTTAATGGTAGGAAGAAACTCAGGCTTACCAAACCACAGTCTGCTCTTCTTGAAGAAGCCTTTAAACATCATAGCTCTTTAAACCATGTATGTATAACCCCCCTCTCTTTATTAACACACACATATGCACATACAAAACCCTAGATTTATGGATAATTAAGTTTAATAATGCAATCTAATGATAAATCTTAATTAATTAGCAGAAACAAAAGCAAGAACTAGCAAGAAAACTGAAGTTGAGGCCCAGGCAAGTTGAAGTTTGGTTCCAAAACAGAAGAGCCAGGTATTTTACACACCTTCACATATTCTTTTCAAGATCATTCAAGTTTATGATTTAAATTCAGAAGTTTTTAAAGCAATTTAGACAACTTTTTCTGGTCATTCCAGCAGCTTTTGTGATTTGATTTCAAAATCATCTTAATTCTTCTTAAACAAGTTTGATGTACTGTTAATAATTTTAAAAATCTAAATCTTGATTCTTATCATCTTTGTTTGTATAGAACTAGGGAGATTAGGACTTTTGATATTGTAGATGACCAGAAAAAAAGAGTACTTTCTTTATTTCTCAACGTACTTATTTAAATGCATTTTTTGTTTACTTTAGATGTAAGAAAGAAAGATATCGGATTATGTATTAGTTGGTTGTATTAGAAGGTTGTGTTCATATGTTCACCTCCTCTTGTACATGTCTATCCTTTTTGACAAACGAAAACATCATGATTAAGGCATAACAACCACTTATTGAATTTTAGTATCTTTATATAAAGTTGGATAAGACTATATTGGTTTATTAAATTCAAAGCTGATTGTTTATACTATTCTAAGTTTTAATTTGCAATGAGGTTAGTTCACCACCTAACATTCTATTCTCATACCAACTTAAATAGCCATCCACC
The DNA here is from genome assembly GCA_039602395.1 of Deinandra increscens subsp. villosa. Lineage (NCBI taxonomy): Eukaryota > Viridiplantae > Streptophyta > Magnoliopsida > Asterales > Asteraceae > Deinandra > Deinandra increscens. Next base: position 27,032,343 of record JBCNJP010000017.1, on the reverse strand, counting down.
ACACCTTAAACGAATGTCTAGTTTTTGAAACATAAATTTTATCAAAATTTGACCAAATCAAACATCTCAAACGGAGCATCCGCTCTTTTTTCAACGGTTCTCTTCCTTCTTTCAAAGTTTAACTTAACCAAACCGCCTTTTAAGGTGTTAGCGAACAACCATTCAAAGCTTTGGCTTAGCCATATTAGTGGTGTAATGAGTTCAGGAAAAAAAAAAGTGATATCACTTCACAAGTGATGATTTATAGTTAAAGTTTTATTACGAGAAAAATACGTAGATTTAAACATTTGGAGAAAAACTAAAGGAAAAAAAATTAAAGGGGTATATCCTATTGACGCGTTATCCGTGTTCCCCTTGTTTTATTTGTCATCTTTCTCTTTATAGGAAAAATAAAAGAAAAGCATGAACAAACAAAGCCATTATGAATGAAGTTGCAACAACTGACAAAAAAATTAACGTGGGCTCTTTTTGTCTCCACTTGATTGCAATATATAACCACAATTATTCGGACCACTATTGCTACCTTTCAACATACGCAATTGATTAATCATTTACTCTTTAAAACATTAACTATAATAATTATTAACAAGCATATGTAAAATAAGTTACTCTTTTTTACTTTCGTTAACACACATCATGATGCTAAATAATGTGCTCTTTAATGAATCAAAAGGCTGTTCAAATCTTATTAATTGTTGAAAAAAAAAAGTTACTCCTTTTACACAAATACATATTTCTTTTTTTTTTGAACGGCGAAAATTTTATTAAGACTAGCAAGGAGCTAGAGATAAAAACAAAGTTACATATGAAAGGAAATACGGAAACTGTCCCAATCTAGGTCAGACACATTGGCCCGATGTTTAAGCCATAGGAAACAATTGGTTTTAATGTCGTCTAATATTATACCCGGATGCGAATTTATTCCTTCAAACTCTTTCCGATTACGGGCCTTCCAGATTTCCCATAATGATGCCTCTGCAATACCTATCAGCCCTTTCTTTTCTTTATCTGGGACTTGGGCCTCTTCAATATTAGATAGCAATTCCTCTATTGAGCCATTGGTCTTGAACATAAACTTGCACCATCCAGAAATCTGTGACCACAGGCTCATGGCCATCGAGCAGGAGAGGAGAGCATGAGAGGCTGACTCTTCTTGAATCTGGCACCAGGGACATAACGAGTTCAGCATAGATACACCCCTCCTAGCTAACTCTTTCTTTACAGGAATTCTGTTCACTTTCGCTTTCCATGATAGAATCTGAATTTTTAGAGGAACCCAGCTTATCCAATGGTGTTTTTCCTGTGGAACAACACTAATGGCTTCAAGTTGCTTGCGAATGAATGATGTATGAAACCTCCCATCCGAGCAACCTGTCCAACTCCATCTATCCGAACCTGTCAGGAAACTGTAGTTGTTAATCAAGGTAGTTAGTTGCGCAACTTGATGTTGTAATTGGGCAGGGAGGGCATTTTGGGTCCAATCCCATGTTATCGATGGGGGATGATGATGGGTATCAATTCGGATGCTGACTTTGCAAGACTTAGATCTCTCAATTGCGTATAGATCAGGATACCTCTCTTTAAGTGAGCCGAAAGCTAACCACGGGTCTTGCCAGAACATTGTGTTATTGCCGTCGCCCACTATGGCCTTGGCGTCATCCCAAAATTGGACCCCCAGTTGTTCCGTCTCCCCAATTGTGTGATTATTGTTTTTTTTTTTTTTTTTTGAAGGACAAAACTGAAGCAAACAGAAATGAACTTTGAACACTTGAAGAAATGCTGTGAAAGATTAACAGATGAGAACAGGAAACTCCAAAAAGAACTTCAAGAACTCAAAGCATTAAAGTCATCCCCATCATTTTACATGCAGTTGCCGGCAGCCACTCTCACCATGTGCCCGTCTTGCGAAAGGATCGGAGACACCAAACCGGCCCTCGCGAAGGACGCTTTTACCATGGCAGCAAAACCGAACTACTTCAGTTCCTTCACCAATCCATCTGCAGCCTGTTAGTAAATAATATTTAACTAATGTTCTTTTGTGGTTATTGAGTAATTAGGTACAGATATATACATATACTTACTTTGAGGAATGAAGAATGTTATTTAAATAGCCAATGGATAACCCTGCCTTTTTTAGAGTCAAGGGGTTGGCTAGATTTGATTAGTATACTTAAGGTATTTTAGATGGAAAATATTAAAGTTTCTTGTGCTTTTTTTCTTTCCTTTGTTGTGAGAAAAAAAAAAAAACCAACTCAGAATGAAATGAGTATGTGATCTATTATTGTGTCTTTCTGTGTCCACTTTGCCTATGCATGTTAGAATGATTTCTCATTTAACGATATGATATTCATACCTTATTTACAATATCCACACATTTTTTACATTAAAATATAAATTAAAAATATGAGTTTATATGATTATTAATATTCGTGGAATTATGTTATAAAACAATATGTTCATGAAAAACATATATATATATATATATATATAGGGTTAGGTTCAAATGAGAACCAATTGGTTTTGAGAACTTTTGAGAACTATTCTGGGCCACTAATTTTCAAGGGGGGAACCACTCAAATTCATGGGGGGATTTCCTCATATATAACTAGTGGCTCAGAATGGTTCTCAAAAGTTCTCTAAACCAATTAGTTCTCAAATGATCCTCTCCCTATATATATATATATATATATATATATATATATATAACAATTACATGTTTCTGAAAGAACACAAATGTGTATTGATATATGTCCACAAAATATAGTTCCATGATTGTCATAAATGAATTTGCCCATCAGGATTAAAAAGCCAGATGAACCATCACACTACCGTTTTTTATGGTATATATAGTACACCATTTTTTAGCAAAACGTTTACAATGACAAAATGATGAGTAGTGGAAGTAGTGGAAAGCAGAACGATGATGAGCAGGAGGCCCAAATGTCACCATGAATGATATACAAAGGAGAAGTGTTACAGTACAGAGAAAGATAATAGGGTAAATGAAGTGAAAACAAAATGTAGCTAGATCTCTAGCTTAGTTTTTTTTAAGGTTGTGTTTAGCGAGCCATAAGCTAGTTTATAAGCTAGCTTATCAGCTTATAAGCTAGCTTTTTAACGTTACCAAACAGAGCTTTTTTTAATTATAAGCTGGCTTTTTTTAAAAGCCCCGTTTGGTAACGTGAAAAAGCTAGCTTATAAGCTAGCTTTTGAAAAACTAGTTGGAGTAGCGTTTCAACTAGCTTTTATAATATTTCCAGTTTTACCCTTCCCTAACTTATAAATAAATATCTTTATTTACATTTATGACATGTACTTTTATGTCATTTTATATTTATCAGCTAGTTTTTACCAAACGTTAGTTTTTATCAGGTAGCTTATAATTTATCAGCTAGCAGCTAGCTTTTCAGCTAGTGCGCCAAACACAGCCTTAATATCGCCGAATCCCTAGCAATATGTTAAAAACTTGTTATCGTACAAGATCTTATAGTGGTGCAATGATTTAATTGAAGAACTTGTATTATTCACCGATTATCAAAACATATATACAAGAGATTTACATCAAGAAATAGGAAACTAAATAAAGAGCATTAACTACCTGCCCTTATTAGCTCCTCTATACAAGTAAACAACTAAATACATTATACGTGAATAAAATTACTGATTTGAAGAATCTCCAGTAATCATATCCTTAATACGCCCCTGCAAGATGGATGCTCCATTGGAGACTCCAATCTTGGAGTGAATACGTAAAAATGGAGCTCGAGAGAGAGGCTTGGTCAGCAAGTCTGCCAGTTGATCATGAGAATTAATGTGGCACACCTTTAGGTGACCGGCAGACACCTGCTCACGAACAAAATGATAATCCAACGCAATATGTTTCATCCGAGAATGATAAACTGGATTAGCACACACGTATGTAGCACCTGTGTTATCACAAAATAATGTAGGAGTAGTCGTGATTGGAACATGTAATTCCATGAGCAAGTTTTTGACCCAAGTTAGCTCGGCTGCAGCATTGGCTAGAGCTTTGTATTTAGCCTCAGTTGAAGATCTTGAAACCGACTTTTGGTGTGCAGATTTCCACGAAATTATATTGGACCCAAGATATATTAAATAGGCCGTAGTAGACTGTCCACTATCACGAAAGCCACCCCAGTCAGAGTCAGAGAAGGCCAAGATATGTAGTGGAGAATGGCGATTCAAGAATAACCCATAATGAATAGTACCTTTGAGGTAACGAAGAACACGCTTTAGGGATTGTCAATGAGCATGTTTGGGAGCATGCATGAATTGAGAGAGCTTGTTGACTGCATATGAAATGTATGGACGAGTAAAGGGGTAGGATCAACCGAGGGGGCGTGATCCGTTGGAGAGAGAGGACCAGAGGAACTAAGAGGAGTGACGACCTCTTTGGCACCATCTATGTGAAAGGTGGTTAGAAGATCCTGAATTTGCCGATGTTGAGAAAGAAATAGACCAGAGGAGGTGGGTATAAATCTCACACCAAGAAAATGATGGAGGGGACCAAGATCTTAACCGAGAAGGCTTTACGGGTGGTGGCGACAAACTGGTCTAGAACTCGGGAACTTCCAAAAAAAACGGCGTGAAGCATGAGTCCATCAACCACTCGGCCAATTGAACTTTTGTAAAATATTTTGGTGTCAAATCTTTAAATTTATTGGTATCAATGTAAAATCTGCTTAAATACGTTCCACTACGGTTTCAAAATTCATTGATGTCACTTGACCCCTATCCTATTCACATAGCTCCGCCCCTGAGGTAGACATTGTACGTTAGCTTTAGGCTGTGTTTGGCGCACTAGCTGAAAAGCTAGCTGCTAGCTGATAAATTATAAGCTAGCTGATAAAAAATAACGTTTGGTAAAAACTAGTTGATAAACTAGCTTGAAAATATAAAATGACATAAAAGTACATGTCATAAATGTAAATAAAGATATTTATTTGTAAGTTAGGGAAGGGTAAAACTGAAAATATTATAAAAGCTAGTTGAAACGCTACTCCAACTAGCTTTTCAAAACCTAGCTTATAAGCTAGCTTTTTGGCGTTACTAAACGGGGCTTTTAAAAAAATTTAGCTTATTAAAAAAAGCCCCGTTTGGTAACGTCAAAAAGCTAGCTTATAAGCTAGCTTAGGGCGCGCCAAACACAGCCTTAATGGTTGCTAATGACGTTCGGAATATTCTGTTAGAGGAGGCATATTCCTTTTAACAATGTAAAAAGTAAAAGACGTTGTAGTTTAATTTTATATATATATATATATATATATATATATATATATATATATATATATATATACTAGCCGTGTGCCCGCGCGTTGCGGCGGCGACAGTGTATAGCGTGTTATTCGTCTTCTGTTCGCGTGTTGCAGGGGCACAAGAAACTACAACGCGGTATTTGTTTATTTGTTCGCTTGTTACGGCGGCACGACAATTTACATCGATATATTCGTTTTTTTAGAACTCAAACAAATAACAACAAACACCCGAATTGAAATATATATTGGTCACAAACATAGTAATTTAAAACCAAGTGAGTTGTAAGATAGAAGTCATCAACATAGTTTTAAGATATCAATAATAACATATTACTTTTTAAATCAAAACCCAAGGGTCAATGAATTTCATAGTGAGGAAGTCAATATGTGTCGTACGCCATGCACATTCTCACAACAAGTGAATTATTGGATAAAAAATTTTAATCATATAAACCATAAAGTAGATATATTACAATGACATAAAACCTCGAGACAGATGTTGCATATTACTTATGGATATTCTTCACACTAAAAACCACCATATGTAACTTTACTTCTAGTTATATATAGATCTTTCACATATATTGTAAAACTTATGGTTTTATCATCATTTACTCAATTAGATTGTGTTATGTGACATCCTCTTTTCTCAAATCAGATGAACAGGCTGCTCAAGTTTCATTTACACCCGGCTGAGTTAAACTAATTACGGTACTGTAAAGGTGGGGAGGTGATTGTAAATACTAAATATGATAAATTCATTAAGGTTATGCGCCGTAGAAAATCCACTCAGTAAGACCCGTTTTCATTTCAACACATACATAAATTACTATTTTTTACATTTTATCCACTCAGGCAATAAAATAGTCCAATACAAAACTAAGAAACCGACCATTTCTTCTTTCATAAAGGTTTCCTTCGACCTTTTTGCATCTATTCAAATATTTTACTGGTACCAACCCTATGCATTAACATTAATCATATCGTCTGAAGGCAACATGTTACAAAAAAATAATAATGAATAAAAAAAATCTTCAGTAATGACATAATCAATATACTTGCTAATGGCCAAAAATCTCAGCGCCAACCGTATCGAGTATACCTGAATAACATTACCATCTTGTTAAAAGAGAAATAACATTCTTACTATCAGTAAATGGAGCTGCAAAACTTGTGATAGAACCTGAGAAACTGAAGCATTGTTATCAGTCAATTGAGCTGCAAGACTTGTGAAAGAAGCTTCTCCAATACCAACAGACCTAACTATAACAATATTTAAGTGCTACCAAAACTCAAAAGGTATCAATAACTATACAGAGAATGATATACTTCAGGTGTTTCAAGTAGTTAACTCGCATTCAAAAAACTGTGATTGGGCAAGTGAAACCCACAACCAACTTCAACAAGGATCCATGTTAACTCCAATAAGTCTAAACAGAATGATGCAACTCATATACACAAAATTAAAAGAACACAAAATTTTAATCGGAGACTATTGGTATATAAAAGGCATGATGCCTGTATGTTTTTTGAAAAGAAGGTTCACATAGATATTTCTCAATCCATGCTAACCAAAATTATACACAACTTTTTTTAAACATGAAAATAATTTATTTGGACTTTCACCTCAAAGCTCAAAAAATAATCTGAAGCATTGTCATTTCGTTATCTACAAAAAACTAAAAGGGAATTGAAATCATTATAAATATAGGCATTAATTATATATTGAAACAAAATCTTAACCGGATAATTGGCAATAGAAAACAACCAACATGTAATGCAAGTAGTATACGACACGTGATGATCTTCAACAGCTTGAAGCAAAAAATATTAGGATAAGAACATAGAAGAAATATCACCTGATGGTCTTCATCATCAACTTGTAAATCGAAGAATGTCATTAGATAAAGTTTAGAATGTGAACAAAAAAAAAGAAAAAAGAAATATCACATTAATAAGTAGAGTTCATACATTTTAAGCATCTGTGACATGTAAGTATAATAGTGAAGTTTGTACCTATCATCTGATACACCAATGCATCAATTATGTTTAGAAATACACTAATGCATCAATCCTGTTTACCTATCAAGAAACAAAGGAAATCAGTTTTATCCGGCTCATACCATGCATGTGAGTTTTGCAATTTTTGTATTTGCTGAGTTTTCCTCTAAATTGCTATGCTATGTACAACAACACGAAGATGTTACAAAGGTTTGACTATTAACAAATATATGTTTGCTAACACATGTTTCAAACTTGTATTTATGAATTAGTTATTGTAATTAAAGGAGACACTTGCATCAAATTTCATACCTTTTCGTTTGCAAAAGATGGACTCAGTTGCTGCAATTAGAGGGACCTGCTTACATTGAAACATCACCGTCATCTTCCAAAAAACCCAGCCAAAAGAGCATTTCTGAACTTTCTATTCACCCGATGCCATGGGTTTAAAAAATTTACAATACATAATATGCCTGAGAGACTAACACCAGTAACAAATTAATTCAGTACAAAAAAGATATAATTATTTTCCATAAATACTGACCCGTTGGGTAGAGATTGTTCCACCACCACTGGTTTCTCTATGTTGAGATTAGGGGAATTTTCATAATCATTGAAGAGGTTGACTCAGGACCCGCCAACTGGTTCTTTCCATCCTACCCATTGGGGCATGGGTCGGTCTGCAAATAGGTCTTCATTGTTCGTTGACTCAAATCTGAAACGGACTACAAAAGAAATCAGTTCTCAAGAACACAGAATCTTAGATTTTCTCGTAGAAATTGAACTCTTCTAAATCAACGAAAAACAAAGTTCACAAGTATTGTTGTATATCGGTGCAATGTTACCTAGCATGTAGCTCATGCTCCCTACAAATAGGTTTTAACTCGGGTAGCAGTAAAATAATTTACAATCATTAGATTCATAGAAAATTATGTATATAGAACAAGAGTTGAGATAAAAAAAAAAAAAAGATGACCTTGAATCCCTCTGCCAGTAGTGTTGCCAGAAACATCAACCAAATCATCTTCTTTGAAAAATTCTTCCAACATCTCTTTTGGAACCCTTCAACTGATTGTAACCCTAAATTCCTGAAGATGACTCAATGGGGCTGACCACAATTTCTCCAGATGAGCCAAAACCATGATGCAATGTAACCCAAAGGAGGGAAGAGATACCAACATTGCAGTAACATCTCAATTCATTAAAAAATAGTTAAAAAATACAAAGATCAGGTACTAATAAGGAAAACAGTAAAAGTAAATTGTTATTTGATCATTAACCTAACCAATGCAATAACAAAATTGTCAGTCAATATCATAGCCTTAAAAGAGCATTGGAGAATCGGCATACCAATCCCAAAATCAAGCATTTATATAGCAAGTTTGAGTGGAACAAAACACGAAATCAAAATTCAAGTAAACGTAGGACTAAAAACGACAATGGAAGCAAAATGTATGATTATATGGAGCAATATAATACCTCTCCGGATAAAACATTTGAACGATGCCTGCAACAACACAAAGACGATGAATTAAGGAATGCACATCTCAAAATCATACAACATCTTCAATCATGAGTTGTGCTTGTGGGTTACCTAAAGTCCTAAACCCATAAAATTGATCAAATCAGCAGCAGACGGGAGGTTTTCACTTGTTGTTGGAAACCCTTATATACAAATCATGACTCGTGCTTATGGGTTACAGGCTATTCATTCTGAAAAATCTGAATTAACATAATATTCTCAATGCGTTATATACCTGCTTATACTTCACTGGAACCATAATCACAAAATGAAGAAATAAAATGAAACGCATAAACCAAAATTAACAGCACCAATCTACAAAGAAGATTAACAAAAGCAATCAAATATACATGAATCTAAACAGAAAAAAATAATTAAGGAAAATGGGTTTCTCGCAAAACCAGAAACCATATGATGCAAAATCAGTTCAATTAAAGTGCAACAAAGGTGTTGATGTTCAATCATACCTTTGCTAGGATGATCTCCAAAAGCTTAGAGTCTGATTTTGGATTCATAAGGCTCTTACTAACCGTCGTTCCTCCTACTCCTACTGGATCTAACACCGCAGCCACAAAATCACCATGAAACCATCAGTGAATGGAAATGGCGTACGAAATCGGGAAAAAAAAATCAAGAAGTAACCGATTCCTCACCTGTGGATGTCGAGACACCCAAAGTTGTCACCGCCGCTCTGGGTGACTCGCAACGCCATCACCAATCGTCGTCGTTACCAGTCGAAGATCACTTGGCCGGCTCCCTCTCTCCCATCACCAATCGTCGCCGTTACCAGTCGAGACACCCAAATCTGTTGTCACTGCCGCTCAATTGAAGCGAGGGTTTTGTGGTTTGGGACTGGAGCGATAGTCATCTAGGTTTTTAGGATTCATTTTGATTTTTGGGATGAATAGCACACAGTAGTATCGGTCGTGGGTTTTGAATTTCAAAGTTTTGTTCTGAATCATAAAGGACGATTCTCGCTTTTCATCATCAGAAAGCGACTGTGAAAAAGAGAAGGGAGAAAGAAGCGAAAAAGCTTACCGGAGCTGGGTTATTGATGAGCGGGAATGATAATTTTGGGGAGGTTTGATCTGACATCGAGAGTTGCTACCGATGGAAATGTCTCTCCGATGGAAGGTTGCATCAAAGGTAGCTCTGAATTTCTCTGATGCGTAGAAAGAAAAGTCGAATCACCCCTCTTTGAGGAGATTCGGTTCTGCAAAAGCTGGGTCGCCGTTTCAAAACCTCTAAAGCAATGTGGTCGCCGGTTCAAAGGGTTCCAAACAAATTAGGTTGTGTTGCTTTTTAATGCTTTACAACTTGTACACAAGGCTTTACATCTTGTACGCGTCTTAATTTTAAGACGCTAGTATTTACGAAAATGCCATTTTGTTCAATATACATATATATAGTAGTATAGATATATATATAGGTAAAAGATCCGTGTAGACCCCTTATTTTTTGTAGACCACGTAGACCCCTTATAAAACTCAATAAAACTCATTAAAACTCACAAAAAATAAAACTCAGTTTTGTTAATTTAGTTTTTTTTTTATTTGCGATAAGCTTTTAAGAACAAAGAAAAGACAATTAAAAAAAAGAAAAACGACAAAACATTAAAATTGAACATTTTAAGACAATGAGTTTTAAAAATCAATGAGTTTAAAACTCAATAAATTCAATAAAACTCAGTGTTGCGTTTAAAACTCATTATTTTAAAACTCATTGTCTTAAAATGTTCGATTTTTAATGTTTTTTGTTTTTTTTTAATTTATTTATTTATTTTTTTTGGTTCTTAAAAGCTTATCGTAATAAAAAAAACCAAATTTACAACACTGAGTTTTATTTTTATTGAGTTTTATAGGGGTCTACGGGGTCTACAAAATTTAAGGGTCTACACGGAACTCTTCCCTATAAAACTCAATAAAAATAAAACTCAGTGTTGTAAATTTGGTTTTTTTTATTACGATAAGCTTTTAAGAACCAAAAAAATAAATAAATAAATTAAAAAAAACAAAAAACATTAAAAATCGAACATTTTAAGACAATGAGTTTTAAAATAATGAGTTTTAAACGCAACACTGAGTTTTATTGAGTTTTAAACTCATTGATTTTTAAAACTCATTGTCTTAAAATGTTCAATTTTTAATGTTTTTCGTTTTTCTTTTTTTTAATTGTCTTTTTTTGTTCTTAAAAGTTTATCGCAAATAAAAAAACTAAATTAACAAAACTGAGTTTTATTTTTAGTGAGTTTTAATGAGTTTTATTGAGTTTTATAAGGGGTCTACAAAAAATAAGGGGTCTACACGGATCTTTTACTTATATATAGGGTTAGGTTCAAATGAGAACTTTTTTCTTTGAGAACTTTTTTTCTTTGAGAACTTTTGATAACCATTTTGAGCCACTAATTTTCAGGGGGGGGGGGGCATTCAAATTCATGGGGGGGGGGGGGGTTTCCATATATATAACTTGTGGCTCAGAATCGTTCTCAAAAGTTTTCAAACCCAATTGGTTCTCAAATATATATATATATATATATAGTTAGGTTCAAATGAGAACTTTTTGTTTTGAGAACTAAATCTCAACCACAAATTTCAGGGGGGACCACTACATTTCATGGGAGGAGGGATACATGTAAATAAACTTGTGGCTCAAATTAGTTCTTTTTAGTTATCAAACCAAATTGGTTCTCAAATGATCCTCTCCCTATATATATATATATATATATATATATATATATATATATATATATATATATATATATATATAAAGTTCATTGTAGACACCCCCATAAGTGTAGACAGGTAGACACCCTTTTTCACCATTAGATCTCTTGATCTAATGGTTGTGATTAATTTTCTTTTTTCTTTTTTTCTTTTTTCTCATTAATTAGAAGCTTTCACATGTGAAAAAGAGCTATTTCACATGCGAAAGTGTCTACAATGAACCTCACCCTATATATATATATATATATATATATATATATATATATATATATATATATATATATATATATATATATATATATATATATATAGGGAAGGGTTATATTAGAAACCTTGTTTAGTTAAGGAAACTATGAAACCCAAATGAGAGGCCATGGTTTGTCCACATCAACCTTTTATGTGATATAGAAAAGGGCAAAGATGTATTTTACTCACCTGCATCTTTACCTGCAACTTTTACCTTCCATCAACAATCTGACAAATCCTTCTCTCCTCTCTCATCATCATAGTCTTTAACTCATTCACAATTTCTCTCTCATATCTTCTTGTCATATATTTTAACTTATTCACAAATTCTCTCTCCTCTCTCCACCCTTATCTCTCTTTTTTTTTGAACGGCCTCCTCCCTCATCTCTCATCTTCCATCTTTTCTATATTATAATAATAAATAGCAATTATGAGTTTTTATTCTCCATAAAAATTAGCTTATTTTTATAAATTTGGGTTCTAAATTTGATTTGATTAATTTACTGGTTTGTCTAAAACATAACTAAAAGTATGTTATAAAAAAGGATTCAGTTTAACATTTTAACTAAAAACGGGTTTTTTTTTCTCCAATTTGCTATACGTGGAAAAATTATTCCATAATACTAAATTAGTTAATTGATTTATAATGTTTTATTTTATTAATTACATGTTTAAGTTTGCTTGAATGTTATATGTACAACTTTCTTTTCCATTTTTATACTTTAATAAAAATCTTTAGAGATTTTTTTCCGAATAAAACAAGTTTATTAGTTAATATAAGTAAAACATTACACTTATTATATAGACAAAAAACAATAAATAATTTTATTTGAGTTACACATATAAGACTTTAGAGCATTTGTAACGTTTCACAATATGATATATATAACATGACTAGAAAATACAAATGTAATATGTTACACATTAAAATTAAAAATATGTAACGTGATTGGAAAATACATTATATCAATATTTTGTGAGTTACACATGTAACAACTTGCAACATATGTAACATTACATGTATTATATAGACAAAAATCAAGATATAAGTTTATTTGAGATACACATTTAACAACTTGTAACATATGTAACATTACATGTGTTATATAGATAAAAAAAAACAATAAACAAGTTTTTTGAGCTACAAATGTCACAACTTGTAACAAGTTTTTATCTTCATCTTTGGTATAAAAAACCCTTCACCTATGAAGAAAACAAGTTCATTAGTTAATATACGTAAACGTTACACATATTATATAGACAAAAACTAATAATTAATCTTTTTTTGGGTTAAACATATAAGACTTTATAGCATTTGTAACGCTTCACATATGTAACAACTTGTAACATATGTAACATTACATATGTTAAATAGATAAAAACCAATAAATAATCTTATTTGGGTTACACATATTTAACAACTTGTAACATATGATAATACATCACATGTGTTAATAGATAAAAACCATTAAACAAGTTTTTTGAGCTACGCATGTCACAATTTGTAGCATATGTGACGTTACACATTACATGTGTTATATAGAAAAAAATCAATAAACAAGTTAATTTGAGCTAGGCATGTTAGAACTTGTAACATATGTAACATTACACGTGTTATATAAACAAATGAAGATGCAGATATGTATGTGGAATTGTTATATATGTAACAACAACTGATGTTACATATGTAATAGTACAAAGGTATGGATTGTTACATATGTAACATTTTAATTTAATACAATGAAATTTGTATGGTGAATAGTCTTCTTTTAGTGTTTTAGGTTTTAACCATGTCTGTTTTCTTTTTCTACACTTTACCCCCTTTGTTTTAAACATGGTTGTACACAGAAAGTGAATTGGTGGGTGGTATTTGTATAAAGCTCCTTTACATATGTTATCTCTTTGTCTCTCTCTCTGTGTGTGTATGTTCTCTTCTTCTTCTTCACATGAGAGCTTCTCTCTCTAAAAATTAGATGACCGACAAAACCAGAACCATCTTTCGCGACGGTGTTACCGGCGATGGTGAGTGACGGTTTTCGACGATGTTACCGACGATGCTACTCCCCGTTACACATTACATGTGTTATATAGATAAAAATCAATACAAAAGTTTTTTGAGCTACACATGTCACAACTTGTAGCATATGTGACGTTACACATTACATGTGTTATATAGAAAAATTAAATAAATAAACAAGTTTATTTGAGCTAGGCATGTAAGAACTTGTAACATATGTAACATTACGCATGTTATAAAAACAAAATGAAGAATAATAAAAAAAAAATATAACAAGGCTAACAAAAAGTACAACAAACTACGAAATATATAAAAACTAATTATGCTTCAGTTTGTTGATAATCATCTTCATCTTTGATGCAAAAATTCATTCACCTACCGAGAAAACAGATTCATCAATTCATATATGTAAACGTTACATGTGTTATATAGACACAAATCAAGAAACATGTTTATTTGAGTTACGCATGTAACAATTTGTAACATATGTAACTTTGCACATGTAATATATACGTAAATCAAGAAGCAAGTTTATTTGAGTCACACATGAAACAACTTGTATATAGACAAATATAAAAAAAATACATAAAACATGTAACATTTGTAACAATAGACAAGTTAGATATGTAATATCAAACATGTTACATATGTAATAGCAAACAGGTTACATAAACACATGTAACAACTTGTAACATATGTAACATTATATTTGTTATACAGACAAAAATCAAAGAAATAAATATATTTGAGCTACATATGTAACAATACATGTGTAACTAATAGAATTGACATGCCGTATATTGTGAGATATTCGTAGTTTAAATAATAAAAGAATTATTTTATGATAATATATATAACAATAAACAAAAAACATTTTTTTAAAGACAACTACTTTTTAATATTAAAAGAAGACTATTCATCGTCTTCTTCATCTACTTTTTTACAAGTAATATTTTCATCTTCTTCATTCCTTCTCAATATGTATTTCTTTTTTTTTTTTTACAATTCTAAGAATCCAAGATAAAGATGGAGACAAGATCGCAATTCCAAGTTCTCCATAACAAAAAAAAATGCAGAGATGAATGATGAGGATGCACTTACCCGGGATAACATGAAAGTTAAGGATTGCATCTGCTCCAAGTTTAGAGACAATAGATGGAGCTTCTAGATCTCGTCTGGGTTAGATCTCGTCTCCGATCTTCTAGATCTCGTCCGAGGTTCTAGATCTCGTCTGGGTCGTCGATCGTACTGCTGCGTTGTCGCTACACCCATTACGAGACCCTAAAATGGCTTGCAGAGTGGTGACAGATGGTGGCGGAGATAGAGGTGGTGGCGACTGGCGGAGGAGTGGTGGCGACTGGCGGAGGAGTGGTGGTGGCTACTGGCGGAGGAGTGGAGAAAAATTGGGGGAAATTAAAAGTTGAAGTCTTCTTCTTGTTCAACTTACTGTAACTATAAGAAGAATGAAAATTGAGGAACCTATCATGTTTTGAATGAAATTGGATGATGATTTGAATAAGAAGCATAACCTACAATGGAGGATATGGAGAAGAATGTGGGAAATTAAAAGTTGAAATGGTGGTGATAGAGATATAGGAGGGTGACAATTGATTAGACATAGGAGAGAGAGTGTATGCATCGTTTGAGGGGAAGTGAAAATATTGGGACTATAATACCCTTTATGGGGATATTTAACTTTAGATGGTAAATAAAAATAATTAAAATTGAAACAATAAATATGAGCCATAGGATTAACAAGATGAATGGTCAAGATTGGGGTTTCATGGTTTCCTCCACTCAAGGGGGTTTCCATTTTACCCTTCCTCTATATAATATATATATATATATATATATATATATATAGGTAAAAGATCCGTGTAGACCCCTTATTTTTTGTAGACCCCGTAGACCCCTTATAAAACTCATTAAAACTCACTAAAAATAAAAATCAGTTTTGTTAATTTAGTTTTTTTTATTTGCGATAAGCTTTTAAGAACAAAAAAAGACAATTAAAAAAAAAAGAAAAACGAAAAACATTAAAAATTGAACATTTTAAGACAATGAGTTTTATAAATCAATGAGTTTAAAACTCAATAAACTCAATAAAACTCAGTGTTGCGTTTAAAACTCATTATTTTAAAACTCATTGTCTTAAAATGTTCGATTTTTAATGTTTTTTGTTTTTTTTAATTTATTTATTTATTTTTTTGGTTCTTAAAAGCTTATCGTAATAAAGAAAACCAAATTTACAACACTGAGTTTTATTTTTATTGAGTTTTATAGGGGTCTACGGGGTCTACAAAATTTAAGGGGTCTACACGGAACCCTTCCCTATATATATATATATATATATATATATATATATATATATATATATATATATATTATATATATATATATAGGGAAAGGATCATGCGAAAACGCATATATTTTGCGAAAACCATCTTAAAACCAACATAACTTTTTCATACGTTAATATATTTTTAATTTTTTTTTACCAAAAGTCTTATAATTATTTTATCTTTAATTCTATAGAAACAAAAAAATAAAAAGTTAACGTTTTTTATTTTTTATTTTTTTTTTCTGTGATACACATGTGTACCATAAAAAAATCTCATACTTTAGTATGAGTTATTATTTGTTTTCTCTAAGACGCACCATATGTGTTATATTTCTGTTATTTTTTTGTGTTTTTTTAATGATACACATGTGTACCACAAAAAAAAACCCTCATATATGTGGTGTACATTAAAAGTTTTAAAAGGAAATTGCACCATAAGTCTTATAGTTATGTTATCTTTGTATCTAATGAAAAAAATAACACTTTATAACTTTTTTTTAATTATATGTTGCACATATGCACTATGTTTCATTATCATTAGTATCATAAATGATTTAATGTTTTTAATATGCTTTTAACATAACGAGTGTTTTTACACATGATAATTCGTTTTTGTGCAGTAGTAATGATGATGATACACATGTGTATCACACGGAAAAAAACTGTTAATTTTTATTTAATATTTGTTTCTAGAATTGAAGATAACGTAATTCTAATACATTTGGCGCCAATTTTTATGAAAAAACATTAACGTATGAAGAAGTTGTGTAGGTTTTAATATTGGTTTTCACGTTTTCGTAATATAAAGGCTTTTCACAGGATCCTTCCGCTATATATATAGGGTGTATATATAGGGTAAGGATCCTGCGAAAACACTTTTATTGTGAAAACACGAAAACAACTAGATTTTTTAAAGGAGGGGCTGGAAATGTAAATTAGTCATTTTACAAATTAAAAAACACGGAGGGGTAGTCTTGTAAATTTTGAAAATGTTGCTTGATTGCGTCCATTATCAATGTCGCACATGGGAAAAGCTCAATCACATGCCCTACCGTACGACCAGCCGGCGAAGGAGGAGGTGGTTACTGGCGTCGCTACTAGCAAAAGCTCCGGCGATGATGCTAATGGAATCCGATGTAAGATTAAGAGGTCGAGTTTTGATAACGTCGATTGGCAGGAGCTCCGAAGCGAAGTGACGACAGAGAGAGCATCGTTAGGGTTCAAGTGTTAGGAGATGATATTAAACTTAATTGCTTTCTCCGCATGGCTTATGATAAAACACAGGATGGAGCGATGATTATTTCGATCGGTATATGGAGTACAGGTAGTTCTATTTTATAATCCAACTTCGTTCCTAAGTAGCCTCAATTTTAACTGCTATTTTCTACAAATCGAGGTAAATTTCAACTTCAAATAACCCAGTTGATTTAACTTGAGATCCATTATTATAAAGGTATATACCTAGTAACAGTGAATGTGATTGCTCCTAATTAGATTCAATTTTGACAATTATCTTTGCAAATAATGGTGATGTTAAGATGATTGTACATGTCCAATAATATGCATTTTTATTTAACTGATACAAAAAAATGGTGTGATGTTAAGATGATTGCACATGTGCAATAATATGCATTTTTTACTTAACTGATACAAAAATGGCAATGTTAAGATGATTGCACATGTGCATTAATAATAAATGTGATCAAAACCGTACTACACATGTGTATTTTAACTTAATTAACACAAATGATGCTACTATTAAGATAATTGCACATTTTCGGTTCTATGTGCATTAATACTGCACATGTGCAATAATCTTCAGTTCCATGTGCAGTATTGTAATTTGTTTTTTTTAATCGCAAGTGTGACATGTTTGCGCTAACACAGATCCTAAAGTTGTGAAGAAGGATGTAAAAATTGGTCGAGCACAAACCAGATAGAAAGTTGAGGCTTCATTCTTGTAAGTATCGTGATACATAACCATATTTTAATGTTATCATTGTTGTAAATATCGGTGCACATGTGTAGTAATCTTGAAAAGTGATTAAAACTACATTAATGACAAAATAATGGAACTGTTAAGATTACTGCACGTGTGCAGTAATATTCAATTACAAATAACGTGGTTGTCAATTTAGGTGCACATGTGCAGTAATCTTAAAATGTGATTAAATATACAATAATGACATAAATAGTGTAACTGTTAAGATTATTGCGCATGTGCAACAATCTTTAAATATTATTGCACATGTGCAATAATCTTAAAAATATTATTACACATGTGCAATGATCGTAAATTACAAATAATAGGGTTGTAAATATAGGTGCATATGTGCAGTAATCTTAAAATGTGATTAAAAAACTACATTACTGATACAAATAATGAGATGGTAAATATTACTACACATGTGCAATAACATTAAATTGTGATTAAATCTATAATACACATGTGCATTTTATCCTAGTTTATACAGATAATGGTTATTTGTATAATGTATGATAAGCAGAAGGGACCTATTCTCAATTAAAGCAGGAATTAGAAACATTAGTGGAAACTAAAGTATTCCTTTTGGCAAGCTTAAGACTCGGGAAAAACGTTTTTGCAAACATAGTAAACTGTTGGGCGGCAATGCACGAAAGTGTTATTTGTTTGTTTGTTTTTTCGTTATTGTTTTTTTTTTGTTATGATCATGATATAATTGTAAGAGGGTTCGTATGGTTTTATGTTGACTTACAGTTATATAGTTATTAATGATTGCAATATGTTTATTCAAGAGGGTACTACTTGTGTTCTAAGTATACGTTTAATGCACATGTGTATTAAAGTTGTAATGCACAACATACATATGAACTTATGCATAAATATGAATGTCACGTGTGAAATACAAGTGACATGCATATAATACATATGAATTTCAGCTTAAATGTGAATTTCATATTAGTGCACATATGCATTGCATATTAAAAATCGAAATAAAAAAATCTGCGACGAACTCCATATGGATTCGAACTGAATTACAACTTGTTGGATACGGAAAAAGGTAGTGGATATGTCAAACAAGTTGTTTGAACAAAGTATGAAAGATTAATACACATGTGCAATAAAATCAAATGTACGAACTGTTTAGTGACTTTAACACATCTAGGCACAATATATCATCAAATGTACGAATTGTTTAGTGACTTTAACACATATAGGTAAAATACATTCAAGAAACAACTTAAAGGTTTTAAAATGTCACAATAGTACACATGTGCAATAAAATCAAAAGTCCAACTTATTTTATGTAGTCTTCATCAAACAGCACATCGCGATAACTTTGAAGCGTCCAGGAACCCAATCTTCACGTATAACATACATATTACTCAACCAAGCTTGCTCAATCAAACCGTAACCATCCATAAGGGATTCCTATTTTTTCTTTGAAAATATGCGGGTCAATCACTAAATTCCAAAACCAGCATGTGCATAGACTTATGAAGGTATGTATTTTCTAATATGTCACCTACAATACGATGATAAACATAGAAATTGTTGATATTGCACGTGTGTAATTTGCAATAGTAAATTACACATGATATATGGCTAAATGGCAGTTAAAAATAGTATAAAAATGAGCTGTGGTTCAGGTGATGTGACAATTGCCCAACTCCCAGGTTAACGCCGTTAACTCTTTCCGTTAGTTCCGTTAGCAAATCCATAGCCCGTTAACTAAATGTTTATTTATGTATTTATATTTAAGTTACTAATTAATTTTAGTAATTTATTTCGTGACTTTATGTGTTACTTGAAAATTTGCATTTTTATGTGAAACCGGGCTTCGTGCGGAATTTGAATTTTTTTTATGTGCAAATGATACTTATACTCGTCCCGACTAAACATTTCATTTTAAATGAGCTAAAAACATTTAGAAACATTTCTAGTAATTTTATTTTACAAGTTTTGGGATTAAAACTCATTTATTTGAGTTTTGGGCAGTTATGTGCTTAAAAGGGAACTTGGAGGGGCTAAAGTTGTAAGTTTCCCTTAAAAGAAATCTGCCCAAAACCCACCCTCCCTCCTCATTTGTACGCATCTTCTTCCTCTCCCTCTCTTCTTCACGGCTCAAACACACACACACACACATACCCACTTGCGAATTGGAGAAATCACGCATCAAAGAGGTGAAGTTCAAGGATTTCAAGCTCCTATAAGCGTCAAGAACACTAAAGGAAGCTCCCTCTCCACTTCATCTCCTCCATCTCGACATTTTTCTTCCAAGCTTGTAAGCCCTAGAACTTTCAAACTCGAAATTGGTAGGTTGCATGTGTTAATCTAGTGTTTATGTGCAATTTGATGTGTGTAAATGCTCATAGAACATGATTTATGTTAGGTTATGATGTTTGGTGATTTGGGGCTGTTTTGAGATAGGGTTACGGGCTGTATATGTGATAAATTTTCTGCCATGAAGTGTTCTTGATGTTTGCTTGTGGTGTTGAACATGAAGATTAAGTGAAATTGCTATATGAAGGTGCTATGCTCGATTTTTGATATGATCGTGGTATGATTATGTTTAGAACTGAAAATGTATGTTAAATGGTTGTTTATGATGTTACAAATCTGTACAAGGGGAGTGATGACCAAATTGTTACTCAAAACTTTCAAACTAAAATTGTTGCAAAATCCCGTTTTTGGACAGATTATGTCCAGTTTTTGGGTCAACTTGCACAGGTCATAACTTGCTCAATTTATTTCAAAATCAGTTGATTCTTTTTCCGTAGTAACATTTCCATGTCTTAGCTTTAACTGGGCTACTCGCACGTTTTCTAAAACCTCCGTTTGGTCACCCAAAAGGCTGCTGCAAGTTAGGTGTGCAGGGCTGTATTTTTCAGTCAAATGTAAACTTTGCGTTTTGGTTGGACATGATTATCGTGTTTTAATGAAGGTATTATTGAATGGAAATGATGATTATATATTAAAACTAAGATCTGGAAGTTTTGATACACAAATTCTAAGTTTTGATCAAGTTATGCAATTATTAAGCCTACTTTGACTATTTGGTGAAAAGCTGATTTTTGTCAACTTCCGACGCGCGTAACTTTCTCAATACTTAACTTTTTGAGTTGATTCTTTTTGCAACATTACCTAAATGTTTAGTAGTTCGTGCCTGTAAAAGATTAGGAGTTAACTCCAAGAAATAAGTAAATTAGACGTGCCACCAAATGTGTGTTCTATGTTTGACTTTTAAAGCTCGTATGTATGCATTTTGACTTGGGATGTGAATCCATGTTTTTCTCCTAGATTAGGACTTGTGTGTAAGTTTTATGACTTAAATGAATATATGAAAACATGATCGGAATGTGATAAGCTATATTTCGTCCTAGTGACAACTTCTAATTTGGTTAGACCGTATTCACCCAAATAGGTCGATTCTAACCCAACCGTAAGGTCAAGTGTCGCGTACCAGTGCACCCTAAGGTGAGTTTCACTTACTATTATAGTTATATCCAGTTTAGGATGATAACGCACAAATGAATAGATAGTTGCATCCGGTGAAGGATGGCAACAAAACGGTAAAGGTATTTCTTTACTAAAGTAGTTATCCACTATATATCACATGTTTCACTGAATTGCTTTTAATATCAAAAGTCCTTACTTTACTCGGGCCATTAATATAGAATAGCGAGGTAATGTTGAGTAGTACTACTGGGGATTGACACCCCCTGCTCAGCGGTGCACAGGATGCACCCTCCCGACTGGCGGTCGGACTGAGACCAATGTTAGCCTAGAACTGTCGTGATCGGGAAAGACACGGGGAAGGCAAATTGCATAGGTTATACCTGTGACACTATGTCAGCTTGGTTTCGAACGTTCAGGTGAACATAAGCATAGGCTAGCTCCCTATTGATATGGATATTACTTGCAACTTGTATAATTAGGTTACGAGTTGATCTTTTACTATTCGTATGCTTTGTTGGTCTACATAGTGTTGTGTAGACTGCATTAGTGAACTCACCAGCCTTGGCTGACACTTGATTGTTGAATGTTTTTCAGGTCGCTAGGAGGATCACGGATGGCACGGGCGGTGGCAGTACTCTTTTATGCAAACTTTTGAGGAAATGTATTTCAAACATTTTAACTTGCTATTTTTGTAACATCAAACTTGTAATCGCTTAACTGCTTCCGCTAAACTGTTAATTAACCTTTGTTTTGTAAATCATGCTTTATGTTATGTTAAATCTCTTTTCATGGCTTGGTTGTAACTGAAGACTTGGATCCTGGTCTGGATCATACCCCCACACGGTTATACTCCGTTAGTGGAAATTAGAGGTGTGACATATTGGTATCAGAGCCCTTGGTTACAGCGAAGCAGAACATTTTGAAAGTAAAATTTCTGAACTGTAACTGTTTTTGAAAACTTTGGTTACAACCTATTCCCAAAAGTACCGCCCCGCGTGCTGAAGATGATCCTCACTTAGAATTCCTGTCATGTGTCGGTGTAGAAATTGGATTTTAGGGTGGAAAATTTTCTTTCCCGAGAATTAGAAATTTTGGAGAATTTTGAGTTAGGAAATTTTTCTAAGTATAAGGTTAGCAAAGTTGCTATTTCTCTCTTAGCGAACTTGAACAAGTCTTAGCGGACTTCCCTTTTTGCTTTAGCGGACTTAAACTGTTCCTAGCGAACTTCTAGCTAGCGAACTTAAGCAGGCCTTAGCGAACTTCATTCTGTTCTTGGTGAACTAGAACTTGTGCTTAGCGAACTTCGATTGTGCTTAGCGAACTTAAGAAGTTTTTAGCGAACTTCATGTTAGCAAACTTGTACCTTTGTTCTTAGCGAACTTAAGTTGCTCTTAGCGAACTAGTGTTTCTATTAGCGAACTTCCAGCTAGTAAACTTGACTCTCCTTCTTAGCAAACATGGTATGCCCTTAGCGAACTTGTTTGGCTTCTTAGCGAACTTGAGCTGGTTTTAGCGAACTTCATTACCTTCTTAGCGAACTTGAAGGTGCCTAGCAAACTTGTTATGTGTTTAGCGAACTTCAGTGTGTCCTTAGCGAACTTGTAGGGCTGATACAATATCATTGCTGATTTTTAATACAATAACAAACTGTACCATGTGGTTAACGTGTCATGTTACGACCTTGTTACAACTTAGAATGTATCGTTCATGTAAATGAATGTTTTTCATGTAAATTGTGTTTGTGTGAGACATCTCTCGGTACCTAATGATTTTCTTGTGTTTGTGTGAGACATCTCTCGGTACCCAATGATTTTCCTAGTATCGGGCATACTAACCTTTGGAAGGTTTGCATTGATTGTTAGAAATCTTGCCTCCTCAGAGAAATAACGAACACAACCTGGGAAACTTCACTGCTGCTCAAGTTCAGGAGATGATCAATCAGGGAGTTGCTGCAGCTATGGCAGCGGCTCAGTTTAAGTTCCAAGGACAGAATCATCCTCAGTGCACATTTAAGGAATTCATGGATTGTAAACCCCTGGTGTTTAAGGGTGATGAAGGTGTTGTGGCCTACTAAGACGGCTCAAAAAGTCAGAGAAAGTATTTGCTATGTGTAACTGCCCGGTGGGGGATCAAGTGAAATATGCTACTGGTACACTTGTGGATTCTGCATTGACCTGGTGGAATGCTCATATTCAAATGTTAGGAATCGATGCTGCTAACGCCATGACGTGGCAAGAGTTTAAAGATGCAATCATGGAGGAGTATTGTCCTCGTGATCAGGTTAATGTAACATCCGCCTCCGACACGTTAGCAAAACCCGACCCGTTTCAAGCTCACCGTACGGATTGGAAGTCCATCAAAACTTTTCAAGCATGGGATTAAACTTTTGACTCCGTTTTTTTTCATAATCCAAAAAAAAGTTTACGTTATTAAGATGGTTCAAATAATTAGGATTGTTTTCAAACAAATGAATAAATTTATTTCGCAATTAAACACGCACGTTCGGAATTCATTTATCGATAAACAAAGGAAGTTCATACATTTATTAGCTTACAAGTTCAAATGATGATTTTAAATGCTCATGATCATTTTCCAAGTTAACGGAACTAATCGTTTGATTTTTAGATAAATAATACGCGTAAAACGCAAATAAAATGATTTTCAGTTTTCGCGCAACCTTTGGTATTAACCGGATGGCCCGTGAATCTCGAAAACCATATTTTCATGTTACATGATGTTTTTATATGATTATTATGGGTGATCGCAAAATTTGGGGATATTTCGTGTTAAAACGAGAAAATTATTGATTCGCGATATTTATGCGTTTTCGGTTCGCGAATCGAGAGACTCGTAAAAGTTTAAAATCATATTTTATTTAATTTCAACATGTTCTTATGGGTCTAGTATAGTTGTGTTTCAAATTTGGGGCAAAATCCGATAAGTAACGTATGCGTAGCGAGCAAAAGAAGAAAAAAGAAAATAGGAAGAAGTAGAATAAAAAAGAACATGTTTTGCTGCCTGCTCGGATTCGAACTAGCGACCCTTGCTCTTTAAATTCAGCGACTTGACAACAC
Source organism: Deinandra increscens subsp. villosa (assembly GCA_039602395.1). Lineage (NCBI taxonomy): Eukaryota > Viridiplantae > Streptophyta > Magnoliopsida > Asterales > Asteraceae > Deinandra > Deinandra increscens. The sequence continues at coordinate 27,007,703 of JBCNJP010000017.1, read as the reverse complement.
TGGGACCATGACGCCTCGGTCTCAGTATTAATAGCCTTTCCCGGTCACCTGAATACCTGATCGCGAGTTTAATTTCGAGCTCATCTTGTTTTGGCCATAACTTTCTCATTTCCAACCCGTTTTAGGCTCCGTTTTCGCCTGTGGTTCAGTCTTAATATCCTCTAACTTATTCCCCAAGCCAAATCCATAATTAACACGAATTTAATGGTCCATTGGTTCGTTTCCATCTTTAAAAATCTTAACTTTCTCTCCAAGACTTGCCATTATGCTCATAAAACCCTAATTCGACCCTCCACTCTATAAATATCAGTTCTTATGATCATAATAAACCTCACACAACCTTCTAGCAACCTTCAATTTTGTTCTAAGCCTCTATCGATCAAGTTTTCAAAAGTCAAATGTCTAACACATTTGACCTTCTGAATTTACCAACCTCCTTTGACTTTCACACGTAAGTTTCTTCATAGAATTTTCTTGTTTTCATATGTACTTTAATACCTCATTGTTGGTGTTTATCAAAACTTAATCTGAGTATAAAAGTCAAACCTTCTCATACAGCGGTAAAATTGGGGAAAACGCATATAATTGTAATTACTCATTTAGCAATGCTTCTAATCATGTTCTAATAAGTTCCATAAGTGTATTATGATGTTTCCAAACCATCAAAACTGATTTTTTTTATCAAAAACCTATAAGATACGCGTTTTGACCCGTTAAAGTAAGCGTTTTATCGCATATCTTTCTATTCTATTACTTTTGTAATAAATGGAACATACCAACACACTTCTAGGATGCTAATAAACATATAATAGTATTTTCATAAGTCTAAATATGACCGTCGTGCAATATTGCAACTTTTGGGCTATTTATGTAATTATTCAAACTTAAGGGTACAAAGTGTAATTTTACTAAAGATATGAAATTTCCAGATTTGTTATGATGTTTTAGTAATTATATAATAAACCCTAAATTCTGGAATATTATATTATTACAATGACTTTAGTTGAATTGACATAATTAACCCCTAAGTTTGAGAAATTACATTTTTAACCCTAAACTCTTACATAATTATCAAAAGTGGCTATTTATGTTCATAAAAGGGTATTTTAGTAACAATAACTATTAAATAAAATATCTTTGAATATAAATAGTAAATAAATTCCCCAATTAATCGTTTAAACCACTAGTCTGATCGTTCCGGTCTTTACAATTGTCAATTCTTCGAATTCTTTAGGTTTTCATCAGGGTTAGTTATTCTTCGTGCGCTGTTGCTCGTTCTTTGTCACCTACTTAGCTTATCAGGTGAGTATTCATAGCCCCATTTCTATTTTTTGTTTTGGGGTGTAACATGTACACTTATCGAACTTTCATACTATATATTTTTCATTTAACTCAAATGCGATTCTTGTTCGTTATTGTGTGTTTTGCTTGTATGTGGACTGTATGTCATATTGCATGTTGTTCTTTCATTATATTTCATGATCATTCGCTGTAACTTTAACTGTAAAAAGCCTGGGTTCCAATAATAGATCTATTGGGGTGACGTCCCACTTGACTTGACCAGTTTTGGCGTCGAGTGATTGGTAGCCTAAGTGTCAGGATTGGTTTATGCACTCCGCTTGTACTTGCTTTATTTCATTACATGTTCTTTCATACTTGTGCATTTCCACGTAACGTTAGATCGCATTGTTTTCACTTTCATTCTGTATTAAACCTATGTTTACTCACCAACTCTAGTAGTTGACTTTATTATGTTGTACATGTTGCAGGACATAACTGATGATTATTTGTGGATGCATAGGACATGATTTTGGACCTAGATTAAGATCTTAAAAACAATTTATCTATTTAATTACTTGTTTGCATTTTAGTTGAGATGTACATCACTTTATGATTATTTAATGAGTGGCATGTTTAAATTCAGTAACTATATTTAGTTTTCTTGAGCATCTGGAACAATCCTCATGCCCCAACGTGTTCCGCCGTTGGTTGGGGTGTGACAGTTAAGAGGTTGGAAATCGAATTTGTGAATTCAAAGATGATAGGCTTAGAGATAGAGGAGTACATCGCTCGATACCACGAGTTTTCAATATTGTGCCCAACAATGGTCGATGTTGATTATAAAAAGATTGAAAGGTATGTGGACGGGCTGGCTCCACAAATTCAGGGAATGGTAACCTCCTCAAACCCGCTTAATGTGCGGCAAGCAATTAGGCTAGCACACAAGCTGATAGATCAGGCGGTAGCCCAAGGGACCCTACCACCGAAGAAAGCACCAAAGGCTGCTCTAGACGGGAAGAGAAATAGAGATGAGGAACCAAGCAACAACAACAATGCTGGCAACAACCTTGGGAGGTCCTCAAACTCCCAGAACAAGAGCAGAAAGTTTGACAACTCCAATGGGGGTTACAATAACAACGGTGGAGGTGGTAACCAAACCGTCAAGGCAGTAGTGGTCAGAGTTCGAACAGGTACAAAGGGAAAGCACCCTATTGCAACAGGTGCAACATACATCACACTGGTGACTGCAACAAACCCCCATGTGAGCGTTGTGAAAAAATGGGGCATATGGCCAAGAATTGCTGGAGTGAACTACCGAACCGACCAAGGCATAACAATGATGGCCCCAGGGGATGTTTTGAATGTGGAAAACTGGGTCATATGAAGAAATATTGCCCCTAACTCAAGAAGAATGGAAACAACAACCATCACAACAACAACAACAATGGTGGAGGTAGTGGTGGAAATGGGGGAAATGGTGCTAGAGGAAGCGGTTGTGTTATGGGGTCGGGTGAAGCGAAGAATGATGCCAACGTGATAACTGGTAAGTTTCTTCCCAATAACTATTTTGCAAATGTGCTCTTTGATTCTGGTGCTAAGAAAAGTTTCATTTCAACTAAGTTTTGCAAGTTGATAAAGGCTAATACGAAACCTCTAGAAGCTAGGTACACTGTTGAACTAGCTAATGGTAAGCTTATTGATGCAACACATTTAGTCAAGGATTGTACCTTAGAACTCTCAGGTCATAAGTTCAACATAGATTTGATACCTTTCACAATCAGTAGCTTCGACGTAATAATTGGTGTGGACTGGTTGTCCATGCACCATGCAGAACTCATCTCCCAAGAGAAAATCGTACGCATGCCCACCGCAAACGGAGAAGTACTCTCGATTCAGGGTGAGAAGGGAGGAACTGTCTCCGGAATCATATCATACCTCAAGGCCCAGAAGTATCTTCGGAAAGGACATATAGCCATTCTGGAAACGGTTACGGATCAAACCCTGGCTGAAAAGAAAATTGAAGACTTTTCGATTGTGCGTAACTACCCGGACGTATTCCTAGAAGAACTACCGGGTCTACCCCCGCATCGACAAGTGGAGTACGGAATCGACCTTATCCCCGGTGCAGCTCCGGTAGCCCAAGCTCCATATCGTCTGGCTGTGAACGAACTACATGAGCTATCCACTCAATTACAGGAGTTATTAGATAAAGGTTTCATTAGACCTAGCTCGTCGCCATGGGGCGTCCTTATTTTATTCGTCAAGAAGAAGGACAAAACGTTTAGAATGTGCATTGATTACCGCGAGCTCAACAAAGTTACTATTAAGAACCGGTATCCTCTCCCTCGGATCGATGACCTCTTTGATCAATTGCAAGGATCCAGTTACTACTCAAAAATCGACTTAAGGTCCGGGTATCATCAACTTCAAGTCCGCGAGGAGGACATTTCCAAGACAGCTTTCAGAATGCGCTATGGTCACTACGAGTTCCTGGTTATGCCTTTCGGCTTAACGAATGGACCAGCGGTGTTCATGGACCTCATGAACTGCGTGTGCAAACACTACCTTGATCAGTTCGTAATTGTTTTCATTGACGACATACTCGTTTACTCGAGGACAAAAGAAGAACACGAAGAACATCTATGATTAATCCTAGAGTTACTAAGGAAGGAAAAACTCTACGCGAAATTCTCTAAATACGACTTTTGGATCCGAGAGGTTCAATTCATGGGTCACATCGTTAACGAGCAAGGTATCCACGTTGATCATAGGCCAAGATAGAGGCGATCAAGTATTGGTCTACTCCACGAGCACCAATGGAAATTCGGCAATTTCTAGGGTTAGCGGGTTACTACAATCGTTTTATTAAGGGTTTCTCTCAAATAGCCCAACCGCTAACTGCTCTCACACACAAAGGCATTCAGTACCGATGGGGTGACAAGGAAGAGGCAACATGTAACATTTTAGGCTTTTTGATTGTCTGATTTTATCCGTATTGTAACCCGATCCATTGATTGATAATCGAATTTATGGGTATTGATCGATTTTGATGTTTATTAACCTAATTTCATGTTATTGGATCCATTATCATGTTTATCGATCGATTTGATGTTCGATTTGCCTCTATTTCGAATTTTACGCGAACACGTCGCTGAATTATGTTCAACCGGGAATTTGATCAATCTGAACATGTATGACCCTTGTGTGTAATACTAGTTACACACACGAGTAAATTAAGTGAAGTTTGGTGTGAATTCAAGGTCTAGAACGAAAACGGTGAAAGTAAGGTAAATCCCGTGCGAGTTCGATTTTAACCGGGAGATCACATTTTTGAGTTTCGTATATCAGTTTTATCATGTTTATGAGTCATATGATCACTTACAATGTCATGAGTCATCACACACTTGATCGGATCGTAAAACGTTAGGTGATTTGCTTAAAAGTGATAAAAACGACAAAACCGACCAAAAATGCATTTTTGTTTGATATTTTATCAACCATTAATCGTTGAGTGGATTAAATGTGGTTAGTGTGGTAGAGGGCTTAAAATGAGGAATATAGGCAAAAACGGGGGTCAAATCGAGCAAGAACAAAGAAATTAGAGCGAAAACAGTACACACGACACTTGCGAATGGGCAAATACGGAAAACCGCATTTTCAGCTCTAATTTTTGAGTATTTAACATCTTATTCTCATTCTAGCCTCCATATTTCACCTCCTAATCACCCAAAACATAAACCCTAAAAAGGCTAGAGAGAGAGGATCAAGTTTCTTGAAGTTTTTGGAGCTAAGATTGGTGATTTCGAGCCTCGGTTAGTGTCGGTTTTCCACCAAAAAGGTTAGATTTATCAAACTCAACCTCCATCTTCTTGAATCCTTCATCCCCCATCATAAAGATCCAACCTTTATGCTTATCTAAAGCTAGATCTTGCATCCCAAAGCTAGATCTAGTGATTTTGAACAAAAATAATGGATTTTTATCAACTTTTATGGATTTTTATAACACTTTTTGTTGAGATCTTGTTAGATCTTTAAAGAACTTGTAAGATCTATGTCATGGTTGGAAAAAAGAACAAATTTTTATGTATGTTTTTCCATGGATGAACACCATAATTGATAGATCTAGTGTTTCGGTTATATAAACATGATTTTTATATAAAAAGTTCATCTTTTTCTTATTTTTTTCTTCCATAGATCTTCATAGATCTAGGTTTTACACAAACATCTTTGTTGGATCTTGATATGGATACGATCTTGATGGTAGATCTAGGGTTTGGGATGACGATACCACTAGCTTGTTTATAGATCTAGAATTTTTTTTTGAGAAAAAAAAGATGATTTTTATGTGTTTTTCTTGATCTCTCATGACTAGATCTTAATTAGATCTTGATTAGATGATGATTATGTTAAACTAGAGTATTGATTTTTGTATGGAATATGATTTTGGACCTAGATCTTGGGTTATGCCATGTTAAGAATGAGATATTGGTTGTTTAATTATTATTAGATTAACTAGTATTTTTGGAACTGAAAATAAATCATTTTGAGTAAATCATTGGGTTAACATTGGAGTTATGTCTTGAAATTTTATTTGGTGTATATATATGTTTAGGTCAGCCCTAAATTAATTTTTGAGGTCTAAATATGTCTTGGTTGATTTTATAGAAAATAATCAATTTGAGACGTTGTAATGCTTTATAGTTAAACTAGTAATGTACCCGCGCGTTGCGGCGGCGGCAGTACATAAGCATTATTCGTCATTTGTTCGCTCGTTATGGCCACACAACAGTTTGGGAATGTGAGAGTCACATTAAAGCCAAAGGTAAAGAGATGGATTAAAGCATGACCATTACATCAGGACAAACAACTGTGAAAACACAAACAATCATTTACATGATGCTCATCTCCACAGTTCCATGGAAAAAGAAACAAATTGTACCACTAAATGTTTGCTTGGTAATATTTGGTTTGGTTATGCTTGCTATGGTAATGTATAGAAAGACTTCTATAGTGATCCTAATACCTGCAGATCGAGTAATCTTTTAATTTGTAGTGCAAGTGATGCAAATGTTTACCCAACAATAATATGTAAAGTACATATTATGAAGTGTAATCTTCTATATTATGGCTTCAGTATTATTGCATCGCCGCCACACGTCTATGGCTAACACGAAAGTAAAACAAGTGGCTGTGTAGAAGTCACATAATTTAAGTATTTGGATCAAACAGAGCCTTTCGCGTCACCATTAGCATAGAACAACAGCTTTCAACCTGCAAATGATTTAAATATTTGGATCAAACGGTTGAGTTAAACTGAATAAGAACTTCGAAATTAGACATTAGATGCATACCCCTACATAAACCACATAAAGTAGCAGCCCTAAAGCTGCAAAGATTTAAACCATTTGAATCAAATTAGGACCAAATAGGAACCAAAAACAGAAAATTTGCATTCAAAATTCTGAACCAAATTAGATGACCATTTAGTCCATGTGACCTAAGAGCCTCCTAAAACCATATATAAACCATTGGAATAAGAATGTAAGATCAGTCAATTAGTGAATATATAAATAAATATGCATCATTAGCTTGACAGCACGTTGACAACAAGTTCTGCAGGAAATCAACAAAAATAGTAGCCGATATACCATTATGCCCATCAAATATCTACCAAAAACCAAAATTCAATAATGGAGTATCAACGAAAGTCCACAACTTTAACAGTTATAAATTAACAAACATATGATTTCAATTAGAAGCTAAAAGTCCACAAAGAAATTACTAACATTAAAGTGTGGAACTTAAAGGTATTGGCTTCCTATCTTTTTCCCACCATTGGTGCTTGAAGCCTCATGATTTCTTCCACCTTCCTACATTAAACGAACCCTTTATCAGAAATTAAAAACCTCCACCATTAATAATCAAATAAATCAGCAGTAAACCAAATGGGTATAAACTCTGATCTATACATGTCTGCACTGCTCAAATGTAACATCTAAATCTCAAAATTTCGGACCGTAATCAAAAGTTTGTGTGAACCCAATTTTCACTAACACCAAGAATAAGCCAGCGATGGTTTATATAATTAACATGCCTGCACGGTGAACCCCATTTCCCTTTATACAGATGAAACGGATCCACACTTCACAATAGAGAGATATACTTAGAAAGAACACCTAGAAAGAATTCATGTGTATGCATAAATTTCGATAAAGTATAATTGTAGCAATTCATATAGATAAGCATATATTTTGACAATGAAATTCAAATCATAAAGGTTAGCTTCATATATATATTAACCATAGTTATCGAAGGCGCTAGGCGCACTCAAGGCGCCAAGGGTCCTTTTAGCGCCTAGGCGATAGGCGCAAAAAAAGCGAGGGCCTGGAAAAGAAAAAGCGATCTTAAATAAAAAAATGTTAAATAAAATATAATGCACCAAAATGACAAAATTATATTCTTTAGGGGGGTGTAGTTGAAACATTATGATAACCCTAATATTAAAAATAGACACCATCTGCCTTTTCTTTATTTCTTTCTCCAAACTTTTGCTCACTGCGCCGCCAGATTTCTTACGTCAATTTGAAGATTTTTTTTCATTTTCTCATTCTTCTTCTTTCTCAGCCTTAACTGCATCCTGTGCAGACAAAAATCGCTACATTCCGGCCTGAAGGTCGCCGGAGAGGTGCCAGAAACTCACCGGAGTGTCGCCGGAATGTCGCCTTAATTACCTAGGATACATAAGCGCAGTTGATGCGCCTCGCTTGGAATTTGCGCCTAGGCGCCAAAAGCGAGCGCTTTTAACAACTATGATATTAACTACTTAAATATGAAAAAGGGTTGAGCTATAATGTACCTCATCTTTCTTTCGTTCCTGTTTAGGAAATTATTTTTGCTCCGGCTTCTTAGGCTCTTCTGCCAGAGGTTCTAGCACTGGCGAAAAAAGCTCTACTTTCTGCCATGGGACATCCCCAATAAGTATCCGGTCTCCTTCATTATCCTCGATGCTAAAGTGTATTCTGTATTCCTGTTATACCAAACCTGTAACCGCTATCTCATGGTCATGATTATCGTTGATTCGAGCTCCAGATGTATCACTTTGAGCTGTAAACACATATTTAACAGGCCAATCTAGCTATGTATGTGTGTGTATTATATGTATGATTAAATTGATCAAAATTTAAAGATTTATAAGTCGTAAGAAGTCCTTTGAAGAGTTTATCAACAATAGAAGAAAGCTTTCATATCTGTCATAAGTGTTAAGATCAACTTTAACTTGATCATACAACTTTGGAAATGTTACCAAAAGATGTTTAATTGCTTTGAAAGAATGCACGAATTTCATCCAGCTTGAAGTCAGCTGCATGATGTAAACTCTTTTTATTAACTTTAAATCATCCATTTTCAATATTTTCACCTAAAAGTATGGTTGATCTAAATAAATACATATTTATTACATTCCCAACTTTTGGCTACAGGTTCTACAACTGTAACAAACCTGTTTTGAAGCAAGGACAGTAAATTACATAGTTACTGCTGTTAATACCTGATATGTGCGTCGTGTGAAGTATTAAACAATGTACGAGATCATGTTAAACTAGGTCTGGCTGAACTAGGTCCGAACCTGAAGTTCGGACTGGCCGAACCTGAGGTTCGGCCGAAGCTCGGCCAGCTGTGTATAAATATGTGTTTGATTTTTGTAATTGTGGACTTCTGAGCGTGTGTGATATCTTAAGTGTGTGTTTCTGAGTGTGTTTTCTCTGAGTCAATTTCTGAGTGTTTACTGGTTGTAATTAGTCTTTGTTGATCAATAAAACAATCAGTTAATTACGTTTCAGTGTCCGATTAGCTAGATCGAGTAGACGATCCGATGCTCACGCATTTTCAAGTGGTATCAGAGCTTTTTGGTTCACTCTACTGATCTGTGGTTGCTATTCTCGGATTTTTGAGTGTTTTTGAAGATTTCTTGAGTTTCATTACGCATTTTTAATCATTTTTGACGTGCGTTTTGTGTCAAATTTGCTTCTAAATCATTTCCTACTGATTTTTCTGGTCCACAGTATTGAGTTTCATCAAAACTAGTCTTTTTTCGCGTGTATTTGGAAAATGTGTTCGAAGTTCGGATGCATCTGGTCAGGTTCGGAGTAACTGCTCCGAATCTCGAGTTCGGTGGACAATCAGTTAGTGTTTGGAGGTGTCTCGGTCAGAGTTCGGAGTTCTTTGAAGTTCGGTCCTCGTTCGGTGAGTTTTCGGACGTATTCGGAGTTTCTCTAGGTTCGGAGACAGATCGGGGTTTATTTCGGAGTTCGGACTTTGGTTTTAGGTTCGGACAGAGTTCGGAGGTCTGTGATAGGTTCGGAGCAGGTTCGGTCATCAGATTCAAAATTTTCAACGATGTCGGAATTTCAAGCATTTGCTGCAATGCAAAGTGTGATGCAAACCATGATGAATTTTGATAATGAAATTGGAACAAGTCAGAAAGTTCCCAAATTGTTAAAGCTTGAAGATTATCAAAATTGGAAGAAACGATTTTCTGCTTACATAAGCACGAATGATATCGATTTGTGGATTCCGCTCAAGAAACTTTATCAACACCCAACTGATGCGGGAGATTTTAAAGAAGTTCATACTTTTGATCTTGCTGAAAGAAAATCATATGAGCTTGAACAAAAAGCTTATGGTTATCTTACGATGGCATTACCTACTGAGTTGCTTCATCAATTTAGCACTTGCAAGAAATCTAAGCAATTGTGGGATGCTTTATCAGCAAGGTGTGAAGGTAATGATGACTACAAGAAGAGTCGGAAGAAAGTCCTAAACAAAGAATTTGATAATTTTCAGAATTATGACAATGAAAACATTACTGCTCTTGTTTCAAGATTGTCACACTTGATTATTGAATTAAAGGTGGTTGGGATTGAGAAAACTGATGCTGATTTGAAAGAAAAGATTTTGGAAGCCTTGCCAGAGAAATGGGAAAATTATGTTTTGCTACTCACGCATGACAAGGATTACTCTACAATGACATTTCACGAGCTTACTGGAAAACTTCATGCCCGAGAAATGGAAATGTTAAACTCAAAGAAGTCAACTGCTACTTTGCAAAATCCTGAATTGTATCATGGTGAGAATAGGGCAAGCATGAGTGCAAAGTCTAAGCCAAATCTGAATACAAATCAGAATACAGCACCAAGTGTTGCTTTTATAGCTGGAGTTTCACGAAATTCTTATAATAATTCTTCAAGGGGTTGTAATTTCACAATTCTAAAATTTTCAAGTCAGAATGCTTTTTCAGCTGAATCAACAGATGATTGTGCTAAAATGATCTCTGCATTGATTTCATCATCTTTTGGTTTGATCCTCAAGAATGTTGCTGATGCAAAGTTAACCAGCGAGGATCTTGATGCTCTTAATGATGATCAACTAACTGGATTGGATATATCTTGGCAATATGCTATGTTATGCCAAAGATCTAAGAGATTCTTTAAGAAACATGGAAGGAATCTTTCTAGTGATAAACTGGGATTTGACAAGTCAAAATTAAAGTGTTATAAGTGTTCACAGCTTGGACATTTTGCTAAAGAGTGTCAACAAGCACATGCAAATAAGTCTGGTGTTCCTCAATCACCAAAGCCTGGTTTTACTCAACTATTTACTAGTAACACTAGCAAGTCTACAGCTTTGACAGCACAACATGATGGTGTTTATGATTGGGGTCAACAATTTGGTTATGATTTCTCAGCTTTGATTATCACTCGTGTTCAGTCAGATGATTCATTTTCAGATACTAGTTCCGATACTAGTTCAATTCCAAGTTCTTATGAATCTGCTGAGAATCTGGAGAGTTTAATGAAAGAAAATACTTTGTTGGCAAATAAACTTCAACAATTGTCTGAGGAATTTGATGTGATTAATTCGTCTTTCAAGATTTCTAAGGAAAATGAGAAAGAGTTGATTTTGAAGAATGAGTGTTTGGATACCGAGATCAAAATGTTGAATGAAATTTTGGAAAGTTCTAAACAATACAAAAGGGATGTTGAAGCTGCTAGAGAAAAGTTTTGTGAAGAAAAGGATGAGTTGGTACAAGAAGTTAAGAAATGGAAGGCTGAAGCAGAGGATA
>JBCNJP010000017.1:26973802-26995802 GCA_039602395.1 Deinandra increscens subsp. villosa | reverse complement strand
CATCCCAAGATTCAGGTAAATGCGTAATTGATAGTTAATATATATAACTATGCTTATATTACGTATTTAACGAGTTAAAATATTAGGGAATACATATTTATATATATTATATATAAGTTATATGTATATATGCGTAAGGATATATGTGAGTACGTAGTTGCAAAGATAAGTATTTGATAAATATTAGATGATATACGTAATTAGAATCATCATTTTATGTATCTCGAGAGTTAGAGATAATTAGGAATAAATCCTAATAGGTTTTGGGGCTTAAAATAAAAGATATATGAAAGTATAAAGGATAGTAATACACCATAATATCCTAAAATATCTAAATATCTATGTGTCTCAATATCATTCATTTGAATGATTACTTCTTATGACTCATCAAAATTCTATCCTAGTCATATACTTATGTGTCTCAATATCATTTTATTGGAATGATTACTTCTTATGACTCATCAAATTTTATCCTAGTCACCATGGGATGTGTCTAGACCATATTTCACACCTTATACTATAAATAGGAGCCTTAGTTCATCATATTCACTTGCTAATTCACAAATTAAAGCTTAGAAAAACCCTAAAACTCTCAAGAACGTTCATAGCTCAAAATCGGTTGATCCAGGAGGTCTTAGAAGCTAATTTTCTACAGTAAAGCTTTATTAGGTATGTATTACAAAAGCCCTCAATAAATTTTATGATTCATAACACCTAGATATGCTTTTTAGGAAAGATCTGAAATTAGGGTTCTTAAGCATGATTCTTTAAAATTGAGTAATTTGTTTGGAATTAAGGTCTAATTTTTGGTATGTAAGCTTAAAATAACATGTTTTAAAAAAGTCCTAAGTTTATTTGATAATTTAAAGAGTTTTGATGATAATTTGAGAACTACGTCAAATTAGGATTTTTAAAGATGATTATCAAATATTGGGCTATCTATAAAGAATTGGGAGTTGGTTTTTGGTATTAGAACATGTTTATATATATATTAGATATATATAAGTTCATTGGTGATAATTAATAAAATATACCAAGCTATTCGGGTACTCAGAAGTTCATGCGGACCGGAAGGGTAAACGCCTGTACACTGGGGTTTCTGGCATAGCGAGGGTGTCGCATAAATCCCAAATGGGACCTGGCATACCTCACTGGACGATCTCAGAGTGAGAGTCACTCTCTCACTGTGCAATTACTTTTTATGAAACGGCATGTGATGTTCTATAATTAAAGTATATATATTTGACTTCCATTAGTATCTATAAATGTTGAGGCCTGAAGGGTTAGATACGATCTTGGAAGAGGGCCACGTGACACGTACAAATAGGTAGTATGCATACAGATAGACCTAGTTGCTTGGATGATCATTCCCGATCCTGATTCTGTGATCCCTGCCATGGATATACATGTTTATATGATGCTGTAGTCAAAATTTAATTACATATGAACTGCTACGTTTATAAAACTCACCAGCAATATGTTGAGCCCTAAATGTTATCTTTTCCTTTTGGATGTACATCTTAGGTACCCTGTAGTAGCGGATAGCTAGACATGTATGGGACAATGAAGAAGCTAGTATAGAAGTCTAAATTTTGGTTGGACGAAGACATAGACATCTAGTTTTAAATGGAACTTAGATATTGTATTATCTTAGTACTTTGTAGATTCTACAACTTTTGTTATGAATAAAGTTAAAAACTTCCGATGTAAACTTTGATTAGTGCCATGTGCATTTGTGTTATTCGATGCGTAACACTCCCTAGTGCTTATCCTGGTATGTAGGTGTTACAATTTTCAGTGAAATAAACGGGCAACTTGTGTTATCGTTGCCAAGGGGTTTTTTGTACCGGCAGCTCTTGGAGACATCCAGGGGATAAGGGATTTTCCCCCTCAAAAATCTTGGTGTTCTTACTTGCATTTTGGGAATTCTTTGATTGTGCTTGTGTTGAATTTGTTTTAACCCTGAATTCTTATCGCTTTAATTCACTTAACGTATTTTACATCCAAGGCACCATAACTCACAAACGAATTTGGTTACTAAATTTAGTCTTGTAGTTTTTATACAAAACAATTTGGCGCCCACTGTGGGACAACTGGTGTCAATTTTCTTTCAAACTCTTCTCAGAATTGTTCTAAACTTGTTTTTTACACAAATCTATCAAAAGATGGCAAAACAATTGAATTTTTCGAATGCATCTGCTCCTGCAAAAACCTCTTTGTCAAAAAAACATTGCCCTTACTCCACCGCCACCACGGTTCAGCACAACACCAACAATTGTTGTGAATCGTAGCACCAGCCAATCAGTCAGCTATGGTGTTACAGGATCCGGACGTGGTGTGGAGATTCCAGTAATGGTTTCCAATGATGACTTCCTCACCATGTTTGTGAAGATTCAGCATTACATGGAACAGCAACAAAAAGTGAACGAGGATATGATGGGAGAAGTGGCGAGGTTGAGATTAGAAGTGACAAACAGGGATAGACTCCAATGTCTCCAGTTCGTCCTACTACGCTGAACTTCGACACCCCCAAAAATGGATCTAACCCTCCTGGGGATATCGTCCAGATGGAGCAGGGACTCGTGGCTTCAGCGCTGGCTAATATGCCCAGGTAGTCAACTCTGAGAGAACCAACTGTGAATCCTGGGGCCACCGTTACCAGGATGCCGGTAACATCCTGAGAAACTCGAATTTTAATCTTAATACTAATGGATCTGTGCAGGATACAAGTGTTAGCCCGGTAGTGGCCAAAGAACTCCAAAAGCTTAAGGAGATGTTCTCGAGTGTGCCTGGAGTGGTTCAACCCATTTCGGAGGTGGCACCCTCAAGCCACAAGCTTTCTCAGTTTGTAGCGCCTATATGTGATGTGGAAATTTCAAAAAGATTCCAAGCACCTAACATGAAACTTTATGATGGTACAACAGACCCTAAGGAGCATGTGGCACAATACAAGGAGAGAATGGAGGTGATCTATATGCCCCTAAAATTAAAGAAGCATGCCTATGTAAAGGGTTTGGGTCCACACTCACAAGATCAGCCCTGAAATGGTTCCTCAGCGTCCCACCTTTCTCCATTACATTTTTTCGCATTTGATTAACTTATTTAACAACTAAATTTCTTGTAGTCGAAGTTTTGAAAAAACTGATGAGTGGTCTATACAGGGTAACCCATGATACCGCTGAGTCTCTCAGAAGTTTTGTGAACAGATTTGACAGTGAAGCCCTGGATATCCCTAACATGGATATGGCCACAACAGTCTAGGCGTTCAAGATGGGCCTAAAGAAAGACTCTCCATTCTACCAGGACCTGGTGATGAACCCCTGCCAAAGATTGGACGAAGTTAGGCACAGGGCACTATGTTTTATTAGACTTTAAGAGGATCTAAAAATCCTAGAGAGAATTGAAGCCTCCCCAGGATATGGGAACTCTAACAGGAAATCAGACTCGACGCATCCTAGGTCTCAAAGGCCAAACCTTACTCTAGATCCTACAACTCTACGGTCAATAGGGTGGACCAGGGCGAAAAGGAAGAAGAAGAATATCATACCTTACTGAGTTTTGTTTTAGCACTGACGTTGCAAGTGTAATAAATGTCATGCAGGATCTGGGAGACAAAGCAAGGTGGTCCAAGAAAACCGATAAACCCACATCCTGGAAAGACAAGTCCAAATGGTGTGCCTACCACGAAGACTTTGGTCACTTGATCGAGGATTGCATAGCCATGTGAAAAGAAATCAGTTATTTACTGAGTAAAGGGAATTGATCAGAATGGGACATCCAGGGGCAATAACCAAACCCTGGATGCTGACAGGCCAGGGGGACATCCTGAGAGAGATGCATCTCCATCTCCAAATGCTAAGATAGTACACTTTATTTCAGGTGGTTCTGACATTTGTGCTACTTCTTATTCTGCAGCTAAGAGACATGCAAGGAAACCAAGTCAGATATGCCAAAAAGGCTAGCCAAATCCTCGATTCAATCAGACGTGAAGGATGTGATGTTTGGGGAAGATGACAGGAGCGACGTGCTGGATCCTCACCATGATGGGTTGGTGATTACACTCTACATTGCCAATCACTTCGTGTAAAGAATCCTGATAGATGGAGGCAGTTCGATTAACATCATACAACTAGAAGCCTTGACTAAGATGGTGATAACCCATGAGGAGATCATAGCCAACTCACGGTGCTTGTAGGTTTCAGCGGAGAGACCAAGAACACCCTGGGAGAGATCAAGCTCCTAGTATACGTGGAAAGTGTAAACTCAATGCAGCGCTTCTGTGTCATGGATGCACCATAAGGATACAACATCATCCTGAAGAGGCCCTGGATTCATGACATGAAATTCGTCCCCTCAACCTACCACTAGTGTGTGAAGTTACCAACACCTTGGGGGGTAGTCACCATCCGCATTGACCAAAAGGAAGCAAAGGATTGCTACATGTCATTAATGAAGATCTTGGAAAAAAGTCGCCAAGGATAGCAATTATAGAAGAAATCCAGGGATACCCTGAAAGCAAGGGAACAGGACATCAAAAAAGTGGTGCTCGACCCCTTGCATCCTGGGAAAAAAGTGCTAATAGGCACCCATATCCCTGGACCTGTTGAAAAAGAACTAGTAGAATTCCTCAGATCCAGAATGTCAACATTTTCCTAGAGTCACGAAGACATAACAGGTATTTCTAAAACAGTTATTACCCATAAACATGGAATTGATTCTTCTTTTAGGCCTATACACCAAAAGAAGAGGAAGTATGCCCCGGAAAAGAATATAATAATCAAAGAAGAGGTGGACCGCCTACTAAAAAACAGAATGATAAGGGAAGTAAAGTTCCCAAGACGGCTCGCGAATGTGGTAGTGGTGTAGAAGAAAAACAGCAAATGGAGGGTCTCTGTAGATTACACTGACCTCAACCGAGCATGCCCCAAATATCCTTTTCCCTTACCACATATAGACTCAATGATGGACGCTACAGCAGGACATGAAATGCTGACATTCATGGATGCAACCTCGGGATTTCAACAAATCCAAATGGAGCCCAATGATCAAGAAGATACTGCATTCATCACTCCTACAGGTATTTATTGCTATATTGTTATGTCTTTTGGATTGAAAAGTGCAGGTGCAACTTACCAAATGTTTGTGAACATGATGTTCAAAGAGAAGCTGGGGGACACCATGGAGGTATACATCGATGATATGGTGGTCAAATCTGTGAAAACTGGCAACCATGTCCAAGATGTAAAAGAATCCATTGACATCCTAGACAAATATAACATGAAGCTGAATCCCGAGTTGTGCCATTTTGGAGTAGGTGCCCACAAATTCCTGAGTTACATGGTGACTAAAAAGGAAATTGAAGCCAGTCCTGAGCAAATACGAACAATAATGAACTTTAAGTCACCAGAGTCATCCAAGGATGTCCAAAGGTTAACAGGCAGGTTCACGGCTTTGAATAGATTTATTTCGAAATCCTTGGAAAGATGCCGTAAATTCTAAGACATCTTGAGAAAGAATAAGAAATTCGAATAGACGACCCAGCATGAGAAGGCCTTTCAGGATCTCAAAACATATCTATCCTCGGCACCACACTTAATGAAGCCGGAACCAGGAGGACCACTATCCTTATACCTTTCAGTTTCGAAAACACAGTAAGCGCAGTGCTGACAAAGGATGCAGAAGGCCAGAAACACCCTATATATTATGTAAGTAAAAGTCTACTTGATGTTGATTCCAGGTACTCTCATTTAGAAAAAAATATTATAGCTTTAAGTATGGCTTCTACTAAACTTAGACATTACTTTGAAACACATACTATACATGTAAAAACTAACTATCCTAATAAGTCTGTTTTGAGAAAACCAGAAATGTCAGGAAGAATGGAAAAATGGTCAGTTAAACGAAGTGCCTATGACAGTCTACGAAGCGAGAACAACAATAAAATCCTAAGCTCTAGCAGAATTTGTGACTGATTTCAATGATGATATAGAAAAAGAGGCTAATCAAGAATTTCAACACTTACAAGAAGAGGAAACCTCAGGATGTTGGACGCTGTTCATAGATGGCGTATCCAATGTCAGGGGAATAGGTTTAGGGATCATACTTGTTGGAACTTAATATCTATGTGACTGACGCCATCAAATCTGTTTACCGAAGCATTCGACTGAAGAATCCATGTGAATTGATTCAGAGACACGGGTTGTGATGCTCGAGGCTTGCAGTTTGGACCGAAGACCGTTTTCCGGAAAAGTCAACCGTTCGGGTTAACGGTCAACATAAAAGTCAACGGAAGATCGGTTCGAGCGAGTCAAGCTTCGGATTAATTAAATCAACTTTGATTTAATTAATACTTATGTTATTTACCTTTCTTGTAATTTTTATGATTTCATGGATTTCCGCGTCTTGTAATGGGCACCCTCACTATATCAGAGCGGGTACCGATCAGATTTCATCTCATGATGAATCTGGTCACTCGAATCTGGATTTTGAGCTTGAATATGGTGAAGATTTGAAAACTCATTTTTGAGACTTTTTCTCATTTTTCTTCATTTTTGATGGATTCTGGACAGATCTGATGTTGTTAGATGTTAGGTTATTGTTCATGGAGTCTATCTGATGATTGTTTATCTTCATCTTGTTCAAATCAGTGAGAAAATTGATGATCCGAGCTGAAAAAACGTAACAGTTGAGTTTTTCCCGTTTTTAGGGTTTTTGAAAAATTTTGGGCTTGATTCTTAGTTTTCTGGGTTTTTCTTCATGGATTTGGATAAAGTGAGGTATGATTCTCAGTGGAAAACGCGTTCCGAATCCATTGGAAGCATTCATTTCGTCTGAATCTCAAGCATTTGGGCAAATCTGGAAAAACACACACTAGTGTGTGTTTCATGGTGTTCTTCATGTTCTTGAAGATTTCCAGAATTTGAAGACAGTTTTTGATCCGATTTGCTACTGTTATGGAGTGTTGGTGGCCACAACATTGTCATGGATGGTTTAGCTTCACACATCGTGCATCATAACGGCTTTTCTTATCATTTCTGGGCAGATTCGAGTTCACCAAGTAAGGGTTTCTTATGTTCATCATTTTCCAGATTTCTCTAACTGTGTTTAAAGGTATGAAGATGTGCTTAGCGAACTTGTTGAGGTTCTTAACGGACTCGAGGTTTGCTTTAGCAGACTTGTTTAAAGCTTAGCGGACTTGATGTCTTCTTAGCGAACTTGTTCCTTAGCGAACTTCAGGAGTGTCCTAGCGAGCTTCTCAGACCTTTAGCGGACTTGTTCGAGCTTGGCGGACTTACTCAAGCTTAGCGGACTTGTTTTTCGTTAGCGGACTTGTTTTATAGGTCTTCGCTCGAGATAGTTTCAGAGGATTCTGTTCGTCCAGGTTCGTAGAGGATGAGCTTACGAGTTCGTGGGTATAAATTTCGTCAATTTTGGTTGAGTATTATGGGAGTTCTATTAGAAACACGTTTTTCCGGTGGGTGGTTTTATTTTTCCGGTGACCTGCTTGTTTTCCCAACCGGATTAGGGTTTCAAAGGTAGAAGATGACTAGTGGTGATGTGGCAGCGGGTGGTTGGTGAACATCGAATTTCTCTCTCCATTTTTTGTCGTCTGCAGCAATATTCCTTTATTGTTGTCAAAATTGGATTGGATATTGGAAATGGCATGGGACCCGCCAACCTAAAAGAGCTGTTGATGGCTGAAAATTTTGTCACATCCCTTAAATGGTTGTCTATCTCCTATTGGTTGGAGAAGTCTTGTGGGGTCCGCCTGGATTAAAAGAACGTGAATGCTCCAGTCATTGTCAAATGTTAATTGGTGGAGGAGAATTCTCGTGGGGCCCTCTCCTCATGACAACCATCGAAGTTATTTTTGAGAATGGCTGGAATTAATTCTCATGGGACCCAGCCCACTAAGATATTCGTTGAAAGAGAATTTGATGCTGATTTATGATTGGCTGCTTTCCATAACACATGAATCCAACTCCCTAACCATGGATCACCTTAAATTTCAGCCGTCGGATTCTTTTTGTGAATTAAATCTTATTGGTCTATTTTATTAGACACGGATTGTGCTTCTCTTTGAGGAATTTTTCTCCACTAATTAATTTTCTGCATTTTTGTTAAACGCGGGGTTTTTCTTATCAGTCTTTTACGAAACGAACGAGATAACGCTGCGACAGAATTTCAGAAAATTTTTATTAGTTGTGGATTTATTTCATTTTATTGGGGTTCTTGTTTATTGACGTCGCGCGCAACGTTTGCTATCGATCACTAACGGGTTACCTTTATTATCCGGATAATTACTCAGCTTTCTTGTTATATCTCACGGTTTATTTTTAGTGGATGCAGCGCGGATGTCAACTAACCGGATTAACTGGAATCTCAGTTAATAATGGAATTTATCGGTTAAATCTCTCGAGAAGCCGTTCCTTGACGAAAAGTGACGGAATTTTTCATATTGAGCCGTTTTCACTGATAATTCTCAGAAATCTTCACGGAATATTTTTCCGAGCTCATTTTTCTTCGCCCAAAATTACGAAGACTCCGGTTATGATTATTTTTGCTCGGAATTTTAGATTTTCTCCGATTTGACACTTATGTTTATTTTCGCATCCAACCCAGTCACGCGAAACACAAGATTTATTTATGGATCATTCACAACTGTCAGCATCCGGCTTCCGGTTTTTCGCGAGATCGTCCAATTTCAAGATCGTTTATCCGGTTTCTCTAGGCAACCGATCGCGACGGTTCGACTCTCCGCATCTGATTTTTACGCTTCCGACTTGATGTTTTTGGAGGGATTTAGAGAAATAAGAGGAATTATTATGGATTTGGATATCGGGTCGATTATTCGGAGTTAGAGCATTTTCAGTGATTGATTGGTTTATCTGATTCAGTTTGTTGCGGTTTGGACTCCGAGATGTAGCATTTTCTTAGTATTGTACCCGGGCGTGTTAACCGAGTGAGCGGAACACACGTGATCTCGACTGGAGCAACGAGAACAAAAAAAGCTTATTCAGAGGGGGAATCTCTACGACAGATTGTCTCCGGTTTATCAGTTACTCATTGAAGATGTACGACAGAGCGATTCTTCAGCAGTTGAACAGATTTGAAAGCATCAGTCAAGGGGGAATTGTTGAAACTTAAAATCTATGTGACTGACGCCATCAAATCTGTTTACCAAAGCATTCGACTGAAGAATCCATGTGAATTGATTCAGAGACACAGGTTGTGATGCTCGAGGCTAGCAGTTTGGACCGAAGACCGTTTTCTGGAAAAGTCAACCGTTCGGGTCAACGGTCAACGTAAAAGTCAACGGAAGATCGGTTCGAGCGAGTCAAGCTTCGGATTAATTAAATCAACTTTGATTTAATTAATATTTATGTTATTTTACTTTCTTGTAATTTTGTTCAGTTTTTATGTTTTTCTGTTGTTAGTCACCCTCACTATATATAGTGAGGGTGCCCATTACAAGAAAGAGTCTCTGAGTGTAGAGATGATGATTTTCTTGTAGAGTGTGAGATTTCCATTCTAGAGAGAGTCTTAGAGAGAGTCTCAAGATGGATGGATGATTTCTCTTAGGAATGTTGAGATTTTCATTCTAGAGAGAGAGAGAGAGAGTCATGGATTACTGGAGAGAGAGTGTTGTCATGATTTCTTGATTGTAATCATTCAATTAATGAAATCATTCGACTTGTTCATCATCTTTCTCATGTGTTGTGATTATCCAAGATTCTTCATCATCATCATCTTCATTCGGGTTTTTGAATCCGAACCACGTTCTTGCTCATGATCGAGATTCTTGATGTGAAAATCGGTCCTGACAAATGGTATCAGAGCGGGTACCGATCAGATTTCGTCTCACGATGAATCTGGTCACTCGAATCTGGATTTTGAGCTTGAATGGGTGAAGATGAGAAAACTCATTTTTGAGACTTTTTCTTCTATTTTTCTTGTTCCTGGATGGATTCTGATGATATGGATACTTGATTCGTGTTTGGGAGTTCATCTAGATGCATTTTTATGTTCAACTTGTTCAAATCAGTGGAGAAAATTGGAGATCCGAGCTGTTTTTGAAGCTGTTAGAGTTTTTCCCGTATTTGGGGTTTTTGAAGATTTTGAGCTTTGATTCTGAGTTTTCTGGGCGATTCTTCATGTTTTTGGATGAAGTAAGATATGATTCTTAGTGGAAAACGCGTTCCGGATCCATTGGAAGCATCCATTTCGTCTGAATCTCAACCGTGTGGGCAGATCTGAAAAAAGACACACTAGTGTGTGTTTCATGGTGTTCTTCGTGTTCTTGAAGATTTCCAGAATTTGAAGATAGTTTTTGATCCGATTTGCTACTGTTATGGAGTGTTGGTCGCCACAACATTGTCATGGATGGTTTAGCTTCGCACATCGTGCATCATAACGGGTTTTCTTATCATTTCTGGGCAGATTCAAGTTCATCAAAGTAAGGGTTTTCTTCCTGTTCATCATTTTCAGATTTGTTTTAAGTGTTTTGAAGATATGAAGATGTGCTTAGCGGACTTGTTGAGGTTCTTAGCGGACTTGAGGTTTGCTTTAGCAGACTTGTTTAAAGCTTAGCGGACTTGATGTCTTCTTAGCGAACTTCAGGAGTGTCCTAGCGAACTTCTCAGACCTTTAGCGGACTTGTTCGAGCTTAGCGGACTTGTTTTTCGTTAGCGGACTTGTTTACTGGGTCTTCGTTCGAGACTGTTTCGAAGGTTTTTGTTCGTCTAGGATGATAGAGAATCGCAATACGAGTTCAACCATATAAATTTCATGAATTTTCATCGAGTATTATGCGAGTTATTAGCAATTTACGGTTTTTCCGGTGGGCTCACGATTTTCCGGTGATTCTCCAACACGATTAGGGTTTCACAGGTATGGGGAAGAAGACGTTAACGTGGCAGGCCATGATTGGTGGACAGGGAATTCTTTCTCTCTCTTTGTGTCGGCTGACCATCTCTCCCCTAATATGTTGTCGAGATTCTATTGGGTGAGAGAATTTCGCGTGGGTCCGGCCTGGAGAATGTTATCCGTTGAA
The DNA here is from genome assembly GCA_039602395.1 of Deinandra increscens subsp. villosa. Classification (NCBI taxonomy): domain Eukaryota; kingdom Viridiplantae; phylum Streptophyta; class Magnoliopsida; order Asterales; family Asteraceae; genus Deinandra; species Deinandra increscens. Next base: position 26,984,749 of record JBCNJP010000017.1, on the reverse strand, counting down.
AAAGAAAGTGCGTGGGCCACACAAAAGGAGAAAGAGCCGTTAAAGGCTTGCCATTACTGGTCTCTGATTGGTCAACTTCCTCACACACGAATCATGGATCCTCAGCCATAGATCTACTAATTTTGTCGACCGTTGGATCAAATTGAAGCTCAAATCTAATTGGTCCTCAGCCATGGACAAGGATTATGGTTTTCTCTATGGGCAATCTGATTGGTTAATTAATTTTGACAAGGATCTTGGCTTTTTTTGAGGGATTATTCTACTAATTAATTTTTTCAGCATTTTTCGATAAATGCGGGTATTATTTTCTTATCAGTTTCTCAACGAGACTTACGAGATGACACCCGAACGAAATTCTGAAAATTTTATTAGTCTCAGATTTATTTCATTTTAATGGGGTTCTCGTTTATTGGTGTCGCGCAACGTTTGCTATCGATCACTGACGGGTTACCTTTATTATCCGGTTAATTACTTAGCTTTCTCGTTATATCTCATGGTTTATTTTTAGTGGATGCAGCGCTGATGTCAGCGAACCGGATTAACTGGAATCTCATTTAATTATGGAATTTATCCGTTAAATTTCTCGAAGAAGCCGTTCCTTAACGAAAATTGATGGAATTTTTCCGATTAAGCCGTTTTCGCCCGGTTTACTCAGAAATCTTCACGGAATTTATTTCCGAGCTCATTTTTCTTCGCCCAAAATTACGAAGACTCCGGTTATGATTATTTTCGCTCGGGATCTCAATTTTTCTCTGATTTGACAATTATCTTTATTTTTCGCATACAACCCAGTCACGCGGAACACAAGATTTATTTATGGATCATTCACAACTGTCAGCATCCGGCTTCCGGTTTTTTCGCGAGATTGTCCGATTTCAAGATTGTTTATCTGGTTTCTCTAGGCAACCGATCGCGACGGTTCGACTCTCCGCATCTGTTTTTACGCTTCCGACTTGATGTTTTAGTAGAGATTTAGAGAAATAAGAGGAATTATTATGGATTTGGATATCGGGTCGATTATTCGGAGTTAGAGCATTTTTGGTGTTTGATTGGTTTATCTGATTCAGTTTGTTGCTGTTTAGACTCCGAGATGTAGCATTTTCTCAGTATTGTACCCGACCGTGTGAACCGAGTGAGCGGAACACTTTTATCTCGAACTGGAGCAACGAGAACAGAAGAAGCTTATTCAGAGGGGGAATCTCTACGACAGATTGTCTCCGGTTTATCAGTTTCTCATTAAAGATGTACGACAGAGCGATTCTTCAGCAGTTGAACAGATTTGAAAGCATCAGTCAAGGGGGAATTGTTGCAACTTAAAATCTATGTGACTGACGCCATCAAATCTGTTTACCGAAGCATCCGACTGAAGAATCCATGTGAATTGATTCAGAGACACGGGTTATGATGCTCGAGGCTTGCAGTTTGGATCGAAGACCGTTTTCCGGAAAAGTCAACCGTTCGGGTCAACGGTCAACGTAAAAGTCAACGGAAGATCGGTTCGAGCGAGTCAAGCTTAGGATTAATTAAATCAACTTTGATTTAATTAATATTTATGTTATTTACCTTTCTTGTAATTTTTAGTTATGTTTATGTTTTTCTGTTGTTAGTCACCCTCACTATATATATAGTGAGGGTGCCCATTACAAGAAAGAGTCTCTGAGTGTGGAGATGATGAATTTCTTGTAGAGTGTGAGATTTCAATTCTAGAGAGAGAGAGTGAGTCATAGATTTCCATGAGAGAGTGTTTGTCATGATTTCTTGATTGTAAGCATTCGATTAATGAAATCATTCGACTTGATTATTATCTTTCTTGTGTTTGATTTTCCTTTGATTCTTCTCATCTTCATCTTCATCTCATCTTTATGGGTTTTTTGAATTCGAACCTTGTTCTTGCTCAAGATCAGGATTCTTGATGTGAAAATCGGTCCTGACAATACTGATATCGCCACAGGGGGACATGATACCCAGGCTTTAAAGTGTGGATTTCAGGAAACCAACAACGAAGCAGAGTATGAAGCCCTGATTGCCGGGATGTAATTGGCAGCGCATCTTGGGATCCAGCACATCCAGGTATACGTCGACTCCTTTCTTTTGACTAACCACTTTAATGGATCTTATGCAGTGAAAGGAGAAAAGTTAGCCAAGTACCTGTAAATTGTGAAGGCTATATCCCAGTATTTTCAAACTTTCACTATAGAACAAGTACCTAGAGAGGAGAATACTGAGGCATATGCTTTGGCAAATTTGGGCTCAGCATTCAAGGCAATGGAGGACACACATATTCCCATAATTCATATATTAAGTCCTGCTATCAACCAAGACGAGAAATCAGAAAACGCTAACCCTGGATGCAAGGTTCTAATATCCAGTACCTAGGATGAGCAACATTTTGGTTCTCCAAGAGATGTTATATCCTGGACCAAGCTGATAATTCACTATCTACAAACTGGATCTATCCTGACAGAAGAAAAATACGGCATAACATTGAGAACCAAAGTGGCCAGGTACGTCTTAATTAAAGGAAAATTATATAAAAAGTCTATTGTAGGTACATACCTAGGCCTGTAAACGAAACGAACGTTCTGTTTTGGTCAAAAATTAGGAAGCAAAATTAAGCAACCAAATTCGTTTGTGAGGTATGGTGCCTCTGGGACCTTGGATGTGCCGGTTCTTATTTCCTGTTGGAAAAGCCGTATTCTGGGATAACGTCAGCTTTTTCCTATATTTTCCTATCCTCTTCAAGTCTGATGAATCGTAGGGCCCTATGCCTTACTTCATCAAGTCTACGATAGGGGTTCATTACAAGATCATGATAGAAGGGCGAATCCTTCTTGAGGCCCATCTTGAATGCTTGGACAACAGTAGCCATGTCCATATTGGGAATATCAAAGGTCTCCTTGCCGAACCTGTTTACATAATCCCTGATAGACTCGTTAGCATTCTGGGTAACCCTGTAAAGATCACTCGTCAATTTTTCAAAACTATGACTATAAGAAAATTGGTTATTGAATAAGTTAATTAAATGAGAAAAGGATGGGACAGAATAGGGTGGAATACTCAGCAACCATTTCAAGGCTAAACCTGTGAGTGTCGACTCGAAACCTTTACATAAGCATAGCTCCTTAATAGCAGGGGGCATGTAGATCACTTCCATCATCCCCATATACTGAGCTACGTGTTCCTCTGCATCCGTTGTGCCATCGTACAGTTTCATACTGGGAGTCTGAAACCTCTTGGGTATCTCCACGTCACATATTGGGGGAGCGTATCTTGAAAGTTGATGACTCGATGGTGCTACTTCAGGGATAGGCTGGACCACCCAAGAACACTCGAGATCATCTCCTTTAGTTTTTTGAGCTCCTTTGCCACTGCTGGGTGTAAGCCTGTATCCTGCATAGATTCATTAGTATGAGCATTAAGATTAGGGGTTCCAAGGATGTTACCAGTATCCTGGGTAGTGGTGCCATTTGAGGCAGAGTCCCTGAAGTAGACATCATGGGCCTGTCAGACAAGGTAGTATAAGCGGTAGCATATGTAGGCCTTGGATCAATGATTTGAATGTCCTCTGCTAGACTAGATTCGTTCCCAGGACTGCTGTACTGCAGCCTTCTGGCTTGAAAAGGAGATAGGTGTCACACCCCCAAAAATCCCACGCGCGGTAACGCACCGCAGGGAGCATGACAAACCAGGACCGTCGTCCATTAGTTACACCAAACGACCAATAATTAATAAAAACGTTTCATATTTCATAAAAATATAAATCCAGAGTTTTACAAATGCGGATGCGTAAATACAAATAAAAATCTAAGCAAAAACATCGTCACCCAAGGTGACGTGACTTGTCCAAAGACACTAAAGCGTTTCAAAGACTCATGCATGCGTACTCGTGATACTCGAACATCTGCAACCTGAGAATAACATGCAAAAAAGTGTCAACACAAAGGTTGGTGAGTTCACAGGTTTATCAGTTGAAAAACAGTTCAAGTTCAGTTTAAGATTGATTGTTCAAAAACAATCAAGATGGGTTTAAGATTGACTATTCAACAACAGTCAAGTTGTAAGAGCATAATCACTAATATATACCAAATAGCTAGCTAGGCTATATACATGAAACTTCGCACGTTGATGGTCACCGAAGCTAACAGTTGTTTATAGTTTTCCTTGTTGTATTTAGGACGAATATAACACCCGTTCGATATCTAATCGTGCCAGAGCGACTGACCCGGATGGGGTTTGTCAGACCCAGTAGTACTACAATATATTTCCCGCTATCGTCATTAATACTAACGGTACCATAAGAAGGACTTTGTTGTATCAGTGTGCTATAAGTACTTCAAGGGATATATAAAAGTCCAATTATCTCAGTTGTGTAGATCATGCATGTTAATCTCTCCCAACAGGATTTGAAACAGTAAAATGGGGCCGTGAAACTCACCTTCGGGTGCAAAGCGATTCCAGATAAATAATAACAGCAAGTAGCAACTAGCAAGTCTTGTGTATTCTACCAAACACCTAACGAGCATGAATACATAAGCGTGCGTTCAATAAAAAAACGACTAAGTCTAGACGAACGGTGAAGGATAGACAACGTCAACTATGACATGAAGGAGATCATAAAGTCCAAAATGAGTCGAGGATGGCACATAGCCGGAAATCATAATGATTACGAATAATCGACGAAAAGTATATTATTAACCAATAATATACGTCCATGTAATCAAATAATAAAATATGTACTTAACCAAATACACAATATTATCTTTTTAAAATCAAGTAGTAAAACATATGTGTTCATATTTTTAAATATCTATATATATATAGGGAGAGGATCATTTGAGAACCAATTTGATTTGAGAACTAAAAAGAACTAATTTGAGCCACAAGTTATTTACATGTATCCCCCCTCCCATGAATTGTAGTGGTCCCCCCCTGAAATTTGTGGTTGAGATTTAGTTCTCAAAAGTTCTCAAAACAAAAAGTTCTCATTTGAACCTAACCCTATATATATATATATATATATATATATATATATATATAGGGTAGGGTTTCTTGGAAAACCACTTTTAATTGGAAAACTGGAAAACCACTTAAATTTGATAAGTTTTGAAAAAAAAAAACTTTATTCCCGTCCGTTCTTTAAACATAATAAAGCTAGAGGGGCAAATTGGAGAAGTAAAATTGTTGACAAAAAACACATTATCTTCCTCACCCCCAATCTATCGACAGACCCTCTACCATCTCCAAGCCCTAAACCTTCCTTAACCTCTTATTCATCATCTCAATTTCCAATTACGGTTTCTTCTCTCGCTCCACGGCCTCAAGGATCTTCGAAATGGTCAGTTCCACCACTATTCGTGTATATATCCAAGTTATCGACGACGTCGTTAACAAAGTCAGAGAAGAATTCATCAACAATGGTGGGCATGGTGAAGGCTTCCGGAACAAACTTCAAGGATTAAGTTTTTTCTCTTCAGTTTAGTTCACTTCAGGTTGATTTTTTAGTGTATATCTAGTTTATGGGGTTTTTGTGTTGTTGGATTTGTTGTCATAGGTTATGTTGGCAGATTGAGTGGTGTTCATGAAAGACTAAAACCCACTCAGGTGGTGACCTATTGTATCTCAATCACGTTCTACTAGTGGTGTTCAATATAAGAGTGTTTATACAATGAAAAATGAGTATGATCTTCACTAGTAATTGTGTAATTTGTTGAATTGTTGCTAGAAACCGTGTTCAATTGAAATAATTTATCACCGATTTATTCATAATGAATCACCCTGATGCAGGTGGAGTTGCACTTTAGATTTTTAAGCGTTTTAAATCGGCGACCGTTTTATATGTTGAATTATTGCTCAAAACTCGTGTTTAATTGCTCGAAAAGACGGCGGGAAAGATTTTGGGGATCAGATAATGCGTATGGTAATGGTTTGATTCAAACGAATAACAAGTATCTAGAGGTCAAAGTCAACGAGCTTCATCAATTATTAGGTAATTCAGAAGATGATTTGTTGAGAAATATGAATGTTAGGAGTGGTGCTTAGGGTAGTGTGTTTGCAGACATGTTGCAAGATGCATAAGATCATTTATAAAAATCTAAATTTGGATATGGAGGAGAGGTGGAAGGTCCTGAGCTTTTGTTTGATGTTATCTCTTCGAAGAGAAGATGGGATGAGGAGATTGATTAGAAGGTGTGCATATTTGAAGCATGTTGAAGCAAATCAGGTGATAAAATGTTGTATACAAACGAGATTTTGAAAGATGGGTTCTCTTAGTATGTGATCGATAATACAATATGTCATTTGTAAGTAGTTACTAATTTGAAGGGAGGCGTTTGAATATGAAAGTAGTTACTAACTAGTAGATAAGTAAGATTCTTGTTTCTACATTCCGGTTATTGTAGTTTTGAATTGATCTGCATTATAGCCTCATTCTAAGGCACCTTCATTTAATAAAATTAGAAATGTTGCTTTGCAACTTATCAATATGTATACTGAGAACCCAAAGTGGTATGATTATTCAATGTGTGGTTCGGACTTCGGATTGTGGTAGCGATGGGTTCAACAAGATCAGATGTTATATCTTTTAGAACTTTTATGTTGCGTAAAGAGAACAAAAGTAGAATAAAAATAATATGTTGCTTATATGCAACATAATCGTGTATGTAGTTTATAACTTTATATTGTTCTAAACATCGCATGTGTTTAAATAAAATAAACATGGAAATATGTTTTAAGCAAAAACTTTAAAATATAAATGATCACAAAATGAAAATTAAAAAGAACAAAAGTAGAATAAAAAAATACATGTATGTTGCATATACGCAACATAATTATGTTGCATATACGCAACATAATTATGTTGCATATACGCAACATAATTATGTTGCATATACGCAACATAATTATGTTGCATATACAATGTACATAATTTTCAACATAACTATGATTCTTGTAAATGTATGTTTCGGTAGCTACACCGGGGTGTTTCGGAGTTCTGGTGTTGGTCAATAAACATTTCTAATAACGACAATGACTCTCCTAGGGTTCTAAGAAATTGGATAGTGTATATAGTTTCCAACCTTATGTTGTTTTAAGCACTCCATGTGCGTCGGTTTTAAATTTAATATAGCATGTATGTAACAATCATAAGGACAACACTAATAGTGTTTAGAATGGTAAAATAAACACGTCATTTTATGTTGCATATATGCAACATTTGCATATATATGTTACATATATGCAACATAACTATGTATATAGTTTTCAATCTTATATTGTTCTAAGCACTGAATGTGCATCAATGTTAAATGTGATATCGCATGTATGTAACAATCATAAGGACATCGATAATACCTTCTACAACTATAAAATAAACATCTTACAACCTATGTTGCATATATGCAATATATATGTCACATATATATGTTGCATATATGCACCATAATTATTTATATAGTTTTCAAACTTATGTTGTTCTAAACGCTCCATATGTATCATTGTTAGCTTTACTATTGCATTTATGTAATAATAATAATAATAATAATAATAATAATAATAATAATAATAATAATAATAATAATAATAATAATAATAATAATATGCAAAAATCAACAGCAAAATGTTCCGTAGATGTAGACCATGGTGATCAAATATTAAAGGCGGTAGGACTCTAAGTTAAAGGAAGCTTCTAAGTTTAACTTAGAGCACAATATTGGAAAACAACATATTATAGTGACAAGTCTTTAGTTGAGTAATATATCGCGTACTTTTTTGTTTAATTTTTTTTTTGAATGGCCAACTAAAATAAAGACTAGCAAGGCGCTAGGAAACGTGTACAAGCAATAAAACAACAAATAAAGAACATCATAAAGAAAAAACAATAAAGATTAGTAGGAAAAACAAGCATAACTATCTATTAACAAAGGAAGCTCTCTCAATCGTTTTTGTCGTTTCTTCATAGTTCATCACATCGTACATTGTGTCCCTAAGGCATCATTCTTCATAAGCATCGTCCCAAAATATGTATGATCCCCAATCTCATGTGCTCCACTCCCCTAGTGATCCTATCCCCTTTTAGCTTTTCATTTCTTCTTTTAAAATTACCTTTCATCATGCCATCCCATTTTGACTAAATTTGACCCATAAAAAGTCAAACTCGGTTGATGTCCTCATCTATCAGGTCCTATTCATCCCACCACAAAACATCCATTGTGAAACTCATTCTTTATATGCCTTTCGACTATTTTAGTCAAAACACACCAAGATTCCCACTAATAGATTTGATATGTGTCAAGATGCACCATTGCATATACAGCTGATCATTTCATTTTCATCAGTAATAAGCCATAATCCATTCAAACTGGGACTTGCTAGGAATGGAACTTAATGGGGATTATGAAGAGGTTATTACCAAAATAGCTAATCATGATATGGGTCAGGATAACATTTTTTTATGGTAGACCATATTGATAAGAGATAAAAAAAAAAGGATCTGAAAGCCACGTGAACACAGAATAGCAACAACATCACTAAATAATATGAACCTAAATCTAAACATGAATGGACAATTTCTACATGATAATAAACACATAATATGTAGAAATCAGAGGAAAAACCATCGATTGACATTCACTATAGCAATGAAGACCAATAACTGTAAGCGATTTCAACGATCTGAAAGCCCTTCACAAAATCCCAGTCGAAAAGGTAAAACTCATCACTCTCAAGATCGTCGCTTACCTGCGGAGATCTCCATGGTTGATCGCCGCTTACATATGAGAATATCCATGGACGATTGTCGCTTCACATCCTTAATAGACATTGTGGTGGTCAGCGATCCTTTAAAATCCCAAGTCCCCAGGTAGCTCCGACTCTCCTACTACACATATGTTGATTTTTGCTCTCCACAAAACAAGAAGATGGAGAACAATTGTGCAAGAAATTGGGATCTTGAAGACTTGCGATATGAAAAGCACTATCGGGGTCGATTGAATCGGTGAGTACCAAGAAGAACACGATCACAATTAGGGACCAAGAAGAAGAATGCACAGAGATGAAATCTAGGTCAGAACTCAGAAGAAATGAAGCCCTGAACTCTATAAGAACGGGAAATTAAAAAAAGAAACATGTAAAATTACGCCAATACCCTTCATTAAACTTGGTTTTTCAGTTTTCCAATTAAAAGATAGTTTTCCATTGATCTTTACCCTATATATATATATATATATATCCAACGTTTAAAATTATAAATAAAGTAGTGACGATAAATATACTATTTATATACGTATTTTTCACTTTATATAGCTTACTAAAATGCTCGGTTTATAATTACCAATAATTATCTATAAATATATATTTTCCAAACGTTTACAATACATAGGTATATACATATATATATATATATATATATATATATATATATATATATAACCCATATACATTATAAAATCACCCAATTCATTTGCATGATACTATTGAAAACAAGTTTCGAACGACTTTTAAATAACCGGATAAAATATAAGAATTTATCTTAACGATTCGACAATAGGGTGTTTGACTAATAAACAACATGTTTGACAATACGAGGTGTTATGATCTGCTTAGGATTGCTCGAGGGTGGATTCGATATGACTGGGATGCAAAAATAACAACCAGAATACCAATTAAAAAGTTTTGTAGTAGATGAGGATCGAACCCGCACCTGTTGAGTGGCAAGCAAAAAGTCTAACCGTTGGAAGAGATTTGTTTTGTTGTTAGAATTCGGTTCAAAATGTTTTTGTATGATAATATTGTGAGCAAGTTGGAAGAATAATTAGTGTAAGAAAAAGAAACGGAGGTGGCCGGGTTTAGAACCCGCGACCACAACAACCCAGACCAATGAATCAACCATCCGGTCAATTCCTTCTACTGGTTCAGAAATGCTTAAACAAATTATTTAACTATCTTGGTCGGGTGTCATCTTCCTTATTACAAACCCTAAACATCCGACCTCCATGAATGGTTATGGGAACACAGAACATTAACAGCAGATTGCGAGTACCGTGATTAGGAATACCCGATGATGTGCCTATGACTGGTTTGCGATACGAATCTGACGATGAAACAGGTCCGATGGTTGTGAACAAGGTGCTAACCGGTGATGGTCGGATTCCCTTTGATAATCCCCCGAAAGCAAAGAAAATGTTGGAGATGCGAGAGGGTTTGTGAAGCAAATGATTGAATGGGAAATAGGTTTCTTGATCAAAATCAGTACTTGATCAATTGGAAATCATAACCCACAAGTGAAACGCGAATTGAATGCGACGCTCGGATGTCGCAATTTAATACGGTCGGCGGTTTCTTGTTTTTTTTTTCTTTCCCAGCTTCAAATCAAATTTTGTTAATTGGCAAGAATGATCCCTCAAATTTTACAGAGGTGGCACAAGGTTTTGGGGAATGACAAGGTTAACCCTTCATAGTTTAGGTTAATAGAATAGTGAGTTTGGAAGTTAACAACGTTAGTCCCTCAAGTTTATAATAGACTTACAAGGCTAACGGAGTTAACGAAAGGAACCTGAGTGAGGACTAAACGCATATAAGCCAACACATTTTTAACGTGTGACGTTTATAAGAATATAAACCTTAACTAGTCACATAAAATCATAAATATTAATCCATAATCATAAATTTACTCACATAAAATCATAGGCAAAACTTCACATAAAATCATATAACAAATCGTGTGAATATATATACACATATCACATAAAGTCATAACTTAGCTCGTCACATGAAATAACAAAACGGTTGCTTGAAATCATAACATATGATTTACATAAAATCACAGAATATCAACTGTCCAGACTTAAGTGTATGCTCGTATAGTGATTGTTATGCAAACCCTAGATGCTACTATAAACATGAGTTAATCACATAAATATTCACATAACATTTATAACCGTTAAAGTAAAT
>JBCNJP010000017.1:26953302-26973302 GCA_039602395.1 Deinandra increscens subsp. villosa | reverse complement strand
GGGCTTACTGCTGACCCAGCCAGCAGTAAGAGCTGAATTGACCCAGTAAGTCCAAATCAAACAACCCCTAACTTTATGAGTTAATTAGGCAAAATTATATAATAAGTGAGATGGTTATATAATCAACCATTCATCCCAAAGCAAATTGACGTTACGGTTCCTATACGTAAACCACAGAAAAGAATGAAAAACTATGTTATCAAACAACTCACCGTTCTGCACTTTCAAAGATTGGAAAACCGAAAGATTTCTCATCTTCCAAATATTCCACCAAGCAGTAAAAATAACTATGATAATGCTGTCTTTCTTCACCCTTGAACAATGTAAGTTCTCTATCTCAAGATATAGCTCCGGCGGAGGAACATGACTAATATCAATCTCTAACTAAGCCGAAATACGGTCTACGACTTTAGCAACCACCGAACAATCACCAAAAAGATGAAAAGAGGATTCCACATGAGTAAAGCATAAGGGGCATAAGATAGAAGGAATATCGATCCCACAGAGAAAGATTAAGGCGTGTTGGAAGACGATCCAAAAAAATTTCCAAACGAAAATGTTAACTTTTTTCGGAACAAACCGACACCATCTCGCTTCCAAATCACTCGTCGGAAGGTAAAATTTAGAAATACTTCACTATGTGATAACCAAAGTTTGTAAGTATTTTATCAAACGCACTTCAAATTTTGTATATTTTTAAAGTTACTTAACCTTTATTATATGGTCATTTTATAAATATTAATTTTATTTAATTAAACGAGATAAATAAAACATATATGAATTTTCTTTTCCCTATTTGGTGATTATTTATTTTTCAAATGAACTTAAAATATGATGTAATAGTGATTATTTATTTATCTAAGGTGAATTGTTTGTCTTTTTGTATTTTTAGTTTTTTAATTAATGTTTTACCAATGCCACTCTTTTAAACGGTTATTTACACGGCAATACGTCATTCAATAATTATAACTAAATTGACGAGTGCACGTCAACGAGTATCCGTAGATCTTGTGTGAATTGACGAATCATGACACTTTTGTGAGCTTAAATGGTTCAAATGTGCAATTACATAGTCTCACTACATATAACATTTTCTTAATTTGGTCCGAATCATGACACTCTTCGTTGGATTTATTTATCTATAAAACCAAAAAGTCAATGGCCAAACTTTGTTAAAGGACTATTTTCATAAATATATATTATTTGTATGGATGAACAAATTAAAAAAAAAATTAAAATCAAATCCATATTATTATTCTCTCATTCATTTTTTCCTACTCCACCTTATTTTATAAATTATCATGTCACGATCATTACTCTTTATTGTGTATTATTCATAAATGTTCATCCACTATATTTATGATCAAGGGTGCCTATGGATCACAAAATGACAAAACAACCACCAGCTTTTAGGGATGTAGAATGTTGTTAACTCAGATTTATGCTCGGTTTTTTATTTGTTAAATTACTTATGAAACCCCTAACATCTTTTTTAAGCCACAACTTGGTTACTTGAATGAATTGGCCGGTTGCAGAAATAGTATAAAAATTATATTTTATAAAAAAATCCGTTGATTCATACATCATATCATAAGAGCTGGTGCAAATTCAGTCGTTTTCAAACCTTTCCATCTCTAATAGATGCCAAAATGTATGGATTGTATAGAGCCATTTGATTAGTTATCATTTTTTTAAGAACTTATCAAATGTATTTAATTTAGCATGATTAGGTGTGAGCATACTAGGACTAATGCAAGCTTCAATATTGGAAGTCGACATTTAAGCCATAGTAATATCAAGATGGGTGACAATGTTGGAAATCATAGTTTTATGGTCCATCCTATTTTAGACCCGCGGTCTCTAGTTTGCTAAAGGTTTAACTTATCCGTATTACTTAGATCATCCGTAATGAAACAGCATTTGATAATGTGGATGTCCTGTAATGCCGTGAACATATCTCCTCGGCGTGATATGGGGTGTGAAGAGGCTCATTATGATGGCTTGAACAACCGTGAGGCAAGAGAAATTGTTTTAATTTTCTTTTGTTTTCCACCGACCATTATACGATATTGCATTTTTTAATTCTTTTTTTAAATTAAACGATATATTTATATATACACGAGACCATATCTTCGAATATGATAATAACCATTGTGTGTGTGACGCCTACATAACATCATTTTTTCATCACTATATCATTCACTTATTACATATGGTATTAGAGTGGTCCAGTTCGTTATGTATTAGTGTTTGCTCCTCGAAATTTAGCTGGTTAGTTTAAAAATTTGTGTCCTCATTTTGAGTACCCTTTTTTTTTCTTTCTATCTTTCATGGGTATCTTTGTTGCTTGTATCATGTGACCGTTAAATATTCAAATATTTTAAGACAGTTGAATTATCTTATTGTTTCTACCCGCGACAGAAGGATTATAATCTAACCTATATGACCATCAGAAAACCGAGATATCATACATACACAAAACACCTTAAGAAAAAATGCAGATATCTTACTCCCTTAAAATCTAAAGAGTAAAAGAGGTGTAGTAATCTATTTATAGGTGTAGTCTAGACTACTCTAGATGGGTTGCTTGGACTTCCATGTTGACGACCCACCTGACTCAAAGCATGCCATGCGCCCCCGACTTATTAAAAAAATATGTTTTCTCGATTTTCGAACCAGGCGCTATTTATGGTGTGTCCCTACAAAATTCTTTAAACTTGTTTTCACAATTTCCGCTTCATTACGGCTCGGACTCATGTCATGTATTTGCTTGTATTCCTAATTTTCAACCATGTATCACTTCCAAATGATTTCCCACATTACCATGCCCCTAACCCTAACTATTGGGACCAAATCCCATCAAACTCAAAACTTTGGTTGATTAATTCTTCTTCGTTACACATAGTTTGCCAGTTTTGTTTTCACACATGTCTCATATGTGCAATAGTTCACCAATCTCTCTCGTGCTCCTTCAATATCATATTCCACTCCAACTCGAAAGAATCTTTGGTTTATTGGCAGTTCGTCTCAACTCTGAAACTCGAGTTCACATAACTAATGTGATATAAGTGGAATCACGTCTGTTGGATTTCCAAATCTTTATTTGCCATTTTTTGACGTACAAACTGATAGCAAATTAGGTCTTAAAAAAAGAGAAAACGAGGAAAGATTTTGGCCATCCTTAAAACACCTGAACCAACAAAACAGAAACACCAAATCAAATCTAAAACAGCCTAAACTATCGGATACAATAAATAATTTATACAAATTAAACCATTAAAAAAAAAAAAAAAACAAAGTAAGAAGCACACTCCATCCACACCGCTGCAAACCAAGCTGAATCCAGAGGCACACATTCTGGATTTAATTTATTTCAAGATTGCAAGAATTAGATCATAAATCCTTGTTAACAAACAAATTAATAATTGAAACTTAACAAGTAAAAACTTTCAAAATAAAATAATTCGACCATGAATCCAGGATTGGAATGATTGAATGTTCAGAATAATCATAAATTCTATGCTTTATTATTTTCTTTTTAAAAATAATGTAGAATAATGTTCTATCAAAAGTTTAAAGAACACAAGCTTCCAAAGTGCCCTACAGAAACATTAAATTAATAAATATTTATATGAAAAAAATGCACTTCTGGCTATAACTATAATAAATTTTAGTATTATTATAGCATTGTTAACAAGAGATTATTTGTGATATTATAATTACTACTAGCTATAAAAAAAAAAGATTAAACCATAACATATTAGAAAGGAAAGATAAAGAAAGGAATTGAACCTGTAAGAATGAGAGAAAAGATGACACAGGTCTCATATCTATGAACAATTATTGGCACTTGAACTTTAAGATAGAAAACTGCTTCAAGAAAGGAAATAGAATTTATGAACATGAACTAGAACTATAACTCTCAGATGTACTCAAGAGCTGTTCTAGCAAATCAGATCCTAAATCCTCAAAAACCACAGGTGTTTTTGAACACACTTGGTTCTTACTTTCTCTCCTGCTTTTAGATATTCTTCTCACTCTATGACTCTCTTTTATGGCTGCTGCTGGTGAAGATCCCTTCGAGTCGAAGCGGTAGCTCTTCCCTTTTAATGACTCTTTCACTCTCTCAATTGGAAAGTTGAGTGCAGTTAATGAACCCCTCATCGAAAATGCGGCTTGATCGTAAATCAAAGCGGCCTCTTCAGCGCTATTAAACGTCCCAAGCCATACCCTAATCCCGTTTCTTGTCAAATCCCGGATCTCTGCCGCGAACTTTCCCCACGGCCTTTCACGGACACCGATGAACCGCTTTTTCTGGACTTCGGGTTCTTGTTTCGGCTTTGAAATCACTTGTAAGGGGGGCTCCTTATTGTCTGAAGTTTTGCTTAGATCTGGGTTGGATGGATCCTTGAAAGTGAAGTTTTCTTCTTTTATGTGGATTGTTGAAAGGATGTGATGAGAGAACAAAAGCTCATCCCATGAAGTAGGAAATGTGGGGAAAAATTCTAGATTGGGATATGAAGACATTGGTGAAGATGTTTTATCTTTAGGGGAAGATTAGAAGATGACTTTAAAGTGTCATATTTGAAGTGGTTATCAATGGGTCCCACGTGGTACCCCTTGCTTGCCTTTACAAGTGGATGGTGTTTTAGCTAGGTCACTCACTTATGTTTCCATTTATGATTAAGATTCCATAAAAATTACTATGGTCATATTTTTATTAACATATTCCTGAAAATATCAAAACTTTGACCTATATTCTTATTTTTTATAGAGCAATTTAGCTTAGCGGTATATTGAAATTGATTACCCTAATTACCCTTGACTTATATTTAAAATTCTGCTTGGAAGCTCGGACTTATGTAGTTTTATGCTGGAGATCATTTTCTCGGTTTTAATTAAATAAACAGACTGTTTTGAACAATATTTAAGGCATTGGTAGGAGAAATGGACAGTCTGATTTATTGCTTTTGTCCAAACGTAAGTCCACAAACTAATGTTATGTGGAGATTAAGATTATTATATACTGATTTATTATAGCGTAAACTTGTTATAAAACTTCCCGAGTCCTCTCCGTCTACACCTAGTCATTCCCGAGTACTACCCCATATTGCTCGAGTACTTTCATGACTTAGACGAGTACTCTCAATTTCTTATTTGACAGACTTGAGAGTGCCTAACGACTTTTGCAACCATGCGCACAATGTCCTGGAGATAACGCCGATAAATAAAATAGTTGCGTTGTTAAAGTGTAACGTAGTAATAATGCATTTGGATCAATAAGTATGTTTGCTATTCCTATTAACTTGACTTTGACTTTGTTATAGTAAGTAATAATGCATGTTAGAATTCTATTATAAATATAATTTTCTTCTAAAAATATAAGAAAGAGTTTTGAACAATTGACTAAACGAAATAATAGTTTAGATTATGTAAGAGTGTCACATCACTATAAATTTTATATTAAAAGGATTGGAGGGGTGCAATATAATTGTATAAGCTTAATTGATTTTTGTGAACATTAATTATTTTTTAAACAAAAATTGGATTTTGATAACCCAATTAAAATCGGAACCCTAGCCGCAGAAGCGAATACCACTATCGGATCTGGGCTCACACTCGTTAAATAGACTTGAATCGTGGCTCAGATGCGATTAGAAGAGAGAGGAGAACGATCAGAGCCAAAAGAGTGGAAGACAGCGAGGAAGCCGCCGTCGCAAGGGTGTCGGAGGTTACCGGAGCTCGGTGGACGTCGTCGGACGTGGTCGACTCTCATGCTCTTGCGGGTCTCTCTCTCGAAAGAGCCTGGATACGGATCGGTCTGGACGAATTGATCAATGCAAACGTAATCAAGTATGGATTAACACACAAACGAGTAAATAAACTCAATCTCTTTATTGAATAGAGAATCAGAGTACAGAGAATTACAGAGAAAACCTCACTGACCAGTTCACTCAAAACTCTCTCAAAACTTGTAAATTACAAAGACACAAACCTATTTATAATCCTACGGACGTCCGAACTCTACTGCTTGTCCGAGCCTCAGGTTCGGCCAAGGCTCGGCCAAGGTTCGGCCAGAGTTCGGCCGTCAGACCAAAATCCAAAACTTGTGTCTTCGCTTGATCCAGCTCATTGCCATTTCGGGTATCAACAAACTCCCCCTTGGCAACAGCTGGACCGTTCTTCATCAACCCTGAGTATCTGTAGCTGCTCCATCATCTTTCCAAACCAACTCATGGTTATTTCCAGCATAAATGTTGAATGCAAAACAAACTCTGATCACCCTCTGGAACTTCAATGCTTGATCCATAAAATCAGGATGATACAGAATTGGATTGTGATACAACTCATCAATATCAGCTTTTGACAAGTTAATCAGCCACATGGGATCATAAATCTTCACAACCTGATTTTCTTCCTTCAAAACAATAACAGCTTCACCAGTCTTCTCGTTATAATACCACCACCTCAGATCTTTGATAAAGTCTTGTTGCATCTTCATCAGTGGTATCTTCTTCATAACCTCAGGCTTCTTTGGGAACACCAGAACTATCAGTTTCTTACCAGTCAATGCATGAACTCTTGTTGAAGATCTACGTCGTTTTGGCCTTTGTGGATTCAAAAACTGAAAACCATCACGACATTCTTTCTCAAGAATCTTCTTAAAATGCATACCCATCGCATCATCGCCATAGCAACAAAAGGGTTTTCTTGTAAGCTCACGAACATCCCAGACTGGTAAACTACTGAAATCCCTGGCTCGTTTGAAGTATTGAACTCCTTTTTCACGCTTAATTCCATAACACCTCAAACTCGAAGCGTACATCCAGCTAATAATTTCACCCGATACCCGACCCTTAAACTTGAAAGAAGATCTTTGCTTAACAGGTTTCGGAGGCGGCACATAATTTGCATGAAAGGTCTTCAAAAACTCATTAACCATCTGACTTTGCTTTTGAACCTTTGCCTCTTTAACCACAGGGTCTTCGGGTTTCTCAGCTTCTTTCTTTTTCAAAACCTCTTCTGCTTGAGCATCTTTTTCTTTTGGAAACACTTCAAACTCATCACCATCTTGACTATTGTTGAAATTTGAGTACATTTCAGGATATTCTTCTGCTGTAACATCCTCCACCTCAACTTCTTCTTCAAACATCCCATCAATGTCATCATCAGACTCTGGTTCTGGTTCAGTGTACTTTTCAGGTTCTTTCTCAGTTGTCTTTCTCAGCTCTTCTTCGTTTAATTCAAACACACGTTTTAACTCTTCCACTGTCAAATCACCAACAACTTCCCCTTCTTCAAGCGTCTGCAACATTTTAGCAAATTCGTTTAGACTTGTTGCCGCTTGATTTGATGGAATCACTGAAATTGGTACGGCTTCTGTTGAATCTTTCTCCCCCTGGGAAGATGATGCACCAGCACCTGAACCCGAAGTTCCAGATGGGCCTGGTCCGCCACCAACATTCCCTTGGTCATCTTCATCAGGATCCTCGTTTAAAAAACGCATCGGGTTTTCATTACACCCAGAACCGTCTCCTAACTCCCCCTGAGCTTTAAATTTCTCTATGAAGAATTTTAATTGCTCACTTAATTCAATAAGCATCTTTGACTGAGCCTGAGTAGTCTTTTCTAATTGAAGAATCTTTTGATCCTTGACTTGATCACGACTCTGAAGAGTTAACACTTGATGTTGCAAATCTTCTTGAGCAAATTTCAGCACAGTAATTTGCTTCTCTTGTGCTTCAGATTTTGCTTTCAAGGCGTCTATCTGTGTTTGATGATCTGAAAGAGCACTTTGCAAGATGCTAGCTTGAGAGAAAGACACTGAACCTTCTTCAAAGTTAAATGTCACATCTGGTGTAGACTGAGTGGATGCTGTAGCAGTTGCAGAAGTAAAAACTGGCGTTGAAGATCCCATAGACTGACCAACAAACTGCACACCAGCACTTGCTGAAGGTGTTGTGCCAGCAGTTGTCGATTGGCTCTCATTCATCAAGTTTCTCAGAAAATCAGCTTGTGTATCAGACACTGAAGTCTGAACAGTCGAAGCAGCTTCAGTAGACACCGGAATACTAGTACGCGGTTGCAAAACAAATTGTTGCACACCTACACCTTTCCTCTTCTTCATTCTACCTCCAACAACTGATTTCTTTCTCCCTTTTGATGGAGTACTCGATGAACCTGCCATCTGCTGTTTACTCTTACCGGAAATCCCCTCGGTTTCAGGAACATAATCTTCATCAGATTCAGAGTCCACTACATTATATACTCTATTCTGGTAGCGCTCGATGCTTTTGTTCTGACTAATTCTGTAAGCAATATGAGCATCACTTCCTTTCTTCAGCTTCACATATTTAGAATTAACCAAAACACGAACAAAAGGATCGTTCGGTTCAGACAAATCCTCAGAATCAGCTCCAGTTTCCATGAAATCATCATCAGATTCAGACTCATCAATCAGGGTATTAACCGCTGGTGTCTCAGTCACAGTAACAGTAGCTGAGACCACCGGTTCTGACATCGGCGGTTGGGAAACAACTGGTTCTGGTTGCGGATCTTGATTCACTGGTTCCTGTACTATTGGAATCTGCCTCTTAGGCCTTTTTACTCTTCCCTGTTGAGGTATCTGATTCTGCTCTACAATCCAACTATAATCCAACTCCTCGGAATCACTTCCATCATCATATCGAGATGCACCTGTAACTGGTGCAATATAATTGACATTGGCAAGATGGCCAATCAATCTTTTCAACTTAGGCTGAAACTCAGGTGCCTTCTTCTGATATGTCGCTAAAGCTCCAACACTTGCTTCAGACATGTGTTTCAGTTCCATTCGATGAGCTGCATTCTTTGTTAACGTCGGATATAAATCATTAAGAACCATTTGGATGAATCTGGGATATATTGCAGCCTTCTTCTGACGTTGTGTCAGATTGTCTCTCATATAGTGAAATATCATCCCAGATATGTTGTAAGGTCTATTCAACACCAACGCGTTCATCAATGACAGAATTATCTGCTGAACTTCATCATGCCCAGAAATTCTATGTCCCAAACAAACCAGTAATACATGTGCCAAATACTTGTACGGGACACTCAATGAAGACTTGTATATCCACTCCTTGCTAGGATCATCAGTATACCAGATACGCTTCAAAAATTCCACGTTATCTTCATGAGGAAACTCAATTCTGGCATTCGGTGAATCAGACTCTAGATGCAACACCCTACGAATATCAGCTTCTGAGATCTGAACTGGTCAGCCTTGTACTGTTGCAGCAATTCTAATCGGTGGATCAGAAATAGTATGAGCCGTACTCCAGAACTCCAAGATTATATCTCTATAAACATCACACTGCTGAGTAATAGCATGATGAATTCTTGAACGTCTCAGAAAATCAAATATTCCCGGTCCTCCAAATTTATCAAGTTTGCTTCTCGCGACCCCAATGTGTGCACAGATGTTATGTTTATCACCAATCTTTAAATCGTTGGCCATATCTGAAAACACATAAAAGAAAACATTCATTAAATTCAATGTGATTAACAAATATCATCATCGATTTTGTCAAATCATTGTCGTTTGCGTAAACGAACAACATTTGTATCAAAATTTTGAAATCACCGAACTCTGTCCGATCTCCCTCCGAACTACAAAGTTCGGAGCCTCCGAACTCTGAGTTCGGAGCCTGAAGAATTCCGAGAGATTTGAATCTCAAAAACGATGAAAATGACCAAATCAAACAACACCAAATCACACACACCGTCGGAATATGATAAGCAACACATAGGGTTCAATTTTAATTGATAAAATCACAGATTTAATATCCTATTTTCAGATCTATAAACTGTTATAGTCCGAACACGTTTTCTTGCAAAAAACCTCACAAAACCAGAGTAAAAACACAAACCAATAGTACCAGTGCAATCGGAACTTCAAGATTTACCTAGAACCAGTCTTTAAATCGCCAAAAACACGTTAAAAAGAAAATTGAAAATTTGGGCAGAGGTTCGGTGCACGTTCGGAGTTTACAGTAACAATGACCTCCGAACTTCACGTTTGGAGTATTTATAGCCTCACACATTCGGACCTCCGAACTCCAAGTTCGGACGAACAGTAACTCCGAACCTCCCCATCGGCCAACCCCAAACCTTGTCCGATTGTGGCGTTCGGACCTCCGAACCTCACTAATTAACACCTTCGGACCTCCGAGCCTCACATTCGGCCGTCCGATCTTCACATTCGGGCCTCCGAACTTCACGTTCGGTCGTCCGAACTTCAAGTTTGGAGATTTGCAAATTTTTCAAAATACCCCCTGATTTTGATGAATTTCTCAAATTGAACCTCAAAAGTTTTCAAGTTTACCAAAAAAAAAACTTAAACTTCGTTCAATTTTCTGATGAAATTTCTGGAATCAAATCCATTTGGTTGTTCCCGGCATAATTGGTAATCTTTCACCAACGGTTGATCGAAAATAAAACAGAATTAAAATCTTTTTGATTTTTATAAACTTTCAAACACACTAAAAATCTTTTTGAATTTTTCTAAAATTATGCTAAAACACACCTAAAATCTTTTTGATATTTTTCAGATATTCAAAGAAACAAAAACAAACAACACTAAAATGAAATAACTAAGACTTGATATAACTTAAATATTTTTGTGAGAAAGATCCAGACGCGAGATCATATCGATCAAATATGTATCAGACACACTTCAATTTCATCTATAATCAGCATGCAAGTCAAGTTGGCAGCAAATACAACTTTTCAGTTTATTTCAGCTTGGGTAGATCAATTTTTATAGCTTTCTGATATGTTAAGATGAATTAAGCAAGCATTGATAATATGAAAACCCACGCAATCAGAAATATTGGTAATCTGGCTTATTCTTACTATTTTTGTATTTTTCACAGAATTTAATTTTCACAGAGATTTATAGTTCATGGTGTTTCATGCAAAAATAAAGCAGAACCCTAAACAAACAACAATCAGGTCGGCTGGTAGGCACGCAGAGAAAGTCCGATTGTTTAGGAAAATAAGAAATGTAAAATAAAGCAGAAATTGTATAACCCAACAACAATCAGGTCGGTGCTTCCGCACACGCAGAGAAAGTCCGATGAGTTATACGAAACACCAAAGAAAATAAAGCAGAACGTCAAACGAACAACGATCAGGTCGATCTTTCGATACGCAGAGAAAGTCCGATCGTTTGACAAAATAAAGAAAATCAAACAAGTTTAAATCTTTGCAAAATGAAAACATGCGTACACCAGAACATCTCTTATTCTGTTTTTGCCTTTTTCATTTTGTTAATGCCAAGATCACCCAATACTCATCATGATGTGTCTCACAATTAATCAAGCAATTTCTTTATGTTTATATCATACTAGCATATATCAGATTTACCCTAACGCATTCAACTAACCAAACAAGCACCGACAGCCTTTAATTTTACTTTATCCGTGGTTGATAACACATGCCGATGTATTATCATTTCTCGCTTGTTCGGATCAATTTCTCAATTTTCATTTTTCCATTTTTTTCAATACTTTTTGCATTTTTCATCATCATTTTTTTTTATCTCTTCTGAGTTTCTCCCCCTAAAAATACAAAGACGCTATTTTTGGATTTTTATAACAAGAAAAGAAACAAACAAAAGACAAATAACAAAGAAAAATGATCAACCGAAAGTTACTCAACTTGGTAACTTTTGAATGCCGTTGATCTGCAAAAGATAACGGAAGCGGGTTTTATCAAAAGCCTTTGTGAAAAGATCCGCTTTTTGAAAATCAGTGTGAATCTTTTGCAAATCAATCAAGTGTTTTTCAAAGCAATCGCGGATGAAATGATAACGGATTTCAATGTGTTTCGTTTTAGAGTGATGGACGGGGTTTTTGGTTATGCAAATCGCAGCCGAATTATCTATGTAAATTGGTGTAGTAAGAAACTTCAAACCGTAATCCCGCATCTGCTGTTGGATCCATAAAACATGTGAGCAGCAACTAGCAGCCGCTATGTATTCAGCTTCAGCCGTGGATGTGGCAACAGAAGTCTGCTTCTTACACTGCCAAGATACTAAACGATCGCCGAGAAACTGACATCCAGCCGTGGTAGACTTGAAATTAATCTTGCAACCACCATAGTCTGAATCAGTATACGCCGATAAATCGAACTTATCATCATGAGGATACCAGATCCCGAGATCTGAATTACCCTTCAGATAAGCGAGAATTCGCAACACTGCATTCATATGCGAAACCCGAGGAGCTGCCTGATACCTGGAACACAAACAAACAGCAAACATTATGTCAGGTCGACTCGCTGTCAAATACATCAATGAACCTATTATCGCCCTGTAACGTGTGACATCAACTTTATCACCATCTTCATCAGGACATAAGCCATGTGACAACTGAATCGGAGTTCCCGGAATGCGAACATCTTCCACTTTGAACCGAGTCAGAACATCTTTCACATACTTTGTCTGATGTATGAAGATACCCTGATCTGATTGTTGAACTTGTAGACCGAGGAAGAACGACATTTCACCCATGGAACTCATTTCAAACTTTGTTTGCATTAACTTCTCGAAATCTCTCGAAAGTTGTTCGTTTGAACATCCAAAAATAATATCATCAACGTAGATCTGTACCAGTAGCAAATCCTCCCCCGTTTTTCGACAGAAAAGAGTAGGATCAACCAACCCGCGCTTGAACCCGTTATCAAGTAGATAAGTAGACAATGTCTCATACCAAGCTCGAGGAGCCTGATGGAGACCATACAAAGCTTTGTCTAACTTATAAACCTTCTCCGGATAATAAGGATCGAAAAATCCCGGAGGTTGTTTGACATACACCTCTTCCTTAACTTTTCCATACAAAAATGCACTCTTGACATCCATTTGAAACACTTTAAACCCGCGATGTGCAGCAAACGCCAAAAATATTCTGATAGCTTCAATTCTGGCAACAGGTGCATACACTTCGTTAAAATCAATTCCTTCCTCTTGCAAAAAACCTTGAACAACCAACCGAGCTTTATTTCGAACAATGATTCCGCGATCATCCCGTTTACATTTGTAAACCCACCGTGTCCCACACGGTTCTTTACTACCTTCAGGTAAATCTTCTAGATGCCACACACCCAACTTTTTGAATTGTAATAATTCTTCTTGCATGGCTTCAACCCACGAACTGTCTAACAATGCTTCATGAACATTTGTCGGTTCAGTTTGTGAGATAAAGCATGAATGAAATGCTTCGTCCTGAATTCCAGATTCCAAGATCGAAAGCAAAGCACTACTCTCAATTTGATGTCTTGTGCGAACTCCTTCATTTAAATCACCGATGATGTTATCTTGTGGATGAATGGTGTTTATCCGGAGTGTTTGATTAACAGGAACTACCACCGTTTCAGGCAAATCAGGAACAGGATCTTCCTCAACCACCACAGTATCAGTTTCATTAACATCAACGTCATTAGAAGTAGATTCAACTGGTGGATCAGGTTGCTGAACAGGAATTTCCACCTGATGTGACACGGCTTCGTGAAATTCACTTTCATCTTCAGAAGACATTTCATCAGCAGCAATAGTCGTATCATTTGATGTCTCAGTCAAATAATCATCAGTGACAGGCACTATTGGAGTTGGCAGAGTTTGAATGTTTAGAACCGGTGTATCATCTTGCAATTCAATGAAAACTCTTGTAAGTTGTTCATCAGATACATCTGGTGTCGATTTAAGATTTTCAAACAAAGTCTGATAATCAAATAACCAATCCGGTCCAACGCCTCTGGGTGGTAATGTATATGATTGAAAATCAACATGCAGATATTCCCCTACCATACCAGTCTTCTTATTGAAAACACGTTTCTTCTGATTTGAATAACCAACAAACAGTCCTTCAAAGACTTTGTCATCAAATTTCCCTGCAGCAGCCAATACAGTACAAGGACACCCAAACGACTCCAAATAGTTGAGATTCGGCTTACGGTTCTTCAGAAGCTCATAACATGTATTTCCAAGACGCTTCACAGTAAGCACCCGATTCAGCACATAACACGCTGTGTTGACAGCCTCTGTCCAGAATGGTACAGGTAATTGAGCATCAACCAACATAGTACGCGCTGTTTCAATAATGGTGCGATTCTTTCTTTCTGCCACGCCGTTCTGCTGAGGTGTGTATGGTGTGCTGAATTCATGCACAATTCCTTTTTCCATACAAAACGTCCTCACGGCAATATTCTTAAACTCCGTGCCATTGTCACTCCGAATTCTCCTTACCTTCAACTTATACATTGATTCAAGTGTCGTAATCAAGTTGAGAAGAATTCTAGACGTTTCATCCTTGGAGACCAGAAAATCAACCCACGAATACCTGGAGTATTCATCCGTAACCACCAAACAATACCAATTTCCCGAGATACTTTCACGATTTACAGGACCAAACAAATCCATATGAAGTAACTCTAATGGGACATCTATTGAATGATGTTTCTTTAATGGATGGGATTTTCTTTTCTGTTTACCCTTCTTGCAACTCACGCATATATCATTAAACACAAACTGTTGCTTCGGAACGCCTTCAACAAGCCCCCTCCGCACTAGTTCGTTCATCTTTCTGTAGTGAATATGACCCATGCGACGATGCCACAGAACAGAATCTCTTTCGGATGCCTTAGACAAGAAACATTGACCTGCGACCGTTGCCTTTGCTGAATTCATGTCAAGCATGTACAAAATTGAGAATCTTGGTGCCCGCATCATCACAAACTCTTCAGGAATCTTGAATTCAGGCTTCAGAATTAAGCATTCACTCCCTGTGAAAGCTGTTGTGAATTGCTTATCACAAATTTGGGAGACGCTTAGAAGATTATATTCTAACTCTTGCACATACTCAACGTTGTCAAATGTGACAACACCATTCGAGAGTTTACCAATACTGGTTACCTGACCTCCTTTGTTTCCAGCAAACGTTACTTTACCTCCATCAAAGTGTTTAACATCATGCAACAAAGAAATGTCTCCGGTCATGTGTCGAGATGCTCCGCTATCAACAACCCAGATGTTATTCATCAGTTGTCGCGAAGATCCCTGCATAAATTAAACCAAAAGATTAGTTTCGGGACGCACCCAAGCCTGAAGCTTTGGGTCGACCGTCATCTTCAACAAAATCTTTCCCTGCCATGGACTTAGATGTTTGTCCATCAGTTGATGAAACCTTGGAGCTTGAAGCAGAATTTTTCAAAATCGATTTTGTCTTTAAAAATTCTTTTTCTGATTTCTTATCATTTTTCTGAAAATCTGATGATTTTTCGTTTGAATGAATTCTGCCTTGCGCATCCACAAATCTGACCTTTTTCTTAGTATCCGTTTGATAGCCTTCAGACATGTCGTCAGACTTTTCTGTGTCAGATTTAGTGGATTTGGGTTTCTTCAACGGACAAGTCCGATATGTATGACCGCGAATTTTGCATTTAAAACACTTTCGTTTATCAATAATAACCTTTTCATTCGCGTCATCATCCACCTCGGACTCAACCACCTGGTTTTGAAACTTGGGTTTAACAACCTTCTTTGTAACATAACGATGTCCAAATTCATCGTTACGTCCTGAATCATACCCAGACACATTTCCCGAAAATTCATCATAAAAATGATGATCTCTGAAATTCTGAGATCTATTCCTATACCCACCAAACCGTGAATTATATGCACTTTGACCTTCAAAATCAACCCTTTTTGAAATTCTTCTAGAACCATACTGATTTGGTCCACAACCAAACTCATCATAAAACCCTTCATCATTATAGAATTGAGACCTTTTAACAAATGGACCAGGTTTTCTGAAATTTGATTGTTTGTTATCATAAAAAACTTTTGGTGGTGGTGGTGTATGAGCATTTGAAATTCTCTTGTTCTTCACACTATTGACCAACCCAGACTCAGACTCAGATTGAAATGTGTCCATTGCATTAGCACCACTGCTATTTCCCCTCCTAATGGGCACATTTCTCACTTTGGGATCATATGCTGGATCATATTTACATGAGAAAATTTGATCGATTAAATTTGGGTTCACCATATCTAATGGAAAATCTTTGTCACTATAAACTCTATTAGAACCCTTTAATCGATATGTTACCCATGGTTCAACCTTGTCACAGTTGGTGTCCAAAGTAGAATTGTGAGCCTTGGCATTTGTAGGTTTCAAAATTTTCGGAGAAAAACCTTTTTCAGCAGTTTTAGGTTTAGCCGAGGACTCAAATCCGACTCCACCATACTTAGACTTCTTACCTGTAACAGACTTGCTCCGAGCAATCTGCTTTTGTTCGTAGGTACTCAGTTTGGAAAGCTCAGATTTAATTGTTGGAAAATCATGCTTGGAGATTAAATTTTTATGATCTGGCTTACCAACTTTAGACTGAGTATACACCGAACTTTCAACATCAGTCTCCGACACTAAGTCATCGACTTTGTCAAAATCAGAAACATCATAAAAAAGCTCATCAACTGTTGAATCCAAAATAGATTTTTCAGTTGACACTTTTTCTGAATTGCTTTGTTCAGCTTGATGAACAACATTTGTCGTTTCCTCAGATGAAGGACCCGGTGTGATATTCACCGGAGATGGGACTTGATTAAGCTTGCCAGAAACATCTTCTTTTCCAGATTTATACAAAAAGTTTGTGAAAGAAGATGAAATTTGAACAGAATCTAATTTTTGTTTCAACTCAAAAACCTCGATTTTCAAATCAGCGACAAGTTTGTTACTAGCAGCTAAATCCTTCTGAACAGACACGAGCAATTCGGACTGATTCGTAAAATCAAATTTTTGCAAACGCAATTTGCTCATGTACGGACAGCAATTCCTGGGTTGTCCCCTCCCATCTTTCCTTATAAATGTTTTTATCAGCTTTTGCTACTGCCAGAAGATCATTTAATTTTGTCTTCTCATCTAAGAGCACACTCTTAGCAGTAGCAAAATCATCACATGATTTACACATTGAAGGATATGAAGTTACCTTTGAAGACTCTTCTGATAAAGATTTTCAAAATCATTTGCTGCATCAATTGCTTCGGCTTTTGAGGCATCACATTCTCGAATCAATGCCTCCTTCTCATCAGTCAGAAGTTTAATTTGCTTTTCTAACAAAAGAATCGCATCAGATTCGATCTTTTCAGACACATCAGCCATAAATGCAAATTTTTCTTCATTCACAGACTTATGATCACTTCTACAATGTAAAACTTCATCACCATCAGTCATTCCATCAAAAGCTTCCTCAGTTTTCTCATCATATACTTCTTCTTCATTGTCAGTTGATTCAGTCAGAGTTTCTTCATCCTGCACATGAGTAACAATTAAAGCAGAAGAATCAGCAAATTGATTTCCCCAATTATATGTTTTATCTACTTGAGAAACAAGAGCTTTTGAGGATTCAGATTTGGAACTAGAAGTACTCCCTGAACTTGATGAAGTGTTAGATCCAGGAACATTTGATTTTGGAGTAAATTTCTGATATTCCTGCTTCTTTGGCTGCGAACATTCACGAGCAAAATGTCCAAAATTGGAACAATTGTAGCATCTGACTTTGGATTTATCAAACCCAATCCTGCCACCAGAATTCAAATCCTTTCGTCCAGTTTTCTTCAAAAACCTTTTCACTCGTCTCGCCAACATAGCAAACTGCCAGTTTATATCCATTAACTCCAAATCATCAGGATCCACCTGATCATAGTCTTCTTCAGTCAACTCAGCATTGCTAACCTTTCCAGTTATCAATCCATAATACGATGACACTAATGCAGAAACAAGAGCCATGTAATCTTCAGTGGTAGATACCGACATAGCCATCTTTCCCGTGTTCACCAGATTACTTGCTGGAATTGACGTACTACTAATTCCAGGACTATAATTGTAATCAGTACTTTGTGAACCTGATCCAGTCCCCGAATTTGAAACAAATCCTTGTAAATTTCCAGCCACAAATGCTGTAGCAGGTGCAGAATTGGTTACCTTAGCTGATTTCCCAGAAATAGTTGCTGCATTTGACCCATAGTAGACATCTGGATTCTGAACTGCAGCTGGTGTAGTATTAACATTCTTCATTTCTAAATCACGAGCTTGCAATTTACCCAAAAGCTTTACAAAAGTCAACTCAGCATAGTCTTTGTCATTCATGATTATCAAAACATACGACTCCCATTTTGATGGCAAACCTTCCAACAATTTTTCTTTCAGCTCTTCGTCATCTTTCTTAATTTGGACATTATCCATTTCAGACAGTAAATGACAATATCTCGAAATTAGTTCAGGAACACCCTCACCCTCAAAATGTTTGAAGTTGTCGAATTCTTTATTAAGCACCTTCTTTTTGCTTTTCTTATACTGTTCATTACCCTCACACCTCTCTTTCAGAGTTGTCCATAACTCATGAGAGTGTTTGCAACTTTTGAATTGATGTAATAACTCCTTTGGCAAAGCTTGAGTGATTAAGCAACTTTGGAACTTTCTGAGTTGTTCCGATGTATGCCTCAAATCGTTTCTTCCAGTTTGCATAATCTTCAAATTTAAGCAACTTTGGAACTTTCTGAGTTGTTCCGATTTCATTGTCATAATTGAGTAAAGCTCTCTCTCTCTCTCTCAAACGACATATGGGATGTCTCGTCGGAGTTGTGGAGGTTTCCAGTGAGAATGGGGTTCACGGCAGTTAAGGAGGCTAAAATGGGAGGTGATTTTGACTAAATTTTGATTTGGTTTTGCCATGTGTAAGTTGGACCATTGAGAGTGATTTTTTAGGTGATTATAATAGGAGGTGAGTTTGACCAAATTTTGACTTGGTTCTCCCATTGAACTCATTTCGAACTTAGCATGCATGAGAGCTTCAAACTCCTTGCACAATTTGCTGTTAGAGGACCCAAAGAATTATATCCTTACACTCAGTGAAAAAAGTGATGAATGATTATGATTTTTTCCGAACAAGTGGCTTATAGATACTTTTGAGATGAGATTCACGTGGATTCCAACATATTTCCATGATGTGTGGATGTTTGAAATTATGCGTTCAACATCAAGATCAGAGAGTGAGAATCATTTCTTTTGTCAAGTCACAAATTCACAGATGATGCTTTTGTAGTTCCTTTTTAACCATTGTGAATCCTCTATTGAGATTCAAAGGCACATTCATCATTGTAATAATGACTATGATTCAAGATATTCATTTCTTGATATGTGGATTGAATTTTCTTTTGAAGAACCAAGCTACTAGGATATATACGAGGGCAATGTTTAATGATGTTCAAGATAACATTTATTGTGCCTTTAAATACTATCTGGGTATTAATACAATAACTACATATGATACTGCAAAGATTATTGTTAAAGATTACGCAGCATTTGGACCTGTACTTCTAGAGGCAAGTGCATAGGGGTGAAAGTAACTTCACGTGATTATAAAGTTTGATTTGCATTATTTATGAACATTACATATTCTTGAATTTTCAGTTTGATAGGTGTGTTTCGTTATTATTCAATACAGTTTACAGTTTGCGTTATTTAATACATAACATGAGTAACTATTAATTAGTATACTTGTGGTTTTTTTTGTTCTGCAAGTTAATTTTCAAAAGAAAAGAATGATGATATAACAGCCACTTGTAGTTGCAAACGGCTTAAACCTTATGGTTTTTTATGTTTCCACATATTTTTATGTGTTTAAGATGCTTGAGGTCGCTGAATTAACCTAAAAGTATATCATAAAGCATCGGACCAAAGAAGCGGTGCAAAATAAAACTAAACCTCATGTTGTTTTAGAATTATGGTGATGACAATGCAGATAAGTTTGACAAGGCATTACGTGATATAATATTTTTTATGAATACATTATTAATCACTTAGGCACCATATTTAAAGGCTTTATGTTCCGTGAAGGATCAAATGAAAGAAATGATGAAGAAAGCTGATGAAGTTTAACGTCCAATACCTGCAAACAAC
>JBCNJP010000017.1:26935802-26952802 GCA_039602395.1 Deinandra increscens subsp. villosa | reverse complement strand
TACTGTTGGAACTTTTAATAAGTATGACTGACGCCATCAAATCTATTCTCGAATAATTCGGTTGAAGAATCCATTGTGATTTGATTCAGAGACGCGGGTTGTGATGCTCGAGGCTTGCAAGTTTGGACCGAAGACGTTTTCTGGAAAAGTCAACCGTTCGGGTCAACGGTCAACGTAAAAGTCAACGGAAGATCGGTTCGAGCGAGTCAAGCTTCATATTGATTAAATCATCTTTGATTTAATTAATAATAATTATGTCATTTGTTTATTTGTATTTAGCTCATTTTATGTGTGTTAGCTAGTTAGTGGGCTAGTGAGCACATGGGCTCTCTATATATAGGAAGGGATAGCTCCATTAGATAGGTGATGAATAATAGATGAATAAGGATGTTCTAGAGAGATGTGAGCTATCATTCTAGAGAGAGAGAGTCACCATGGATTTCCTATGACGAGTTTTGTAATCATTCGGTTCGTTGTAATCATTCAGCAATAATCAATGAATCGTTTGATTTTATCATTTCTTGTCATGTTTTATCTTTGATTCTGTTCTTCATCTCGTCTCCTTCTTCATCTCACCTTCGTTCTTGCTCAAGATCGAGATTCTTGATGTGAAATCGGTCCTGACAAATGGTATCAGAGCGGGTACCGATCAGATTCATCTCACCGTGAATCTGGTCACTCGAATCTGTGATTTTGAGCTTGAATGAGGTGCTGATTGGAAAACCCACTTTGGAGACTTTTTCTATTTTTTTCTTATTTTTGGAGCTGATTGATGATTTCTGGATGAATCTGATGATAGATTCTTGTTATTGGGTTCATTTAGATATGATTTCATGCTCCATATGTCATAATCAGTGAAGAAATCCGAGATCTGAGCTGAAAAAACGAAGCTGTTAGAGTTTTCCCGTTTTTGGGGTTTTGAAGATTTTTTGAGCTTTGATTCTGAGTTTTTGGAGTAATAATCAGTGTTTTTGGATGAAATAAAGTATGAATCTTGATGGAAAACGCATTCCGGATCCAATGGAAGCATCGGTTTCGCCTGATTCGCAACATATTTGACAGATCTGGAAAAACACACACTTGACGGTGTTTGTGCGTGTTCTTCATATTCTTGGTTATTTTCCAGATTTTTGTAGCTGATTCGATCTGGATTACTGCTGTTTATGGATTGTTTGTGGCCAGAACATTGTCATGAATAGCTAATCTTCACGAATCGTTCACGAATCTGTAGTCTAATCTTATTTTGGGACATCGCACGCATCATATTTGTCTGTGTTCATAAAATTTCTGGGTTATGTTGAAGATGTTCATGGCGATCTGAAAAGGCTTGAAGATTGCCTTGGCGATCTCGTCTGGTCCTTGGCGATCTTGAATAAGCCTTGGTGTTTTTCAATAAAGGTTGGCGATCTGGGCTTAGCGACTTCGTATATGGCTTGGCGACCTCGTATGGGAGTTGGCGACTTCGAATATGGCCTTGGCGACCTCGTGTGTGCCTTGGCGATTTCGATCTCTTTGGCGATCTCGACGGAATCTCAACAACTGGGTTTTTGTTCAAATAAATTTCAGTGGATTCTGTTCGTTAAGGTGTGTAGAGCATCGAATAAGGAATTCGTGGGTATAAAAATCATCAAATTTGGTTAAGTTTTGACCGAGTTATGGTTGATTTACGCTTTTCCGGCGAGAGTGTTAAGTTTTCCGGCCATATTAGGGTTCTGTGGTGATCGGACGATTTTTTGGAGATGACGATGAAGTGGCAACAACTGATTGGCTGCTTGAGAATTTCTCTCTCTTATGTTTGTCGGATACTAGGTCAATCCTCATATTGTTGTCGAATTTCTATTGGCTGCAAATAAAATTCTCGTGGGCCCTGGTCGATTAAGGTATCCGTAGAAAAGGTATGCAGGCTGCTCTCTTATTGGTTGAGGAGAAAGCGCGTGGGCCCCTTGGACAAAGAGAGCCGTTGCCTCTCTCATGCTGGCTAATTAATATTGGCTGAAATAAGTAATTTGGTGGGACCACATGTGAATTGAGAATTCGTTGAAGGGTTTTCGCTGCCAGCCTCTGATTGGTCCGTCCCTTTCACCTGGATCATGCATGACAGCCGCTAGATTCATTTCATCCGGGCCGTCGGATCTGGGCTGTGTTTGTTTGTGATTGGCTGATGTCATATCCCACGGATTACTTTTGTGAACCATCAGATCAGCCTACTTTCTTGACCGTTGGATCATCAGAATTCTTAAATCTGATTGGTTTATGGAGATCACATGGATTGTGTTCTTTCAAGCAAATTTTCTGATTGGTCAATTAATTTTGACATGGATTAAGGTTTTATTGGGAGATTTAATTTCCACTAATTATTTTTCCAGTATTATTTCGTTAAATGCGGGGTTTTTCTCATCAATTTTTCTACGAGAATAACGGGATAACGCCGCAACGAAATTTTGAAAATATTTTAGTGGTCATGGATTTATTTCATTTATTGACCGGGTTTCTAGTTTTTGTTGACGTCAAGGCCACGTTAGCTAACGACCACTGACGGACTGGTTTTGCTTCTCGGTTAAGTCTGCGACTTTTTCGTTATGTCTCACTTCAAGTTATTTAGCTGATGCAGCGCTGATGTCATCTAACCGAATTAACTGGAATCTCAGTTAAATATTGGAATATTCCGTTAAATCTCTAACGGAAGGCCGTTACTTGAATAAAATTTACGGTCTTCTCAGATTCATTCCAAATTGCACCGTTTAACTCAGAATTCTTCACGGAATATTTTTCCGAGCTCGATTTTCTTCACCAAAAATTACGAAGACTCCGGTTATGAATAAATTTTGCGTTTATGCTCGGGATCTCAGTTTTTCACCGATTTGACATTATTTTCGCATCCAACCCAGTCACGCGGAACAAGTTCAGTATTCATGGATCATTCACATCTGTCAGCACCCGGCTTCCGGTTTTTCGCAAGATTGTCCGACTTCAGGATTTCTGTACCGTTTTCTCTTCGGAACTGAGCGGAACGGTTCCACTCTCTGCATCTGATTTTCCGCTTCCGCATCGGATGTTTTCAGAGGGATCTAGAGAAAAGGGGGAACTTCTATGGATTTGGATTATCGTGTCGATTATCTGAAGTTGGAGCATTTTCAGTGATTGATTGGTTTATCTGATTCGATTTGTTGCGATTTTCTCTCCAATGTTCAGCATTCTTAGTATTGTACCCGACCGTGTGAACCGAGTGAACTGCAGCACTTGGATCTCAACTGGAGCAACAAGAACAGAAGAAGCTTATTCAAAGGGGGAACCTTTACAACAGAAAGATTCCGGTTTATCAGTTATTCTTCGAAGATGCACGACAGAGAGGTTCTTCACCAGTATGACAGATTTGAAAGCGTCAGTCAAGGGGGAATTGTTGGAACTTTTAATAAGTGTGACTGACGCCATCAAATCTATTCTCGAATAATTCGGTTGAAGAATCCATTGTGATTTGATTCAGAGACGCGGGTTGTGATGCTCGAGGCTTGCAAGTTTGGACCGAAGACGTTTTCTGGAAAAGTCAACCGTTCGGGTCAACGGTCAACGTAAAAGTCAACGGAAGATCGGTTCGAGCGAGTCAAGCTTCATATTAATTAAATCATCTTTGATTTAATTAATAATAATTATGTCATTTGTTTTATTTGTATTTAGCTCATTTTATTTGTGTTAGCTAGTTAGTGGGCTAGTGAGCACATGGGCTCTCTATATATAGGAAGGGTTAGCTCCATTAGATGAATAAGTTGAATAAGGATGTTCTAGAGAGATGTGAGCTATCATTCTAGAGAGAGAGAGTCACCATGGATTTCCAATGACGAGTTTTGTAATCATTCGGTTCGTTGTAATCATTCAACAATAATCAATGAATCGTTTGATTTATTATTTCTTGTCATGTTTTATCTTTGATTCTTCTCCATCCCGTCTCCTTCGATCTCACCTCTGTTCTTGCTCAAGATCGAGATTCTTGATGTGAAATCGGTCCTGACATTTACCTCTTAAATCCACTTCGGAAACTCAAATTGTATTGATGTTCGCATTGTACATACTAAACTCTATATAATCCTCACCGAGGGTGAAAACCCCACCGACTGAAACCACGGAAAAGCCTCTTGATCATAAATCCAAATTTTGCGCATGATGCATTGTGATTTCTAACCACTTACGTACAGACAACTCAAATGTATTTGGTGAAACTTAAGATGCCCTATTTTATGCCGACTGTTTAATGAGATTTGACTAATATCTAGAAATGGTAAGGTAACCGGTACACCCTCAAGGTGCTGGTAGTGTGGTGGGTTAGCTGCGGTACACCCTTTGCATAAGCACTAGCGACAGGTGGAAGGTGGGACTAGTACTGAACCATGGATTACTTTAAAATCATACACAGAAATCCTATTTTGAGAACTTTGTCTAATGGGATTGGGCCCTCGGTAAAGCAAATTAATGTTACCCCGCTATAATTGCACATGTCCCTTATATACTTTTTTTAAGAAAGGGACATACATGATTTAACCGAAACTCAATTGAGAGGAACTGTTAAGGGTCAAATGTAGGATTCGACCTAGATAAACAACAACGTTTTAACAACTCAAGTTTGGCATTACAAATGACAAACCGCATGTTCTTTCTGAACGCCTATGTTACTTCTTTCAAGACTCTAATAGACGTTTTTTGTCTTGGTACACCGTGGAAACTGGTGAAATATTTCAGTTGGTCCTTCAGTTATTGCATTTCTGACCTTCCGTTACTTATTGACATCACGTATGTCTAAATTTAAAACTAGTCATCGGCTTGGTGGAGCCGAGCGAATCTTTATGAGATTGCTACATGTTATCACCGTGCCATTGGTACTATGATGCCTTGTAGCGTCATCTGTCTATACCCTTTTTACGAACTGAATGAATCACCTGATCTTAGCAAAAGTTTAAGGGTGCATACCCACCCTCCAGATACGTCAACATTCAAACTTTATGCAGCACATCATGCCTCTACCGTGTCATCTGACACAAAACTTTCTGTTGTCTTGGGTTCACCCAGGTTATTGGTTAGCGCGTGTAATAAAAACCTGGGAATAGCATTGAATACTATAGCTGAGGGGTACTCAGACGTATGGTCACTTCGTCGCACTAAATATTTTGATTTTGGACACTTTTGTCGTCGTGATACTTGTTGAACCTAACCACGTGACACGATTTGACTCACTCATGGAAACGCTCATTATAGAAAATCACCCTCTATGCGCTCATACGAAATGTTCTTTTGATGCTTTTTAAACATATACCGTATATCACTCCCCTTGGAATAAAGAACTTGGATTCTTTCATAATGATACTGTTAGGGCCAAACCTTGCAACTATTAACACTAACTCAAATTTCGGGATGATATTTCCTTTCAACTTGGGGATGATGTGACAACCGAAATCTTTTTTTATTTCCATTCTCCTTCATCCCATCCAATTGGCCTGAACACCTTCAGCACTACGTTAATTTTTTGGACGAAAATTCTTTCAACTTAGGGATAATGTGACAACTGCCAAATTCTCTGGTTAACACCGTTAACTATTTCTGTTAGTCTCGTTAACAACCCAATTATACTTTTCGTGTCATGTTAGTGTCACGTGCGTTTACATGATCGTGCTTGTTCCCATTCACTATTTGATTGGTTGCATTATGTGAAATAAATAATCACAACAAAAATAAATTATATCAATTTATTATGTGTCACTGTGTGTTATTTGAATGTTTATATATAAATATATATTTAATTGCTAATTAAATGTAGTAATTTGTTTCGTGACTTTATGTGTTAATTGAAATTGTCATTTCTTAAAAATTATGTTTTTATACGCGAATTAAGTTTTATGTGTATACACAATAATTAGACTTTTCCTGAATACGTATGACATGTTAAATAAGTTATAAACACTTGGAAACATTCCTACTATTTTAATTACCAAGTTTTGGGTTTAAATCCCACTTATTATTTGTTTTGGGTCATTTGTGTATGTAATCGGACTTGAGGGACCAAAAGTGTAGTTTTTCTAAACACAAAAATTTGCCCTATGACCCCCCCTCCCTCCCCCTTCACGTTCATTTCCCCTCTTCTTCTCCCTTTCTTACGGTTACACACACATATACACACTCCTTCTCAAATTCTTGAAATCCTCCATCAATCAAGCAAGAAATCAAGTGTCCAAGCTCATTCAAGCTTCAAGAAAGTTAGGGGAAGCTTCAATCGCGTCTCATCATCATCATCATCATCCGTCCTTTTCTCACACCCATGTAAACCCTAGAAAAATTTTATGTTAGAATTTCTTGATTACATGTGTTAATCTTGTACTTATGTGCAAATTGGTGCGTATAAATGCTCGTGAATCATGTTTTATGATGGGTTAAGTTAATTTATAATTTGGAACAGATTTTGGGTCATTTAAGGGCTGTGTTTTTTATGAGAAATTATGCCTTGAAGTGTTCTTGAAGATTTTGGGTGTAGGGGAACATAAACCATAGGGATACATGCTTATATGCAAGTGTTATGCTTGATTTTTCTATGATCATTGTATGATTGTTATGAGAACTGAAAGTCCATGATAACGTTTTTTATGTTGTTAAAAGTCTTTACAAGAAGTTTGATGATCAAATTATTGGCCAAAACCGTTAAAACCCAATTTATGGAAATGACCCATCTTGGACAGATTCTGTCTAAGATATTGGGTCGTCTTGTAGAGGACATAACTTGCTCAATTTTCATCGAAATCAAGTAATTCTTTTTCCATATAAAATTTCTATGTCTTAGCTTTAATTTGGCTACTCATACGCATTCTTACACCTCTGTTTGGTCACTGAAAAACCTGCTGCAAGTTAAGTGTACAGGGTTGTAAAAATTCAACTTTTTGTTAACTTGTGTAATTTTGTTGGACATGATTCTTGGGTATTAATGAAGGGATTTTTGAATGAAAATGATGGTTATATATTAAAAAAACTGTACGAATGGGTCTTTCATTATTTGTATACATTTTTGGTCTACACGGTGAAGTGTAGACTACTTTTATGAACTCACCAGCTTAGGCTGACACTTGATTGTTGAATGCTTTTTAGGTCCCTAGGAGGATCTTAGAGGCACGGGCGTTGGCAATACTCCTTTTTGTAAAAACCTTTTGGGAAACATATTTCAAACACTTTTATTTCTTACTCTTTCAAAACAACAACACCGTAGACTTTTATATGCTTCCGCTGAATTGCAATTTAAACTTTGTTTTTGTGAAATGCATTTTATGACTGTTGTATCTTTTATGTATGGCTTGGTTGTAACTAAAGACTTGGATCCTGCTCTAGATCACACCCCACACGGTTATACTCCGTTAGTGGAAATTGGGGGTGTGACATGACGCCTCCAGGCAGGCCAAGTGGGCTGTCAAACCATAGATCTATTATTGTAACCCCAGCTCGGTATGTTAATGAGTACGTCTCGAGATAATGAAATAGACCACAATGCTAGAGCACAACCAATCACAATAATCCACACAAATTTAACATACATAGAACGTATCCAATCAACATATAATCGTGTTTTCATTTTAGAGGGACGCTTTTGAAATAGAGATACATGTTACACCCCAAAACGTTTAAAAGATAATGCGGGTATGATTTCTCACAAGTCGGATTATCATTCGAATAAATCACCATTAGAAATGATAATACGAATTGAATAGTCATAACCAACAGTATTAAAAAAGGGGGGATTTAGTGGATACTCACAACACGGATTATCATTCTAGTGGATCGCCATATGAATGATAATACGAGTTGATCATTTAGGCATAATCCCTAATATTTAAAGAGGGGGTTTAGTAAATATTCACCTGATAAGTATATCGGAAATGAGAGATAGAACCAATCGCAAGAGATTACAATCTAAAGATTATTCTAATGAGACAAACATGCTAAATGAATATGGGGAATGATAATGATCATAGTTCTAAGGACACGAGGAACTAAAGGAGAGTTAGGCCTTATTTGATTAAAAAGACCATTTTACCCATTATCGGGATATTAGGGTTTTAGTGATAATATGAAGACGCGCATTCCTATAAGTAAACGCTCACCTGGTATTGTCCAGTGAGGTATGCCAGGTCCCAGTTGGGATTTATGTGACACCTCCGCTTTTCCAGAAACCCCAGAGTACATGCGCCTACCCTTCCGGTCAGCACGAACTTCTAAAGATCCGATTAACTTAATATATTTTTACTACTTTATTATTTATCATTTTTGGACTCATATAGACTTATTATATATATATAAACATGATCTAAGACCAAAATTCAAGTCCCAATATCTCCCGGTTTGTTTAATATTAAATATTCATATTTCAAAACCCAAATTTCGACATAATTATTAAATAATTACCAAAACCTTTTTTTAAATGAAATAAACTTAGGGCTTTTACTTATAATGTTATTCTATAATATACCTTAAAAGATTAGCCCTCAATTTAACCCCGTTTATTCAATTTTGGCAGAGTCACGTTATGAAAACCCTAATTCCGACCGATTCTTAGATAAAATACCAAACCTTCCCAAAACTTGAAATTAACTTGTGGATTTCTTAAAACACATTATTTTAGGATTACCTACAATAATTCAGACCCTAATTCCAACCCCGATACCCAACCCTAATTTTTATATATTTTTTGAAACCATACTTAAACACAATATTATCACAAACTGAGATAGGTTATTGTTAAGCATACCTAATAATGGAGAACTACAGAATTTGAGCCTTTAACTCCTCATCATTTGTGCGAATTTATCAGAAGAAGATCTGGTTCGTTTTTAGGGTTTTTATAAGAAGATTGAGTGAATTGGTGAGTGTTCTGGAGCTAACTGATCTGCTATTTATACATGTTAGGGGTGCAGGAGGACGTAGCAAGTGTCAATGGTGATTAATCACTGAAAATCGACACATAGGAGCTCAAATCATGGAGAAAGGACGTTTTATGCTTTTGAGTTTGAAAAACCATGATGTATGCATTAGAGTTTTCATGTCTGAAAACCGCTTTTGACTTTTTTGTGTTAGATTTCCTTGTCTGAAAACAACTTTTTGACTTTGTTTGGTGTTATATTTCCTTGTTTTGTTTCTTTTTAGTTTAGTTAAACGTCGTGGTCAATTAACGACCTGATCAAGAATCTGTCTACAGATGGCTGTCGCGGACCGTGACAACTGAGAAGAACACCCCTCACAGCCCGTGAGGGGGGGGGGTAGCCAAGATTTTTTGTTTTATTTATTTATTTATTTATTTATTTATTTATTTATTTATTTATTTATTTTTTAATCGTTCGTCCTCGTTTTAACTCGTTAGCCTCTAATATTTTACGAGTAACTTATAATAACCTTTTAACACACCAAGGAATATTAAAATATGATTTTTGAAATTTACGTGATTTCCGGTTATTACGCGAAAAACTTAAAATTCATTTATTTGCGTTTTAATTAACAAAATTGCTCTATAATTTAACCAATTGAATTTTGACTTTATAAAATGATTGTAGGACATTTAAAATTATATATTTCAAGATAAACCCA
This sequence comes from Deinandra increscens subsp. villosa, assembly GCA_039602395.1. NCBI lineage: Eukaryota > Viridiplantae > Streptophyta > Magnoliopsida > Asterales > Asteraceae > Deinandra > Deinandra increscens. Next base: position 26,943,199 of record JBCNJP010000017.1, on the reverse strand, counting down.
CAAGATTCTTGATAAATGATAAATCGAATACCAAAATCGCGTAAAAATTAAAAATCGCTTTATTATTTGTTTTAAGCAAATCGTTTAACCTAAAACATTGCAAATTTATTATTTTGCTTTCAGAAATGATTATGAAATATCCCGAACATAATTTAGTTGTATATTTTAGACAAATTCTTTCGATAATCATTAAATCAAAACTCGATTTGCGCGACAAGTTCAAGTTTGGGTCGGGTTTTGTAAATAGGTCGGATAAGGTTGTTACACAAGTGTTACACCCTTGGCTAGCATTTCAACTAGTTAAACATCACTGATGATGAAACTACTTTGTAACTTTCTCGTAGTGACACTCCAACATCTTTTATGGGAACTCAATTTCTACCCATCAAGCATGAAGTCCTTCTTATTTATTGCTATTGGAATTTATTGCTATTAGAACTATTGGCTCTGTTTTTCTCCTTCTCACGTTTTGAGTACACCAAGCTCTTATGATTGAATGACTAATCCTCTCTTTGAGAGTATTAAACCAAGTTATCCATACAATTTTGTACATCTATTAACAATCATGTTATGACAAATATATACAACGAATAATAGGCGGTGGTATGCCTAGAATAGTTCCACAACTTAAACTTTGGGACGTTCGACAAACTTCAAATACTTGGATCCTCATCAAAAAACTTCCATCGGTAATCACTATTTCATACCAATCAATGATGAATGATCGAATGCTTGACTCTAACTTCTAGAAGCACGCGTTAAGGAGTAATGTAACATCTGTTTAAGAGATAATACTTTTCAATCGACTACTTTTTCAATAACTTTCTGACGTACATTGAAGTGATAGTAACCCCCGATCCTCTTGCATTCAACACATGATTTGACCCTTGAATCTGCAGTTAATCTGCACTAAACCATATCAATAATTTATATTTGCAACCATTGGAGGCCAGAACCACTTTTGAATATCCTAACACTATGTGTTTTGAAGACCCACTTTTATTTCATGCTCGTATCATATCATACTTTTAGACACTATATAAAGTGATGTTCTGAGAAGAACGATTCATATCGCATGAAGCGTGAGAACACCAAGGAGATTTGCCACACTTGTGTACTTAAGCAATGAAGACCCCTCTTGACGATATATTTACTCTATCAAGTTGCACAACCGTTGACACGTTCGCCTTGATATCTAATGATTCAAATCTCTTTTCAGGATCATGTCTGCATGCAAGATAATTATCTTTGGAATTGTATACTATCTATTATGTCATTTACACCCTCACAGTTGGTGTCTTAACTGGTGTTATCTAAACTCGTATGTCATACTTTGGAATGTGTACTTTTGACTACCATATGTTTACTATCACAGCACCCGTTTGAGCTCACGAACCGAGCCATGGGCGCTCTTTATCTTAAACTTGCTATATCTCATACTTGATGCATGCGTATTTCCGCAAGGAACCATTCGATTATCGGTATCTCATAGTTTACACATTTGTTTCATTGGAACTTCACCCTAATTTTAAATCTTAACGAATGGTATTATGTTCGATGATAAGTCGTATGATACTGAACCCTAGCTTGAACTTAAACCTAGTGGTCTGCTTTATTTGTTGAATCGACTTTGGAATCCTAATTGTATTAATATTTGCATTGTGTATACCAAACCCCCGAGTATCTTCACTGGAATGACAAACCTTATGTGTCTTACTAGTACTATGAGTGGAAACTCCATCACCTTTGATTGAAACTACAGAACAATCTTTTTTCGTAAATCCAAAAATTCTTTGCTCGATGTATTGAGATTTTAAACTCTTGCACCCTTACATTCTAATGTATTGGAGAAACTTGACATACTCTATTTCGGTTTACAAAATCCAATGTGGTTTGACTAATGGCTAGAAATGGTAGGCAACGGGTACGCCATCAAGGTGCTGGTAGTGTGGTGGGTTAGTTGCGGTACACCCTATATATAAGCAATAGTGACATGTTAAATGTGGGACCAGTACCGAACCAAGGATTTTCTTTAATGACATATACAAAAACTTCATTTTTAGAAACTCTGTCTTATGAGACTATGCCTGTGATAAAGCTGGTTAATGCTTCTTCCTCTATGATTGTTGATATCTCTTAAGTATTTCCACCAAAAAGGGGGCATACATGATATAATCAAATGAAACATTTTGCTATCAATTGTCTGAATTAGGGGAAAACTCTCCTAACGCGAACTTCATGTTAAGGGTCAGATATGGGTTCTGAATCAGATGCACATCAACGTTTTAAAAACCTGAGATTCTTCCTTATGAATGACAAACCACATGTTCTTTCTGAATGGTCATTCTTTTTCTTTAAGTTCAAACGTTAGTTGAAACTTTTCAAATCGACGCTTAGATTTGACCGTCCTAATCAGCGCTCTTTTTACTTCCCGGTTGGAAAAGTTAATAAATCTTTTCGAATCGTTGTTCAGCTTTTGTGTTCTGGATTTCTACTTTGCTTATTGTGCATCTGGATTTAAAACTCGTTGGGCAAAGTACTCCCTGTGTCACCTATTCGATGAAGCAGTCCGATCCTTAATCAAATTACTATATTGAATCCTGATGTAAACATGCATTTCGAACCATACTCCCTATCGCAAACTAAAAACATCCGTACTCGCATTATGAGTTTTGCATTTGACCCGTGGGTCTTGAGAACTATGTTACTTTGTATCGTCATCCATCCATGTTCTTTTGCGAATCGTATGAATCACTCGATTATAGTTATTGTTCTTGGGTGCCAAAGCTTGTTCCAAAAAACGAAAAGTAAAGATGTACAACGACCACAACTTGATCGTCACAATAGGGTAAACGGTAACCGTAAAAAATTGCCACCTAGTTGCATCTTAGTAGTTTTTATTAGAGAATATTTCACACAATAATAATCTAGTTTTTCAAGTTTTCTACTAAAGGCGCTTAATGTTTTTTTATCTTTAAAGTTACCCAATTTTAATTAGGTGTTGTACTTTTGTATATTTTTTTATAAATATTAAAATCTTATAGACTAGACTTAGCCAAATGAAACATATATGAATATATGTTGGTTTAATATTCGATGATTAATTTCTTTAAATTTAACTTAAATTGACCAGTTATTAAATTTGGTTATTATTTAATAACTTTTGTTTTATTACAACTACCTCATATTTTAAGTTAAATTAAAAAAAATTAATCACCAAATTATAATTAAGTTTCATTTATATTTTATTTGTCTAATTTAAGTTTATAAAATTTAAACATTTATAAAAATTTATATAAGGTTAAAACACCTAATAAAATAAAGTTGGATGACTTTAAAGAAAAAAAAAACTCTAAATGACTTTAATAAAACGCTTAAATTTATTTATATTCTATAAACCGTTCTATAAATTCACACCTATTATTAAAAAGGTGTGTATGAACCCTCCAATTGTATACTTGACACACATATATTTCTTTTACATGTATACAAAGTGTAAGCTCTTGCTTTATTGACATCTCTATATCTACTTGGTCCTTTGTAATATATTGGGTTAATAGCATATACTTCTAGAAACCCAAAAGTGATTAAGAATCTGTAGCAAATGAAGAAGGCATCCTGGAAAGATGATTGGGTTGCATAAGTTGGTGGAATCATTCGTGGGCATATTTTCCATGACCAAATGATTTTGAGTACCCCATATATGTCGACTACATTTCCGTCAATCATGGGCATAACATTTCATACTCCCCCCTTTCCCCAAAACACAAAAAGATTCGTTATTTTTTTATGTTGACATTCCATTATTCCAAGATTTCAGATGCCACATTTTTAAAGTGAAAATAAAATTCAAAAACATCACTGTTGAATTAAGGGCTAGAAAACTAAAGTTGCTGATATAACTAAGTTAAAATTGGTAATATAAGAAGTTTGAGTGTAAACAAGTTTATAATCGTCCCCTTATCTTCTTTTTCCATTTTTAATGCTTACAATACGAGTAGTTGTATGTATATGTGGATGATGTGTTTGGTGCATGTCATGTGGCGGTGGAGACATAGAGGAAAATGCTAATTTTGTTAGATTTCTACACAATTATGAAGCCGACAGACCTCAGATTGGATTATGTAGAAATAAAAATTGATTCGGTTGGACCAATCAAATCGGACTTCTAATGAGTTCTTCGAACCATCGATGTCTGGATCTAATCACAGCCTTGACGTAATACCGGAGATGCAAACTGGAGACGAGACATGCACATCTAAAAGCGCATTAAGGTGTCACAGGAAGAAAGTCGTCGTTATAACAACCCTTTGGCGTGAGAATTAATAACTTGGATGTATGAAGCGAGTGTATGTGATTAGGGTTTAGAGAGTGAGGGAGCATCCAAAAGAAAGGTACCTTAATACATCTTTATTTTTAGATGCATGAGATTTAGGATTTAGCACCATCAAGATGACGTCAGCGCGTGTGGGTACCATTCCTAATTCATATCGGAGTCATATTGGTTGATTATATATCCACGTGATGCGGATGCCAGCTATACAGTAACTGCCTAAATGAGAGCCCATGATTTACGGGGATCTGGTTCGATCTGCCAATAAGGCGGATTATGGGCCTGAACAGGGCCACAGATAGCCTAACGAGGATATATTTGGTATCTATCATCTTCAAATTGAAAATCTTCATTTATCAAGGACCCAAGGAACGGTGATGGATCATTTGGAAGAGGAGAAAGGAAGTCGTATTTGAAGCGAACAATTTAAAAAAATATTATAGACTTGATTGATCAATTTTTCTTCTTGTGGTTAGTTAGTGGAAATCGTAAAAATAAGGTTAGTTGGACCGCGTAGTTACAAAATCCTCTAAACGTCATGAAATTTTTGGTGGTGTTAGGTTAGGTTTTCTCTAACCCTCCCTTATGTTATATATCTTTTCTGTTATATATCTTTTTTGTTGTTAGAAGAAAAAGTAGCTGTATGTGTTAGTTTTTGTGATTGTATTTTCTTCTGCTTCCATGTATTTGTTATATTTCATTTATTAGTATTAGAAATCCTGTATTACACGTAACTAAAAAATATATAACTAATAACTCTGTATATAATTAATATATTTTTAAGTAAGCATCTATAGCGTAAAGGTATAAGAAAGAAAAATTCCAAACGGCTAGAAGAATATTGAGCTCACAGAATTATGACATGTTATACAACAATTACTTATATATTAGGTATATTATACTATCAAATATTACTAAAATCTATATTATTCTGATCATAATACATGAAATTTAAATTTAACTAGAGTGACTTTCAACCAACATGACTTATAACATGACTTATTATTTTAAACTACTTTTATTTAGTTTTGAACCTTTTAACCGGGTAGAGTACATAATTCATATCTATCCATTCATAAAATATGAAATAAAGATGCCACATTTACAAAACACATATAAATATACGGAAAGAGCTAAAGTAACACAAGTGTCACAAAGAATAAATAACTAACTATATATATATATATATATATATATATATATACACACACACATATAAATATAAGCCTTAATATAAACTCACCTCAAGGATAGACTCAACTGTCATAAAAGATAAATAACTAACTAACTAACTAACTATATTTATTTTCGATTTGTTTTAATTGAATAAAAGGGTAAAAGGGCAAGATAGTAATCTTACTTACCATTTCTCTCTCCACCTTTTCAATTTCCAATATAAATATTGTCTTTCTCTCTCCAACTTTTTTAACTGCGATATCAAACATGACACAAATCTTTTCCCTCTAAAATTATTTCAACTTTCAAGACAAGAATTATTACTATATCTCCAACTTTCTTAAATTCAAACTTTTTAGATTCCAAGATACGAATTGTACATATGTAAAACAAAGTATTAGTGTTATTAAACATTATTATCACAGCATTATACATATGTAAATTATCTAAATATATACAAAAAATATTAACAAATATATTTCATTATCATATAAGTACAATTACAACAACATAAAAAAATAATCAAAGAAAATTTAACCGCCTAACAAAAATATATAAAAGCTAACAAAAGTATATAAAAGCTAATTGTTTTAGAGTTTTGATAATCATCTTCATCTTTGACACAAAATCTCGTAACCTACGAAAAAAAACAAGTTCATCAGTTCATATACGTAAACATCACAGCATGTTACATATGTAAATTCAAGTAATTTACATAAGTAAATTTTAAAAAAGAATCAGTTCATATATGTAAACATCACATATGTTACATATGTAAATTCAAGTAATTTACTTATGTAAATCCAAGTAATTCACATACGTAGATTTTCGTCTAGGTTTACGTATGTAGCACAAGTCATTTACATATGTTAATTTAATAATAAATGGAGATTTAACATATGTAAAAAAAATATATTAGTGCTATTAAAGATTATGCTCACAACATTATACATATGTAATTTATCTAGACATTTATACAAAAAAAATAACAATTATATCTCATTAACATATAAGTAACCATTACAAATATATACGTAAACATCTTTATATTTGACACAAAATTTCGTAAGCTACGAAGAAAACAAGTTTATCAGTTCATATACGTAAACATCACTGTATGTTACATTAGTAAATTCAAGTAATTTACATATGCAAATTCAAGTAATTTACATATGTAATTCAAGTAATTTACATATGTAAATTCAAGAAAAAAGTTAATCAATTTATATATGTAAACATCACTGTATGTTACATATGTAAATTCAAGTAACTTACATATGTAAATCTAGGTAAATTACATATGTAAAGCAATTTACATATCTACATCTAAATATATAATAAGAGGTAACATTAAACAAACGTAAATTTACATATGTAATGCAAGTTTACATATATAAATTTAAATATATAATTAGATATAATATGTTACAAACTACACTTAACACTAATCAATAAAGAAAAAAACTGAGAAGATGCACATAATGTAATGGAGACAGATATACCAAAAAAAATAACAAATATATTTTATGAACTTATAAGTAAACATTGCAATAACATTTAAAAATATTAAAAAAAATATAACAACCTAACAAAAATATGTAAAAGTTAATTGTTCTTGAGTTCTTGATAATCATCTTCATCTTTGACATAATATCTCAATACCTACGAAGAAAACAAGTTCACGAGTTCAATTCCATAAACATCACAACATGTTATATATTTAAATTTAAGTAATTTACATATGTAAATTCAATTAATTTACATATGTAAATTCAAGTAATATACATATGTAAATTCAATAAAAAAAACTAGTCAGTTCACATACAAAAACATCACAAACATGTAACGTATGTAAGTTCAAGTGATTTACATATGTAAATCCAAGTAA
>JBCNJP010000017.1:26919107-26935302 GCA_039602395.1 Deinandra increscens subsp. villosa | reverse complement strand
ACAGACTCGTGTAATAAGTTGGTAACTGTAAACAGGTAAAGTAACCATAACAACTCGTTAGGAAAAGTCGACGGGGACCCACAAATACCCTGCTAACTAGTGCCTAGTGGGACCAGGTAAAAATGAGCTAGGCATGTGACCTTCAAGGGGTTTAAAGGAGTGGACAATGGATTCAAACTTGAGAAATCTCTGCTGGACTATGCCACCCTTTGAAGGAATAAGAACTTGATCAGGAGTATCTATGAGCGGAATATTGAACAAGAATCAAATGGAAACTTCGAGACACAAATCAGAATTGTATAGCAGATACCCTGATGAACTTAAAAGACTTTTGAAAAAAATTGTGTTTCTACTAAAGATGTGCTCCAAGACTCCGTCCTGCATGGTCAGTGCATCCCACTTTTTATGTCACTCATCTCAAGGAACATCATGATCCTATTCCTACCCAGAGTGACCCACCTAAGTCCTAGTGCATAACTGTTAAGATGATAAAATAACTGTTTGATCCTTTGGGACTAAAATCCATGTGAGGGAGGGGAATCAGTACGTGTTAATGTCTGTGAAAGTTTGCTAGTCTAGTCATTTTTTTGTGGCTACTCATGAGTGCTAGTTAAATAGTTATGTCTTTTTACAAATTACATGTGCATGTATACTATAACTTTATAGGAATAAAGATCGTCTCAAGCCGTCTGATAGATTCTGGGAATTAGGAAGCAAAGTAGTCGAATGATTGATAGATAAGCCTAATTCGAGAAGTGCAATTTCTCCAATACAAGGAACCAGAAACAATATCATCAAAGACTTCTTAACAAAACAATAGAACTACTACTTAAACCCCCATCGTAGTGGCGGCAGTTATCCTCTATTTTAGCTCCCCACGTAGCCAATTTCTGTGTTCTTGGAACCGTTTGTACTACCCAGCAACTACCAGGTCTGCCCCAATCCATTTTGAACCATTGGGTTCGTATCACTGTCCCTGAGGTCACCTATATTGAGTTCATCATCGTGGTTATGGATAATGGATGAAATAGAAGGATATAAGAAAAGAATAATATGTTAAAAAATTTAAAATGCTAACAATCTGTTGAAATATAGCATATCATAAGGAGATTGAATTATGTGTTAACTTGTTTATGTATGGGTTATGGTATATTGCTATTGAATTTTTCTGTTTATAAAAAGTTATTATTAGTAAATATTAATCTTTAAAATTGCTTTTAGTATGTTATCAATGATGTTTATAGACAATGGACAAAAGATTCTTAGTCGGTCAATCCAACCATGTTGACCCATAACCCATTGTACAAGCTCTTAAAAAATTGCCCATTTAATTTTAGTTGTAATCTATAATCTAACCCAAATAAACCCTCACCAACTATATTTCAGTGTTACCAGGAATGGCAATCAGGAGTGTGAGTTGTGGTGGGTATGCGTTTGGGTACAACAATCAAACAAGAATGTCTTGTGGTTTCATTGGATTTCCGTCACCTGATGTTTGGAAGGACAGAGGAAGGATGCGTGTAACAATGAGAGACAGAAGCAAGAACAGGAAACCCTTGCAGAAAGGACGGAATCTAAGCATCGAGGCCATCCAAACAATTCAATCTCTCAAACGAGCATATAAATCTTATGCAAAAGAACACCAACAACAAGAAGTCATCAACTCTAAGTTTAGTAGATTACTCAAGTTTGATATGATGGCAATACTCCGTGAACTCCTTCGCCAAGACCAGTGCGTGCTGGCTCTTATGGTCAGTTTATTTGTAGTATGGTCACCCTTATTGGACTCTAAGAATCGTTACTAAAACCATCTAGTTTTTTTAGAAGCTGTTATGCAAACCATCTAACTTTGTTGAGGTTTTGTTGCCCAAGTCACTCAAAACAACCAGTTTTTAAAAGATGGTGTTTTAATAACGATTCTTAAAGTTCAATAACCAAATTTAAAATGAAGTGAAAGTATGCTGCTATGCTGTGTTTAGTTTATCTGCCTTTTAAATTGGAATATGTATAGACACATAAAAAAAAGGGTATACATAACTAATTTTAAGTAGAGAACTGCCAAAACCATGTAGGCACTTGTAAGTAATACAAGCCAGAACCAATATGTTGAAAATCGTAAGAACCGTATAAGACAATGGTTTATTTATCTCTTTCAACTCTATTTGATTTTATTTCCACTCTTCTAATTCTTTTTTTAGAAAAAGTATCAAAATGCACACATGTGCAAATATGCATTTATTAAAAAATATAAATATAATAATTTTTTTTCAAAAATAAATCTTTAATATATTACAACATACATGATGCGTTCTAGTCCTTTTATATAATAAAATATACAAGGAATAACATGGTTATTGCAATTCTCAACATTATTGGTTTTTGAAATGAAAGATCCTACATATACACACTCACACACACTTGAAGAGTTTTATATTGAAGCTTAAATTGAAACCATGGTGTAATATTCACTATTCTTGATGTAGGTATTTGTGGAGATTCAAAAGGAGCATTGGTATAAACCCGAGGTTTCGTTATATGCTGAAGTAATCTCGGTTTTGGCACGGAATGGCTTGTATGACAAGGTTGATACCATTTTTCTTGAATTGAAAAGAGAAAAAGGTAGATTAGAGGCAAAGACAGAAGGGTTTAATGTGTTGTTGGAATCTTTGATGACATACAACCTCATTGAAGCTGCCATGGACTGCTTCGAGTTGATGAAACAAGTAGGTTGTGAGCCCGACAGGTCAACTTTTAAATTATTAGTCGTGGGGTTAGAATCAAAAGGAGAAACCCGCCATTCAGAAAGTATTAGGCAAGAAGCTTATAAATATTACGGCGATACTCTTGAGTTTGTAGACGAGCAAGAAGACATGGCAATGCCGGTAAGCTTTGTTCGTTGATGGTAAGAATCGCGCTATTGTTGATAGGTAGTGTCTTTACCTTAGTCATAGAGTAGCATTCTTTAAAACATGTTGATTATATGATGCCTTTGTTTCGACTTCTCCTGACCATATATTTGGTTGTCGAGTTCTCGAGTGATACCATCCAACAGGATGTACATAAGTAGCAACAATCACTTTACAATGTTTCAGAGAGATCCATTATCTTCTGAATGGGTTTAAGCGACGAATCGAAAATGGGTCGTTTATATGATCGCCTATAATGTATTATTTTCACCCCCATATCCATGGTTATGGTGATTGAGGTGGCCGGACATTAATGGTGATGATGTACAGAGTGTTAATGGTGATGATGTACAGAGTGAGTCAGTGAGAGATAGGCACAAGGATTAATGGGTTTTCATTTTTTATTAGTCAACTAGGTTTGTAACCCGTGTGATACACGGGGTGACGTGTGATCAACTAAAGCATAACGTTACATGAAGAATTTTTGCATGGTGAATTTGTTATGTAAATCTGACTTTTCACTAAAAAAACTCTTGGTGAATAAAGAAAACCGTAGTGATTGTTGTTTCCATTCCCATAGATAGAGGCCATCTTGGACTATTTGTTTATATGTTAATAATGCAATACACATACCTAATTTCGTCTATCATTTCATTGTATCAAGAACCCTTTCAATATATATTTTTTTTCATCTAGTCGTCACTTTTGACTTTCTTCCCTTCCCTCCCCTCCTCAATGTCATATCTACCCTCATGGATAAGATTCACCAAAGTTGCAGAGATCATATATTTTATACCCATTCTTCATAAATCATTTCGGAACCAGAAGGCAACAAATACTAGCAGTTACAAAAGATCAAAATGCCTCACCACCCAGGTGCTGATTGAAGCTCCTCAAACCACGTACTTTAATATGATATGACATTCATTTGCATAAAGTTGTTAACAACCTAACACCAATAATTGAGTATGCACACAATACATAACCAAATATTATATGAATTTAGTAGTTAGTACTGTTAATTATCATTTGCACGATAGAATTGAAAATTTAGGAGCCACCTGATCAATGTCTGACCCATGGGTCTATTGATCTGACCCTGATTTCATGCATCTCCTATTTATTCTTTTCGTATGCAAATTAGATCTCAACATTTGGCTCAACAGACCTGCTTTTGAAGTTTGTTAACCGTTTGGATAAGGATAGCAAATGTTGCATTTTCCCACACATTCTTTTGTTTAATAGCACATGAAGGTTTTGAATGTAATTCAGGGTGTCTCCAAACTCCTGTAAAAATAGTTAAAATCTGTTCGCAAATTCATAATTGATAGTAGGCATGGGATATAACAAACTAAAATAACTTTAAAAAGACAATTAATGAGCCCTAAATAAAAAAGAAAGGTTGAAGTGGAGTACAACTATTCTTCACAGTGAAAAACTTGAAACCAAAATTCAAATATAACAATGTTAGCTAATTAGCAAGGAAATTTAAATATTATTCATATTCAATGTAAGCAAAGTATGAAACAAAACAACATATTAGTGAATCTAAACTACAAATTGCCACGTTTCTAAAATATAGAAACGTATGATATTAACAGATAAAATAGAAAAAGCAACATTTTTCTATTGAAGCTGCGCCAATGAAGCTGCCCTAATGAAGCTGCGCCAATGAAGCTGCGCCAATGATGTAGAGTAATCTATGCAACAGCTAAATAGTTTCATGTTTAAGTACACTTAACTTATTAGTTGGGACATTATTTCTCAATATCAGTTTCTGGTTTATTTTCAAGAACGTCTGCAATGAGACAACTGTTGTGGATCGGTTCTATGATAAACATTTAAAATATGAATTTTTAGACAGGTTGGGCGGTGGGATAAAACAGAACACATTTTCGTACAGGGCGGGTCGCACCAGGTAAACCTTCATATGCTTCCGGATACATTTTTGAAAATGACTAATGTATTATTTTCATTACAAAACACTATTATCATAAATAATTAAAATCCTTAAAAGATATGAAGTTCTGCCCATTTGATATGTTCCTGTTTTAGTTAATTTTTATACTCATCTAAAATATAACACAATGCAGATCGATTCATTCACAAGTAACATGTCTTTAGTAAAACACAACACACCTCTATATATTCTGATACTCGAGTATAACATACATTTTCATTTTTGGGAAAAAAGAAATTATAGGAGTGCAAGTTCATTTAGATATATTTCTATTCTGTGAACTTTTTCCTAATTTTGAAGCCATATATAGTTTTTTGTAGAAATTATAACAAAATAGAGAAATTAAGTATTGAATTTGGGAATAACACTGGAAAGCATACCTCCAATCGTTCACAGCTACACCATCAAGTTGTATTAGATGCTCATGAGCAGGCCAATTCATCAAGGACCAAAATGGTTAGCATTGATACTCAATCAACCCAGTTTCATTTGTGGAAATTTATAAAAGAAAACATAATATTACACAAATAATATGGATATGTTGGCATTATATAGGGGTTGAAAATGAGTCAACTCGCTATCTTTCCTTCATTAGGAGAACCTGAACAAATAAAAAACAAATGAGAAAGACATTCAACAGCAACGTATAACTAAGGTGGCATACTACTGTAGTTCCTCAATCTCTCTAATTCTACTCCTTTCTTTTTACTAATTTGATGGACAAGGTTTGAAATATTTAGTTCAGGCATAAAATTAGAAATCTACACACAAGTTCAACCACACTTTACTTAATCTATATGTTTTAAAATATCATTAATCCATTAGTTAACAGGGCTTCTGAATCAGAAATCCCAAAAGAGACCTAACATTTTTCAATCATGGCAACCCATAAACCGATTTGATCAATTAATTACTATCCCATGCATCAATTGTAAGAATCCTTCACACCCATCAGTCAATTAAACTACTAAACTGGTTGCTTACCATTCGTGGTTAATCCCATGGTGATTTGGATCCGTACTTGAAGCAGAACGGTGCGATACTGGATGTGCTGAATTATCGGGATATTGATGCCGGGAGGAATGTTGAGGAGGATCATTACGGTGCCGCTTTCTCTTAGTCCTCATGATTTTTCGGTGGAAATTGGAGGAGGGGCTTGTCGTCGGTTATCAGAAACCCTAGACAAAAAAAAAAGATGTTAGGGTTAAATTCAAATCCCAAATCCCAAATCAATATAGAAGGCATACCTGTAGAAATCGATAGACTAAGGATCCGTAATCTTCAATCTTGAAATGATGAACCAGGAAGGAGAGCAACGACAGAGCTCAAAGAAGAGTTTAGCATGAGAATGAGGAACGACTGAAATCCCCACTTAAAAGGCCGTATTTGAGGTTTGAGGATGATGCGATTGGAATCCCCACCAATTAAGTAACTGAATTATATGACGTTTCAGATTGAGGAAAGAAGAGGGAGGGACATGGGAGAAAATCTCGCTCAATGAGGCAGTACACATGGCAACCTCTAGAAAGATCTGTTTATTTATTTTTTGGTTCAAAACTTTCATTTAATTACAAAATTGGTCCCTGAAAGTAAAAGTACCAAATTGCCCTATGTGCAATGAATTTAACAAACAAAATTAATGTCCGTTAGAGGAAAGGACGTACAACGAAATAACTTTCCTATATAAAGGATGTTTTTTTTGTGCTATTTTCTTAGTTTAAGGATGAAAAGTAAAATTTAATAAATTTTAAAAAGACGTAATATGTAATTTGCTCTATAATTTATGTTCTATTATTATATTGTTTTTAATAATTTCTTAATTACTATATATTACAAATGAGAACATGACTTAATCCCCAAACAACATTTTTTAAATAATATATATATATATATATATATATATATATATATATATATATATATATATTAAAATAATCACAAGTCAATATTTTAATAGTTTATAAATCTAATGGTTTTTATATGTTATTTAATCTACTGGTTTTTATATATTAAATTAATCAAATAAACTTAATATTTTTTTTACTATTTTTATTAAATAATATTACGATTAGTCTAATGGTTTTGTATGATCGTGTTATCCCAGCGATAACCTCTTATTGACCACCAATTTTGTGTGTTCGCGTCATCCTAGCGGGAACCTCCATTGATTAGCAACAATTTATATTATGCTTACATATTACAAATGCAATATTCACATTATCAGAGCGGTAACCTCCATTGTAATGGTTTTGTGTGTTCGCGTTATCCCAGCGATAACCTCCATTTAGATTATCTTAATTTTATATTTTTTTTACCTTTTATATTTTTTTTTTGTTGTGTAATACGCAAACTTCTAAATGGTAAATACGATTTGGTCATAATTTATAAGTTATTTTGGTCATTCAGTGTTTTCTTTTTTCGTTTTTCTCTACGTATCCTTAAAGCAATGCAATGGTTTTGTGTGTTTACATTATCCCCACGTTAACCTCCATTGATCACCAATAATTTATGTTTCTAATCGTAATTATGATTCTTGATTAATCACAAAATATACAGCCCTATATATAATTACAGACGTTACACTCTAGCCCCTATACAAATATAATTCAATCAAATAAATACATATAACTAATACGCCCCCGCAGTTGGAGCGGTAGTGGAGTGAACGCTCAAACTGTCTCGAAAACTCTGAAAAAGATATCTCGGGAGTCCCTTCGTAAAAATATCTGCATACTGAAACTGAGAAGGAACGTGTAAGACCCGAATGTGGCCGATCCACACCTTTTCTCTAACAAAATGAATATCAATTTCCACATGTTTCGTACGCTGGTGTTGCACGGGATTTCTTGACAAATAAACCGCAGAAACGTTATCACAATACACTACAATGGCTGATCTAAGTGGGACGTCCAACTCAAGTAACAGGTTTCTCAACCAGCTGACTTCAGCAACAACATTGGCAACAACCCGGTATTCGGCTTCAGCACTAGACCGAGAGACAGTGGTCTGACGTTTAGAAGACCATGCTAACAGATTATCCCCCATAAATACATAATACCCTGAAGTCGAACGTCTCGAATCTAGGCAGCCACCCCAATCAGCATCTGAGTAGGCTATAAGAGATGTGACTGGGGTGATAGACAAACGAATCCCATATTCTAACGTGCCCTGTAAATAGCGCAAGATGCGCTTCATGTACTGGAAATGAGGTTCGCGAGGGGCATGCATGAAAAGACAAAACCTGCTGAACTGCATAAGTGATGTCTGGTCTGGTGAATGTAAGATACTGTAACGCGCTAGCCAGACTACGATATAAGGTACCATCAGCTAACGGTGGTCCATCAGTGGAACTAAGTTTCGAGCCGGTGTCAACAGGAGTGGCCGAAGGACGGCAGGAACTCATTAAAGCATGCTGAATGATCTCCTTGGCATACTGAGATTGATTCAAAAGTAATCCTGAGGAGTCTCGAGTAACGGTGATGCCAAGAAAGAGATGTAAGGGGCCCAAATATGACATAGCAAACTCGCGAGACAACGAGTCGATAATGCGTCGCAGAAAACCGGTGTTCGAAGCCGTGAGGACAATATCATCCACATATAATAATAAATAAGCAGTCTGCTAGCCTCGTTGATAAATAAACAAGGAAGTGTCACACAAACTTCCTTTGAATCCCTGCGATAATAAAAAAGTAGAAAACCTGGTGTACCATGCTCTCGGTGCCTGTTTGAGGCCATACAATGAACGCTTAAGCCTGCACACATGGTCGGGCGCAAACTGATCTATAAATCCAAGTGGCTGCTGCATGTATACTGTTTCGGCCAAATCGCCGTGAAAGAAGGCGTTTTTCACGTCCAACTAATAAATGGGCCAGTGTTGTGACACTGCCAAAGAAAGAACCGTGCGGATCGTAGCCGGCTTAACAACCGGACTAAAAGTTTCCATGCAGTCTATACCGATAGTTTGAGATTTACCGTTAACTACCAATCGTGCCTTATAACGTTCCAACGACCCATCAGATTTAAACTTATGGCAGAACAACCAAATACAACGAATAACCGGTTGTCTGTAAGGTCTAGGTACCAGTTCCCACGTATCATTATCCTGTAAAGCTCGAAATTCATTCTTCATTGCATCTCTCCAATTAGGATCGTTTATTGTGTTTGTATAAGAGGTAGGAACGGGAGAAATTGGGTTTTGAGTATCGACATGGAAGTTGAGTTTGGAAATAGGTTTAGTAATCCCGGACTTAGCACGAGTGCGCATTGGGTGAATATTGGTAGGTGGTGAGGAAATATGGGTAGGCGGTGGGGAAGGTTCTGTTGGTGGAGAGTTAGAATCGAGAGATGTTAATTTTGAAGTGGGAACGGGTGATGTGGGGTTTGATTGGGAAGGCGAGGTGGGCTGGGTAGATTGGACGGTAGATGGTATTTGCGATGGGCCTGGTTGGGCTTGGGAAGGCATAGGCGGTGGAGGTGTGTGGGCTGAACGAGTGTGGACATAAGAGTTCACCGGATCAAATAAAAATTTAGGGTCATCATGGGTTGCCTTAGATTGGAACTCTAGGTATGGGAATGACGATTCATCAAATATTACATGCCAGGAAATATGGACTTTCCCGGTGGATGGATCATAGCACCGGTACCCCCAGAAATTGGTGGGATACCCGAGAAAGATGCACTTCGCGGACCGAGGGTGAAACTTGTGAGGTTGAGTGGCCGACATGTTTGGATAACACGCGCATCCGAACGCCCGTAGGTGCTCGTATGAGGGATGTCGGCGGTACAAAAGGAAAGCCGGCGTGATAAAGTTCAGAGTTTTAGTTGGTAACACATTGTGTAGGTAACCGACGGTGTGGAGAGCTTCCACCTAAAAGGGGGGTGGAAGGTTTGCTTGCATTAACATGGCACGGATGATATCGTTTAGGTGACGAATCATCCGTTCGGCCTTGCCATTTTGGGGGGAGGTTTGAGGGCATGCAAACCGAAAACCGAGTCCATTATTATGTGCAAACGTTTGAAATTCTCTATTGTCGAACTCGCCCCCGAGATCACATTGAAAGGATTTTATTTTAGTTTCAAATTGTGTATGGATTAATTTATGAAACTTGATAAATGTCGGAAATGTTTACGATTTAAACTTTAAAGGGTAGACCCATACATAATTTGAAAAATTATCAATAAGCACCATATAATACTTATACCCTGATTTGCTCAAAATAGGTGATGTCCACAAATCACAGTGAATAATGTCAAAGGGTTTAACTGTAATACTTAATGAATCGTCAAAAGGCAACCGTTTATTTTAGATAACTGACAAGAGTGGCAAACATTCAAAGTTTTGTCTTTATTACATGAAATCAAATTAGGAGAAGATAAAAAATCCAAAACATGAACGCCGGGATGGCCGAGACGGTTATGCCAGATTTGAGATGACCGGGTGGAGAGGCAAGCAAACGAAGTTTTGGTGGGTGCTGCGAAAGGGTAGAGATCCCCAGAGCTATTGTGGCGGGAAAGGGGCACGCCAGTCTTGAGGTCCTTCACAGTGAAACCAAGAGGATCAAAGTCAATAGAAACATAATTATCTTTAGTAAATTGTCTAACGAAAATCAGGTTTTTAATGATGGTGGGTGCGAGTAAGGTGTTGTTTAGTTTATAGATACGGTTTGGGAGTTTATATAACGCATTACCCGAACCCTGAATTGGTAAAGAACTACCATTCCCAACAAAAATCTGTTTAATAACAGGATATAATAGTGACTTCTGGAATATACCTGGGTTGGCAGTTAAGTGGGATGAAGCACCTGAGTCCATAATCTACGGCTGGTCAGGTTGTTGAAGAGTCTGATTTTGGAAAGCATAGCCAATATCCGTTGGGCTTAGCGCATCATAATGAGGATATCGTGGGGGAGCCGCATAGTTAACGGAAGGGTAGGATGGTGGATATCCGGGTGCGGGCTGCCTCGGTTGCCAAGTGGGTTGCGGCTGGTATGTAGGTGGTGGTTGTTGGTGGTATGTTTGGGGTGGGTACGAAGGGTAGTGTGTAGGTGGTGAATAGTATTGGGTTGGGCCATAGGACGGAGGTGGAGGTTGTCGATAGGAGCGATTACTATTAAAGCGACCTCCCTTATTGTACCGACCCCCTCGACCCCGACCCCGACCCCGGTTGTTGTAAAAGGTTGGGTTTTTGTTTGGATAATTATTTGGATAGGAGTTATTGTAATGGGTAGGAGGTTGCTCACAGTTTGAATTAGGTTGCATATTGAGGTTCTGTTATGGAGCAGAATGTTGGTTCGAAGGGTTTGTAGGGTAAGGGTGGTTATTTTGGTTAGCAAGCAACACATTTTGAGGTTGGCTATTATTGTTTTAGCGTGCTTGAATGCGACGCATCTCCAATTGTACCATATTTCTCGCTTCATCCCATGAGGGTGCCCTTTGATTTATAATGGCTGCAACAGTGTCATATTCTTGGGGTAAGCCCCTCACTAACTGAAGTACCTTTCTATTCTCATCCACGGTACGTCCAATATCAGTAAGTTGTCCTGCAACCTCATGAATTTTCTGAAAGTAGGCATCCATAGATGCACATGATGCAAGGGTAAGGTTAGTAAACTCTTGTTCTAACGCGGCTGCCCCCGAACCCTTATTATTTGAAAGTTGTTTTGTAGTTTCACCCCATGCATCTCTAGCAGTCTGTTCGTTTTCAACAACTCTAGCTAATAGGCTTTCAGATAATGTGGAGTATATCCACTGCAGAACAACAACATCAATCTCATTCCAAACAGTATGGAGCGGATCATTCTCCCCGGGAGGAGCCGTTCCATCAATATGATCAAGTACCTTATATGCACGAACATGAGTCATGAATAATTTTACCCACAAACTATAATTAATCTTAAGGCCATCGAGAATCTTCACTCGTAAGTGAATATTAGTAACTGAGTAGGCGTGTGATAACTTATCTGTCGCTTCCTTAAGAGCATCTGCCATTGTATAGTCGCTAGTTGCGTCTGAGAGTTGTGAGTCCTGATCAGAATCGTTGGGGCTGTTATGCGGGGCTGTAGGGTTCGACTCTGATGATGCCGATGACGCCAGAATTAACGATGAAAGCTGGCAGCGATGAAACAGTAAGTCGGAGAAGGCTGGTTACGATTGAAAGAATAGGCCGGAATTATGGATTGATGCCGGCCGAAAAAAAATATACGGCAGTGGGTGGGATCGATGGAGTAGGGAAGAAGAAAAATAAAACTAGGGTTTTAGGCTCTGATAACCATAATCGTAATTATGATTCTTGATTAATCACAAAATATACATCCCTATATATAATTACAGACATTACACTCTAGCCCCTATACAAATATAATTCAATTAAATAAATACATATAACTAATAGTTTCGTGGTGTAGTAGTTTAACTGTTTTTCTACCCGTGTTATCCGAACGGTTAAAACAACAAGAACACAACCAAACGAGACCGAATTGAGATGAACGAATCCATGATCTTTTGTGAATCTCACTCTATGTAAAACAAACAAAAGCTAAGCTAATAGAACTAACACAACAACGTTGCAATTTTGATAACATCAGGACGTCATTCTTGAACACCTCCGCGTAACGTGCGGAGGGTTAAAATCTAGTATTATATTAAATAGGCAACATAGAAATATTATATTATATTGTATTATTATATTAATATTATATTATAGTGCAATTTTTTTATTTGTTAAAGTAAAAAATAAATAATAAATATAAAATAAACATAAGTTGATGTTTTCTCATAAGCGTACTATCCCCGCGGCAACCGAGCAGTGATAAAATCTAGTTTAATTTTAAAATCAAATTTAAAGGTTTATTTTGTAACATTAATTTAATAAAGGGGTAATATGAATTTTTTTAAAGATTATCCAGGTTTTTTATGCTTAGAAGTTCTCTCTAAATCTACATCATTTATCTCTCAACTATAATTATTCTCCTATATTAACATAACACAACTTATAGTACAAATTCTAATACCTAATGTACAACTTCTAAAGCATAAATAAATATGCACCTTCCAAAGCCATTTGTACAACTCGATATACTTTTTCTTTACACTTTTTTTGGGACTTGAGGAGATGGAGGCAGACTCAGAGCATTCACAGTAGGTTCTCTATCCTTATCCTTATAATTTATACTTTTGTTAGTACTTTTTCTCTCTCTTCCACTCACAACCATAATTAAATAATACTTTTTATATCTTTATCATTACACTTTCTCTCTCTTCCAATCCCCAAATTTTAGCAAATCACCAAATTTTTTGTCAAATATACAGATTTTGTAAAGTTTTTCTCTCTCCTCTACTCACAACCACTCACAACCAAACCTTAAATTATACAGATTTACACTCACATATTTTTTAAAGAACCTACCGTGAATGCTCTCATATGGGTTGGTGTATATCATACGCCTCCTCCCTCTCATCCTTTTCACACGTAATATCTCTGCTCCTACCATATCTCTTTACGCCATATCTCTGCTCATCTATCTCTCTTTTTCACACAGTATCTTTGCTCAAGATAATCTTTCAGAAACATGATCGCTTTCTTATACGATCGGTTATCGTCGTTGCTCCGCCTATGGCGTTGAAGCGGCGGCAGTTAACCGGAACCACGATGCATGTTTTTCTGATCGATTGGTTACTTTATTGGACAGATTCGTCGTTGCTCCGCCTATGGCGTTGAGGCGACGACGCTTAACCTGGATCTACGATTCCTGTTTTCCTGATGGGTTAGTTTATTGCCCAGATCCAGCGATGATATGGAATTTTAGGGTTCGAGCAGGATTGATTCTGGGTTTATATAGTTATTTCTTTATGTATTTGCACTATAAGAGTAATTATGTTGGTACAGATCTGGCGATGATATGCTTCACTAGGATTTGAGCCAAAACAATGTTGGTTTTTTGTAATTATCTCTGTGTGTTTAAATCTGATGAAATGTTGAAGGTTAATTGGTGAAAAACTATGTTGGTCCACGGTTGGCGATGATTTGATCCCTTAGGGTTTGAGTTGTAACGATGTTAATTTTTTGTAGTTATTTGTTTGAACGAAGATTTTAATTTGCTATCTGTTTCTTTTCATTTTGTGTTTCACATTTGCATAACAATTGTTTATGTCAAATTTACAGGTTTACAAAACCTTTTGTGCGCTTAATGTGTTCGACCCATCAACACAAATAGCTGCGGCTGAAATGAAAAAGCACGTGGTTAAGTCGGTGTGAAAAGTAGCCCTGTGCAAACGGGTCAGACCCGTCAAACCCGGGTAGACCCGACCCGGAACCGAGAACCGTTTGTGCTCAATAGAAGAACCGGAACCGTACCCTTTGGTTGCTTTGCGGTTCGGGTTTCAGCGGGTTTGGAAGTCGGTTGTACCGGTTCCGCCCAAGAACCGTATAAGCCCAATCTCCAGCCCAAAAAAACAATGTAGTTCTGTTTCTGTCTCCAGCCCAAGAACCGTATAACTGTATAAGCCCAACCGGAACCGTACCCTTTTGTTTTTGTTGCTTTACGTACAAAGTGCAGTAATAAAAGACAAAAGTACAGCAAGGCAGCAATTCATTTGATTTCTGAGAAATGATTTCTCCAAACAAAAAATTGGCTAACTGCTAACTGCTAAGAAATAGAAATTGGCTGCATTTCATTTATCCAAACAAAGTCCAGCAATAAAAAGTTCAAACTTCAAAATAACAAAGTCACAAAACTCCAAAAATATAAAATCACCAAATGACATTAGTCACAAAACCAAATTCAAATCAAGTACCAACTTCATTCTTCAAAAAACCAAATGCAAATCAACTTTAAAATCAAAAAACCATCTTCATTCTTCAACCCTTCAATTTTCAGTGATCTCCAATGACTCTAAAATGTTGGGACCAATGACTCTAAAATGTTCAAACACGTAAAATGGAGATCACTGAAATGTTGGGACCAATGACTCAAAAAACCATCTTCATTGGTCACAATCATTGGTCACATATGTTGGGACCAATGAGTAAATTTTTAAAACACGCAAGTTATACAGATCATTCACCCTTCAAATTTTTTTTATTCGTTTAAGTAGGCCTCTTTTTAAAATAATTTGAAGCCCCTAGGATTGAGAGAAGAAAATGGCTACAATTAGTGGATTATATGTTGTTATGAACTTGTGGTTAAAGGGAGAAACTCATTGATGAAAAAGATGAATAACAGATACTACAAGTTGGGCGACCCGCGCTTCGCGGCGGCGTCAGACCCTTTAAGAAACTCGATTAGCCAATTGATGATACAAAACGCACTGGTGAAAGCCGTTTTACGAATGTACATAAATTTAACAACCTTCAATGACCCGTTTCGTGAATGTAGCTGAGTATGATAGTTTTCTGAAGAAGCTCTCTAAAATATCTTCACTTCTGAGAAATCTAAGACTTGTGTCAAAAGGACATGCCAAAAGAACCTCATGACACAGAAGATACCTGCATATGACCAAAAAATATATTTTGATAGTAAAAAACAGAATAGAGATACATCAGAACATCTATTATACCACCCATTTTGATTGCTGTCTATCAAAATAGATCCATAAGAAGATGGACTAATACAAATTTATAACATAAACTTTTTAGGAAAAAAGGTATACACAAAAGAAATCTAATAACATTCAATTTTAGTACTGATGAACTTGGAATGAATATAGGCGAACATCTATATAAATTGTCAAAAAGGAGCCAATAAAAAAACAAATATCCTTATATACTAAAAAAAAGAAATAATAAAATCACTAATTCTAATGCCATTCAGAGATTTTTTTTTAATTATTTACAGATTTTGTTACATATGTAACAAGGCATTTTACATATGTAAAAGGTAAATGTTACATATGTAACATGACGTAACGTCAGATTTCGGATATTTAAAAAAAAAAAACTACTAGGCGTTTTTTTTGATTTTTTTCACCATAGGGCTTGTATTAACGCATATAATCACTACAAAATTTTTAAAGACAAAAAAAGGTGTCTACAGATCATTCACCTGAGATCATTCGCCCTCGCTGAAGAGTACAATAATCTGCACATTTAAGTAATAATATATATATTTTTTAGATGTTTTTGATAAAATCGCGTCAGTCTTTTTAGCTTTACATGGTTGCCCCAGAGGGTACTTGGAGCGGTTTGGAACCGTGGGTCAGGCGTTTCGGGTCAAAACGTTGACCGGGACTGTAACACCCCAACCCGTAACGGCTGAGATATCACTATTACAGATATCAAATCAAAGCGTCCTTCATAATTATAGCAAAGTCCAAAGTCTTAAAGGAACCAACA
>JBCNJP010000017.1:26897607-26918607 GCA_039602395.1 Deinandra increscens subsp. villosa | reverse complement strand
GTCTCTTTAATAAATTTCTGTGAGATAACCTTGGGTTAGTGACCACATTCTTGATTCCCACCCCCATGAATATCACATTTGTACTCCACCATACCTGGTAGCTGATGTAAGAGGAACTACGGTGACCATAAAAGGTAAATTAACAATACGAATGCACACATAAATGTAATTTGTATTGTATGGAAATCTGAAGAATCCTACTCAGCAAGCTGATGGTTATAAGGGATATAAACTCCTATTTTTAAAACCTCATGGCTTCAACTAGATGGTTGAAGTCATCTATCATTGAAAACACTATCACGCCTGATCTTGTCTCTCTTATATATGGATTCTAATCCATTCGAGAACCCTTTAGAAACATATTATGAAAGTTAGTCCCGATAGGACATCGTTTCACTCATACAATTCGATGACAATATTTCCTTAACTGCCAACAATCCTTACCGAAACCCTTGACTAGTTTTAATTCATCTTGAATCATAACTCTACTTCTATGACTCTAGTTGCTAGATCCATTCCTGGAAATCTTATAACCATGCAACAACCAGATAAACTTTAACAAGAGAAACACCCCGACAACATCCGATAAACGAGAGGGATAAAGTATATACCTCGATCACTGGAGTATATCTTTGGCAGAAAGCTCCTGTGAAGTTTTCCTCTCTTGTCCTGTACTCCCGGATATTTCTTGTTCGAACCAAAACTTGTTGTCAACAGCCTCGTCATGATCTCACAAACTTCATACCTCACCGCAAATATAGTATCATCTAATGGAGAAACGTAGGTGAAATAACTTTCGAAACATGTACTATATATTTTGCCTTCATGATTCGAAGCACATGTGAGCTAACCACCAACAATTTTCGATCCTAGCACTCTTAATTATGTTTTATGTCTTGGATAAGTTTTCAAGTTATGAACTAGCAAGTTGTCACACCCCAACCGATGACGAAATATGTTGGGGCGTAATGATTGTCTAGATGCACATGACAACTAAAATAAGTTATAATACTTAAACATGCCCTTTTTAGTAAGATATTGTACAATAAAGATAAACATACAAAATACATTTAAAAACTAATTTAGTTTTTAATCTAGGTCCAGCAATCCTAGCATGATCACAACGTAGCTCAAGTATGGATTCCTGCAAGATGTATAAGATAAAGTGTCAACTACAAAAGTAGTTGGTGAGTAAACACAAGTATAAATAATATATGTAAAATTTTCAACAACAGCGATATATGTGTAATGATATATTTTCATATATATATAGTTAAACAAGTAATGAGTTAGAGACAATGAGCAAGCGCATCTAACCCTCGACAATTAGGATTTCAATCACTTGATGTGTGACAACTGCCAAATTCCCAGGTTAACACCATTAACTATTTCCGTTAGTCTCGTTAACAACCCACTTATACTTTTCATGTTATGTTAGTGTCACGTGCGTTTACGTGATCGGGCCTGTTCCCGTTCACTATTTGATTGGTTGCATTATGTGAAATAAATAATCACAACATAAATAAATTATATCAATTTATTATGTGCCACTGTGTGTTATTTGAATGTTTATATAAAAATATATATTTAATTGCTAATTAAATTTAGTAATTATTTCATGACTTTATGTGGTAATTGAAACTGTCATTTCTTGAAAAATTATGTTTTTATACGCGAATTAAGTTTTATGTGTATACACAATAGTTAGACTTTTCCTGACTACGTATGACATGTTAAATAAGTTATAAACACTTGGAAACGTTCCTAGTATTTTAATTACCAAGTTTTGGGTTTAAATCCCACTTATTACTTGTTTTGGGTCATTTGTGTATGTAATCGGACTTGAGGGACCAAAAGTGTGGTTCTTCTAAACACAAAAATCTGCCCTAAGACCCCATCCCTCCCCCTTCACGTTCATTTCCCCTCTTCTTCTCCCTTTCTTACGGTTACACACACATATCCACACTCCTTCTCAAAATTTTGAAATCCTCCATTAATCAAGCAAGAAATCATGTGTCCAAGCTCATTCAAGCTTTAAGAAAGCTATGGGAAGCTTCAATCTTGTCTCATCATCATTATCCGCCCCTTCTCACACCCTTGTAAGCCCTAGAAAAATCTTATGTTGGAATTTCTTGATTACATGTGTTAATCTTGTGTTTGTGTGCAAATTGGTGTGTATAAATGCTCATGAATCATGTTTTATGATGGGTTAAGTTAATTTATAATTTGGAACAGATTTTGGGTCATTTAAGGGCTGTGTTTTTTATGAGAAATTATGCCTTGAAGTGTTCTTGAAGATTTTGGGTGTAGAGGAACATAAACCATAGGGATACATGCTTATATGCAAGTCTTAAGCTTGATTTTGCTATGATCATTGTATGATTGATATGAGAATTGGAAATACATGATAAAAAATTATTTATGTTGTTACAAGTCTTTACAAGAAGTTTGATGATCAAATTATTGGCCAAAACTGTCAAAACCCTGCAAATGACCTGTTTTGGACAGATTATGTCCAAGAAATTGGGTCGTCTTGAACAGGCCATAACTTGCTCAATTTTCATTGAAATCAAGTAATTCTTTTTCCGTAGCAAATTTCTATGTCTTAGCTTTAATTTGGCTACTCATACGCATTCTAAGACCTCCGTTTGGTCACTGAAAAACCTGCTGCAAGTTAAGTGTGCAGGGCTGTAAAAATTCAGCTTTTTGTCAACTTATGTAATTTTGTTGGACATGATTATTGGGTATTAATGAAGGAATTTTTGAGTGAAAATGATGGTTATATATTAACATTAAGATCTAGAAGTTTTGGTATGCAAACCACAAGTTTTGACCGAGTTATGCATATTATAAGTCTACTTTTCCTGTTTTACAAAACAACGACAAAGCTGAATTTTTATAAACTTCCGACGCGCGTAACGTCCTCAATAATTAACCTATAGGGTTGATTCCTTTTGGAACATGTTTAGAATGTTGGGAAGTATATGCCTGTAAAATACTAGAAACTAACTCCAAGTGTGGAGCAAATTATGCGTATCTACAAATGGTGTGTTAATGGCAACAAAGCTGATTTTTAGCCAACTTCATAAACGCATAACTCACTCAATACTTAACCTTTTGGGTTGATTCTGTTTGAAACATGTTTAAAATGTTGAGAAGTATATTCCTGTAAAATTTACGATTCTAACTCCAAATGTAGACCGAATTATGCATGACTACAAATGTGTGCTTTGTGCTTAACATGCAAAATTGTCATTTGTACATATTGTTTTGGAAAGGTGCATCTATGTTTTCCTACAAGTTTAGGACTTATGTGTAAGTGTTATGACCAAGGTGAATGCATGATAACATAAGTGCTCTATGATAAGCAACTCCTCCTAGCGACAACCTCTAATTTGGTAAAACCGCATTCGTTTAAATATGTCACTCATAACCAACCATTAAAGTCAAGTGTTGAGTACCAGTGCACCCTAAGGTGAGTTTCACTACTCTATTTAGATATATTCGATTGAGGATGATAACACACAATTAGTTGCATCCGGTGAAGGATGGCAATGCAATGACAAAGATATTTGGTCTGTTTAAGTAGTTATCCGACATATATCACTGAATTGCTTTATGATTACAAAAAGTCCTTACTTTCTCGGGCCGTTAATAATGAATAGCAAGGTAATGTTGAGTAGTACTACTAGGGATTGACACCCCTGCTCAGCGGTGCACAGAATGCACCCTCCCAACTGGCGGTCAGACTAAGAACAATGTTAGCCTAGAACTACCGTCACTACTAGAAACAGCCTCGTCCTTGACACGCAAACGATGACGCTCAGGTGAACGATGACGCGCATTTTTAGGTGTCAAGAAAAATCTGTCGTAATGTGAAAAATTTTATGGGTAGATGACGTGCATTTTTGTGCGTCATAAAATTTTTGTCATATAATTAAAAAAACACGGAGTACACTTAAAAATGTGCGCGTCAAGAAGCTTATGTTGTTTTTTATTTTATTTCCCACCCAAAAATTTTCCCCAAATCCCACTCCCGCTCACACTTAGAATTTTTTTTTTTTTGCTTTTCCCCAAATACAGCCTCAAGAAGAAGCTCTCTCCTCAAACGATGATTCCGTCGGTCTCCCAGCCGAGACCTAGCTCCGGCGACCTTACTGTCCAATGAGTCCTAGCTCCGGCGACCTTGCCGTCCAACGAGACCTAGCTCTGCGACCTTGCTATCCAATGAGACCAAGCTCCGGCTCCCAACGAGACCTAAAATCAATCCCGCTCCCTTGCCCTAGAATCGACAGAATCACTCCTGCTGCCAATGGGACCTAGCTCCGGCGACCACTAACCACCATCAAGAAGCCCAAGAATAAGCTGGATTCAGCCATCTCTCATCAGCTCTGTTCATCTCCACAAAACGATTTCATGTATGTAACTCAACAATTTCTCTCTGATTCTTCTGCCTTTTGAGTTTAATTTCTCTCTAATTCTTCTACTAGCTCCGACGATCGTGTGTAGCTCCCAATGACAAACGATTTCTAGTTTGTCGTATTAATCTCCCTATTCTGCTGGTCACTTTCCATTTTAACTTAAATGTGTAATGTGGTTCGATTCAGCCCTAACACATTCAGGGGGTATTCATGGTGACCTTCTCCAGCCAATTCAAGGTACATCTCTCTCTACACCTTCTCCGTCAGTTGGACATCAACACCGGAACCAACACCCTCTTTCTTTCTGCCCTAATTTCTCCAGCCAATTCAAGGTACATCTCTCTCTACATTAAGCTAAGTGTTTGGGAGCATGAACTTCAAGGTATAGAGTTCAATTAGCACTCGTTTAGTTTAGATCCAAATTGTAATAAGATTTGATAGAGTTTGATTTTGTAATCCTGGTGAATCATTCAATCGATGCTCGTTCTCGTAGCCTCAACAACCATTTGTTGCTTCTAATCGAATTTGATTCAAGTTTCGTGTAACTTTCCCTAACTTTTAATAGGTGACCCTGATTTCTCACTTATCTCGTCGTAAGTCAACATGATTTGTTATCAGGGATTAGCTTTTTCTAAATAACACTTTGGATTTGTTAAGCCAATAGATATAACTAGAAAGGAAACTGGTTATAGTAAACATTTTAAAAATCATCCCTACCCGGTTTAGCCCATTACTGGTTGCATATTACTAGTTGCATCCTATCTGTTTATTGATTGTTAGTTCATTGCTCATATTATGGTGTTCACTGCTCATTAGCAGAAGGAAGAGAGCAGATACATGCTGATTTAAACAGGTTATCATAATGTTCAATTCTTGGTTGACTGGATAAACATAAACACATCAGAATAACCATATATACCAACAAAGTTACACACCAGTAAAGTTAACATTCAAAACAATAAACTTATGAAAAGCTACATGTTACAATTGTCATTCGAGATTTCTTTGTTAAAGGTACTTTTTTGCTTTTGTTTTGTATATGGAGTAGTTGAATTGATTATAGGATTGAAAACCTATGTTCTGATGTTATATATTATTTTTTTAAAGGTTAAGTTATTGTTACTCATTTAGTATATGAAATAACTGATTCTAAATGGGTTAAACAAAATGAGGTTAATGTTGGTTTAAAGACTGCATGTAAAACATGTTGATTCCTTCTACCCTAGCTTCGCGTCCTGAGGTTAGTTATGATTGAGTCTATAAATGGTGGGATTATGTTTGGTAAATAAAAATAAGGTCTATTTAGTAATCATCCATAATGCCAACTATCTTTTATCAACAATATCACATTTATTTAACCTTGAATGATAAAAATGTGTTAAAGTAATCAAATATCTTTAAAAGCTGCAAGGAAAGTAAAGTTGATAGGAGTATGAAGAAACTAAAATGGTCTAATAACTTTCCAGGTATGGAATATCAATAAAGTCATAGTATACCTGATTTTAGTCATAGACATTTTCGTACTCAAAAGGAACATAAAACGCTATTTAAATAAAACTAAAAACTACAATGAACCAAACAAATCTAATTACATCCATTCACACCTAAAAACGCACAATCAAAATTAACTACAAAGACAAAAAACACAGCCCCAATTTTAAACCAACATCAACAAAATATCCACTTCCAACTAAATCAAAGAAACATGTAAACACATTAAGCTACCCAGAACCCAAAACAAACAAATAAACCAACCTACATACTAATTTGGGAATAATAGCAATGTGTAATTTGCCGTTTGCCTTCTATTAGATTCTTTTTCAAATCGATTTCTCTTTTCTTTTATCATCTTATATATTTTAAAGATGGCTACGGTTTTTGTAAATATTAATGTATATTTTTTTCGTTTCTTTCTACAGGTGTTAGTGTTAGTTCATGTTCAGTTGTTGTTTACTTTGTGTAAGTATATCATATGTTCTTTGTGTTCTCTGTTTGATACATGACTGACCCTTCGTGTTTGAATTTGTTTACGAAATAACTTCTGAATCGTGCTTACCATTGCTACATATAGTAAAGGAAACTGCAGAGCCCCAATTGTTCAGAACCTTAGCTTTAAAGTACAATTTTCTTGATGAATAAAAGGCAGGCCACATTAATTTTGGTTAAGTTCTATGTGTCATAAGAGGAGCTTAAAAATAGTAGATATGAAATTTGGTGGGGTGGGGTGGGGTGGGGGTGGGGGGTCTGTGTAACTGTGTAATAATTCTCTTAAATAGATTTAAATCTGATTAAATAGCTATTTTATGAGTAGAAATTTTATATGTAACGAGGCTTTGCTAGGTCACTTATTAGTGTAAATTTGAATTTGTTTGGGACCTTGGACAGGAATCATTGGGTACATTATACTGATTGCGATGCATTAAATATACTTCGTATATCATTCTATAATTTCTTGATATGTTGTTTAGTGTATATGAAAAGTGGTGTTCTACACTATCAAATTTTAAATTTATAGAACTGGTTATTCACCAGGGGACTATACCAACACACTAAGGCAAGTATACATGTCGTGCGTAGCACAGTATTGGTAAATACCGGGTTGTCGAACCTCAGGGATACGGACTTTGTTGAAAACAGTCGGTTAATAATTCAGCCAGATTTTGTTTTGTTTTAAAAAATGGATTTTAATTTAGAAAACTGAAAGTGACAATAATTAAAATGTTGTTTGGAAAACAGATATTTGGTAAAGGATCACTTAGGCATGACTCCTCCAACTTAGGTTTGACAAATGTATTGGTAATGCGTTACTACTTATCTCTAGGATGAACTGGGGTCCTAAGACAAGGCTTACCTAGTTCCTATGGATAGGTCACGGTTAGGGTTATAGACACGCCCTAGACGGTTACTACTGTTCCATGGTTAAGTAATGATAAGGTTGTGGTTTTATGAAGTGCTCTAGGCTGGGTCCCGAGTTATCGGTGGCTCAACTCACAACTTGTTGGAAGGTTAGGATAGGTGTGTAACGGTCCTAGAGGTGTGAAGCGGTTACAATTGGGTTGATAGGTTGACCTAGTAGGTACTAGACACGAGTAAGCAGGAACAGACCCGACCTATCGGTGAATGTTTGGCTACTTGACAATGGCAAGGGTGTCTACTAGCTAAGGGTAAGGTGATTTGTCACTCAAACTCTATGGTGGACTCCTAATCGAATTCTAGGGTTTCCCTGATGATCGTGACTATTTCTAGTTCACGCGTACGCCGCAGGTTCTGTTATTCGACTATACAATGGTTTCCTAATGATAGATGGATTTGCAAGCTAGGGTTAGGGTTCCACAAGACCAGAGATTACTAGATACAAAATAGGAATTCAATTCATCAACCAGATCAAAGCAATCATAACGTTTACTTCATAAATGCAAAATATAAGCAAACCCGATAAAAAGTTAAAGTCAAACCATGGTCGGATTCGCCTCGCCTAAGCGATACAATAAGTTTAGCCAACCATGTTAATGTTTAAACATAAACAAATCCGATCTAAACAAGAATTCATGGCTAAATGTAAATACAATACCAAATCGTAGCTCGAAAGGATGAAAAACGCTACTTTATGACTCGTCGAAGGCTTCAAATCTTCAAATCTTAAAGGGCTTCAACGAGGGATTTCTCTGGCTTCTTTTTTCTCTCCAAGGTGTTGTCAATGGTGGAAATGAGCCCTCTATTTATAGGGGACGAATTCACAAAATTGCCAAAAATGGGTCGTGGCCTTGACCTAGATTACACGGCCGTGGGATGGATCACACGGCCTAGGTCAGGCCGTGGGATTCTCTTGGTCTGGATCTCTGATTAACACGGCCGTAGGATGAATTAAGCGGCCTAGGTCAGACCGTGGGATGAATTACACGGCCTAGGTCAGACCGTGGGATGAATTACAGGTCGTGGGATATGAGTCGTGGCCTGGGTTCCCTGTGACGATCTGATCAGGTCATACTCGTGGTCTGAGCTTGGCCGTGGGATTGACCTCGTGGGGTCAATTTTGACCAAATTTTGACTTTGACTTTTACGGTTGACTTTTTTACCCGAACTCTGACTTTTTGACTTTTTCTCACTTTTCTTCGTTTTCTCGTCTCGTTCTTCGTGCCAAGCCCGTTTTCACCTGTAACTCATGATATTTGTCAGAAACGTTCACAGATTAGCAACTTTAACATATATTTCCCCCGTAGTTGACCCGAAAATCATCATTTTTAATATCCAAAACCATACACATCAAACATCCTCATACTCAAACATTGCTTGTCCCCAAGCAATCCGTTTTAATCTCGACACTACTACGACTCATTTTAACCACATAGACATCTAAGTGTACATATTCGGTCTGGAAGATTTACTATCAATACTAGGGTTTACAACCTCGCAAGTTTTAACGATTTGAAACCTCACAAAATCTCTCAACCAAATAATGCAAACCATTTTTCTATTTTTTTTTTCACTCACTCACTAATTCACTCGACCTATGGGTGTAGTATTTGAAGTGCACGCTCAGGTCAAGCATATCTAAGTGTTTCTTGGGTTTATATATACGATCGTGCCGCCGAGTTCGTTATGGGATCCAACCAAAAAATGGAGGGGGATACTCAAACGTTTGCTCACATATACGGGTGTATGAGCTACCACCCAAACGTATATCTTGGCGTATACGTACAGCCATTTAACAATTTTCATTGTGATTTATTCATATATATTTTTTTCTTTAGCTTGATTTAGGGTTTTGCAACCTTTCAATACAAGACTATATTTTTTGACTTTTTTTTATATAAATATATATTGGAGTTGTGTAGAAAGTCAAGTATCTTCGTGCAATTGACGAGCCGGAGAAGATCCATAACGACTCAAGGCGATTAATTAAACACGGTCTCAACATAAACCTAGAACATGTTTTAGACATACGACATCCCTCATGACTATGATTTTTTCCATTTTCCACCTACATCTATTTTTCTTTTTTTTGTAGGGTTAATCTCACAAGGGAAATCAGGTGAAAGGGTTTTTTGATGGTTCACAAAACACGATCGAAAAACTTTGATCATGTGATTTTTATAAAAATAAACCTTTAAGGAAAACCGTTCTTGCGACTTGCAGACACGGTAAGGCACAAATAAATTGTCTATGATTTACGTTACAAACGGTGTACTTTCGTGTCATGTGAGATTGGGAAAAAAATTTCAAAATTTTGGGGGATTTTCAGACTTTTGATGTGGTGAGGGAGTTATATTCAATTCGCTTAGCTAACCCTTGTCATCCCCATACTTAGAAAAATGCAGTGTCCTCAATGCAGAACAAATTAAATTCAAGCACAAAGGGTTGGATAAAGTAAACTCCCTGAATTTTTGATCTCCAGACATCCTCATTCCGCACACATCAAAATCCTGGTTTTGCATCATTTCATGTCTCGAGCAGTCGAATTCCTGAAACACACAAAAACAAAACACACAAAAATAAAAAAAATAAAATACATTAAACCATCGGGTTGCCTCCCGGAAGCGCTTAATTTATTAACGAGTGTTTAGCTCGACTCGGCCCCTGTGAATCTTTCAAGGGGCTTTTGGAAGCTCAAATCTTCCACATAAGCTCTGGTGACGGGCCCTTCGATATATCATTTCAGTCTGTGCCCGTTTACCTTGAATGGGAGTCCGTCCTCACCCACTATCTCCACAGTTCCGTACAAGAATACCTGTGTGACTGTATACGGACCGCTCCACCTCGATCGCAGTTTTCCTGGAAATAGCTTCAGACGCGAATTGTATAGCAACACACGATCCCCATACTTGAACTTTTTCTTCTCCTTTAGCTTTTGATCGTGTGTCTTTGCCGTCTTGTCCTTGTATCTTCTGACGCTTTCGTATGTCGCATCTCTCAATTCCTGCAGCTCATTCAATTGCAAGAGGCGCTCCTCACCCGATTTCATCAGATCTCATTAACAGTAAGCATCACCCAATACGATTTGTGCTCTAGCTCTACGGGCAGATGACATGACTTTCTGTACACGAGCCTAAATGGAGTTGTGCCGATTGGTGTTTTGTAGGTTGTGCGGAAAGCCCATAGCGTGTCATCAAGCTTCTCAGACCAGTCTTTTCGATGGACGCTGCAGGTCCTTTCCAAGATACGTGTAATTTCTCTGTTAGACACCTCGACCTGCCCACTCGTCTGTGGGTGGTAGGGTTTTGTGAGTCTATGGTTCACACCATATCTTTTCAAGAGCTTCTCTATTTGACCATTGCAAAAGTGGGGGTGCCTCGGTCGCTGATTAGGGCTTTGGGTGTACCGAAGCTTGCGAACAACTTCTTAAGGAATTTTGTAACGACTCGCGCGTCATTAGTTGGGAGGGCTTGGGCCTCTACCCATTTCGAGACGTAATCGACAGCGATGAGTATATACTTATTTCCATATGATGACGGAAACGGCCCCATGAAACCAATACCCCAGACGTCAAATATCTCGCAAGCCTGAATGGGGTTCTGCGGCATCTCATTTCTGGCTGAGATGTTTCCAGCCCTCTGGCATGCGTCGCATCCTCTCACGAGTTCATGGACGTCTTTGAAGATTGTGGGCCAGTAGAAACCGGAGTCTAGAACTTTTCTTGCCATATTGTTGGCGACATTGTGACCTCCGGTTGGCCCGTCATGGCAATGACGCGGAATTTTATGCGCTTCCTCGCTGTAGACGCAACGACGAATGACTTGATCGGCTCCAGTGAGGTAGAGGAATGGATCCTCCCAGATTTAGTATTTCACGTCCGTAAAGAATTTACGACGTTACTGACGCGTCATGCCCTTTCTAACCACACCCCAGCCAGATAGTTCGCGAAATCCGCAAACCAGGGGGTTCCGTTTTCTTTGGCGGGGCCTTCCTGAATAGAGATGGAAAACAAGGATTCACAAGGGAATTTTTCGTTGATATCAGGTTCCTTGTTCTGGACTTCAGGATTCTCCAAACGGGATAGGTGGTCTGCAACGTCATTTTCGGCTCCCTTCTTATCAATGATTTCGATATCAAATTCCTGGAGCAGCAAGATCCATCTGATCAGGCGTGGCTTTGCATCTTGCTTATTGAATAGGTACTTAATCGCTGCATGATCAGTGAAGACTTTTGTTTTGGAGAGTACGAGATAGGAGCGGGATTTATCAAACGCGTAGACCACGGCCAGAAGCTCCTTCTCAGTAGTTGTGTTGTTCTCTTGGGCATCATCAAGGGTTTTACTCGCGTAATAGATCGGATGGAATCGTTTATCCTTACGCTGCCCAAGGACTACTCCGACGGCATGGTCGCTTGCGTCGCACATGAGCTCAAATGGCAACGACCAATCAGGCACCATCATAATGGGAGCATTCACCAATTTCTCTTTTATCAGATCAAAGGCACGAATGCAGTTGGGGGAGAAGTTGAAAGGAGTGTCTTTTTCGAGCAGTTGGGTCATGGGGCGCGTGATTTTAGAGAAATCTTTGATGAATCGGCGATAGAACCCCGCATGACCCAGGAAACTTCGAACGGCCTTGACGTTGGTAGGATGGGGTAGTTTACTAATTGTTTCGATTTTAGCCCTATCCACCTCAATCCCTGATTTGGAAATTTTGTGACCAAGCACGATGCCCTCAGTGACCATGAAATGGCACTTTTCCCAGTTGAGCACCAGATTTGTTTCCTCGCACCTGGCCATCATTCTGTCAAGGTTTCTCAGGCATGTGTCGAATGAGTCCCCATATACTGAAAAGTCATCCATGAAGACCTCCAGGGAATCCTCGATCATTTCACTAAAGATTGCGACCATACATCGTTGGAAGGTTGCAGGCGCATTGCAGGGCCCAAAGGGCATACGCCTATATGCAAAGGTTCCAACAGGGCATGTGAACGTTGTCTTTTCTTGATCCTCCGGAGCGATGGGGATCTGAAAGTACCCTGAGAAACCATTAAGAAAACAGTAGTACTACTTTCCTGACAACCTTTCCAACATCTGGTCGATGAGGGGAAGAGGGAAGTGGTCTTTACGAGTAGTGTCGTTTGACTTTCGATAGTCAATGCATACTCGCAACCCAGTCACCGTGCGGGTGGGAACCAACTCGTTTTTCTCATTTGTGACAACCGTCATGCCACCCTTTTTCGGCACGACTTGCACTGGACTCGCCCATTTGGAATTTGAGATTGGGTAGATGAGTCCTGCGTCCATGAGCTTGATTATTCTTTCTTCATGACCTCCTGCATGTTAGGGTTCAATCTCCATTGATGTTGTGCCACAGGTTTTACATCGTCCTCCATCAGAATCTTATGAGTGCAAAAGGCTGGATTTATCCCTTTGATGTCAGATATCTTCCATGCTATGGCCTGCTGATGCTTTTTCATAACCCCCATAAGATTTTGCTTTTGATTGGCTTCGAGGTGGGAAGCTATAATCACAGGCCGCTTGCCTTGGTCGACTAGAAAGGTGTACTCCAAATGCGATGGGAGTGGTTTTAGCTCAAGTGGAGCCTCTTCTACGACCGTTTTTGTGTGCTCTTGCTCTGATCCTGTTTCATTGCTAAAATTTACGGCCACTACCATCTTCACTTCTTGATAAGTGCTATTGAGGGTCTGGGAGTCTTCTTGATCCTTGCCACATATGCTGTGCAACATGCTTCCAACTATGGTCATGATAGAGTCGAGGAAATAGCAAGTGTCATCTTGGCTGGCTGGGTGTTTCATGGAGTCTTGAATGTTGAAAGTGACAGCCTCATTGCCCATTTTTAGTGTGAGCTTCCCATCATAGACGTCGACGATAGCATGAGATGTAGCTAAAAATGGCCTCCCTAATATTAGCGGGATGTGCTCATCCTCGCCCATATCCAAAATGACGATATCGACCGGGAAGACAAAATGACCGAATTTTACCAACATGTTCTCCACTATGCCCCTGGGGTACTTCCTTGATCGATGAGCGAGCTGAAGTTTCATGCTGGTAGGCGTGGGTTCCCCCAAGTCCAGTCCCTTGTAGACTGAATACGACATCAGATTAATACTGGGCCCTAGATCGACCAGGGCGTTACAAACCCAAGTGTTACCTATTAGATAGGGAAATGTGAAACTCCTTGGGTCTCGCATCTTTGCAGGTAACTTCTGTTGGAGAACTGCAGAGCACTGTTCATCGAGAGTTACTATTGATAGCTCTTCGAGTTTCTTCTTATTGCTAAGAAGATCTTTTAGGAATTTGGCATATTTGGGCATTGATGCCAGAGCTTCCACGAAAGGAAGGTTGATGTGGAGTTGCTTAAATAAAGAAAGGAATTTACCATGCTGCTCTTCCATCTTTTCCTTCTCAAGCCTCTCAGGATACGGTATCCTAGGCATGTACTCCCTTTGCTTAGGCTTTGCTGTTGTTGCTTGTGGCTCTTTTGGTTCAGGAGCATCTTTAGTGGCTTCCTTTTGATCCTCTACAGGCATGTCTTGATTCATCTTTCCGCTTCGTGTCGTGGCTGCATTTGCGAACCCCTTATGGTTTCCTTCAGTATTTGATGGCAGCCCACCTTGTGGTCTCCCTGAGAGTGATTGCACGATTTGACCCACTTGACGCTCTAGTGCCTTCTGGGATGCCAGTTGATTCTGTCGTTGTTGGTTGATCTTTGCCATCTCTTGGTCGTGCTTTTGGAACTGAGAGTTGATTTCTTGATCTCTTTTCTTGGTGTAGGCGTACATTTCAGTCGTCATCTCTCTCATTATGGGTTCTCGTTCCTGCCCTTGGCGCTACTGGTTCTTAGGTGCAAACCCCGTGGGTTTGAGCTTCCTTCCTGGTTCCTTTAGCTGAACCCTGCGTGATTCTTCCAGGAGGAGTTGTAGCGATCTCCATAAACTGGACCTCTTTGTCCTTGTCCCATAAAATCGACCGTCTCTGTTTTGTGCGGGAAACTGGCAGTATTATGCGCTTCTCCGCATATCTCGCAATCCTGTGGCTCTGTCGTCTATGGCAAGACTACCTTGCAGAGAGTGTCGAATTTCTTCGACAATGCTTCTAGTTGAGCGGCCTCCATAGTGTCTTGACTAACCTGATGCACCCCTGCTTTGAGTGGAATGCTGCTTCTAACTGAGGGGTACTGGTAGTCATTCAGAGCCATTTCTTCTAGTAGTGTCTCGGCTTCTTCAGCAGTCTTCTCGCTGAGTGCTCCTCCAGCAGTAATGTCCACCAACTGACGGGTTTGTGGGTTGAGCCCATTGTAGAATGTTTGGATCTGCTGATATTGCTCCAACCCGTGGTTAGGACATTTTCTTAGTAGCTCCTTGAAACGCTCCCATGTTTCTAAGAACGATTCTCCGTGGTCCTGCTGATACGCATAGATCTTCAGTCGTAGCTTCGCTCTCTTGCCAGGAGGGAATAATCGGTAGAGGAACTTCTCTGCTAGGTCATTCCAGGTGGTGATCGAACCAGCAGGTTGTCCATCGATCCATGCCTTGGCTTTTGATCGGAGAGAGAACGAGAACAGGCGTAGCTTGGCTGCATCACCGCTCAGGCCTGGGAGTTTGAATGTATCGCACACCTCAATGAAGGCCCGGATATGCGCGTTGGGGTCTTCATCGGCCAATCCAACGAATTGGATTGAGTTCTTGATCATAGTGATAACCTAAGGTGGGATGGTGTACGACTCATTCCCAGCAGTTACTGCGATGCTCGGGCTTACTCCCGCCAAGCTCGGCTTCGTGTAGGAAGAAAGTGTTCTTTGTGGCAGATTTGCGTCGCCCATCGTTTGCCTCTGCTGCTGACGTCTGCATCGAAACTCTTGTTCAGGTTCGTCGAAAGGTATAAGTAGCTCAGATTGAGAACTTCGTCGCGTACACCAGCACGTTGCAGGATTAGAAATTTTCGCTAAACTACAAAATTTGACTATTTAAAACGTTACCGCGTCCCCGGCAACGGCGCCAGAAACTTGATGTGTTGTTTAATGTATATGAAAAGTGGTGTCCTACACTATCAAATTTTAAATTTATAGAACTGGTTATTCACCAGTGGACTATACCAACACACTAAGGCAAGTATACCTGTCGTGCGTAGCATAGTATTGGTAAACACCGGGTTGTCGAACATCAGGGACACGGACTTTGTTAAAAACAATCGGTTAATAATTCAGCCAGATTTTGTTTTGTTCTAAAAATGGATTTTAATTTAGAAAACTGAAAGTGACAATAATTAAAATGTTGTTTGGAAAATAGATATTTGGTAAAGGATCACTTAGGCATGACTCCTCCAACTTAGGTTTGATAAATGTATTGGTAATGCGTTATTACTTATCTCTAGGATGAACTAGGGTCCTAAGACAAGGCTTACCTAGTTCCTATGGATAGGTTCACGGTTAGGGTTATAGACACGCCCTAGACGGTTACTACTGTTCCATGGTTAAGTAATGATAAGGTTATGGTTTTATGAAGTGCCCTAGGCTGGGTCCCGAGTTATTGTTGGCTTAACTCACAACTTGTTGGAAGGTTAGAATAGGTGTGGCCCTAACGGTCCTAGAGTTGTGAAGCGGTTACAATTGGGTTGATAGGTTTACCTAGTAGGTCCTAGACACGGCTAAGCAGGAACAGACCTGACCTATCGGTGAATGTTTGGCTACTTGACAATGGCAAGGGTGTCTACTAGCTAAGGGTAAGGTGATTTCTCACTCAAACACTATGGTGGACTCCTAATCGAACTCTAGGGTTTCCCTGATGATCGTGGCTATTTCTAGTTCACGCGTACGCCGTAGGTTTTTTTATTCGGCTATACAATGGTTTCCTAACGATAGATGGATTTTCAAGCTAGGGTTAGGGTTCCACATGACCAGAGATTACTAGAGACAAAATAGGAATTCAATTCATCAACTTGACCAAAGCAATAATAACGTTTACTTCATAAATGCAAAATATAAGCAAAGCCGATACAAAATTAAAGTCAAACCATGGTCGGATTCGCCTCGCCTAAGCGATACGATAAGTTTAGCCAACCATGTTAATGTTTAAACATAAACAAATCTGATCTAAACAAGAATTCATGGCTAAATGTAAATACAATACCAAATCGTAGCTCGAAAGGATGAAAAACGCTACTTTATGACTCATCGAAGGCTTCAAATCTTCAAATCTTCAAAGGGCTTTAATGAGGGCTTTCTCTGGCTTCTTTTCTACTCTCCAAGTTGTTCTCAATGGTGGAAATGAGCCCTCTTTATATAGGGGACAAATTCACAAAATTGCCAAAAATGGGTCGTGGCCTTGACCTGGATTACACAGTCGTGGGATGGATAACACGGCCTAGGTCAAGCCGTGGGATTCTCTTGGTCTGGATCTGTGATTCACACGGCCGTAGGATGAATTACACGGCCTAGGTCAGACCGTGGGATGAATTATACGGCCTAGGTCAGACCGTGGGATGAAGTACAGGCCATGGGATAAGAGTCGTGGCCTGGGTTCCCTGTTACGATCTGATCAGGTCATACTCGTGGTCTGAGCTTGGCCGTGGGATTGACCTCGTGCCCTGGGTCAATTTTGACCAGATTTTGACTTTCACTTTTACGGATGACTTTTTTACCCGAACTCTGACTTTTTGACTTTTTCTCATTTTTCTTCGTTTTCTCGTCTCGTTCTTTGTGCCAAGCCCGTTTTCACTTGTAACTCATTATATTTGTCAGAAACGTTCACAGATTAGCAACTTTAACATATATTTCCTCCGTATTTGACCTGAAAATCTTCATTTTTAATATCCAAAACCGCACACATCATTTCTACACATCTATTCATTCTATAATTTTAAAAATTACAAGTGGTCTTAGGGTCATTAACATAGTTAGACTACTAAAGAACCAATTTTGATTCTATTTCCCTAAAAAGGGTATATTTCTTGCTGGAAAATGTAGAACACAAACATATAAAAATGAAGTAAGAGGCTCATTCTTGAAAGTAAATCGACCCAAGGTCACAGTAATAAAACAATATATAATTTTTATTAACATAGAAACTGATCAGAATCCATTTAGACTAAGCCCAAATCCCTCTAACCAAAATGAAACAAGTAATGTGGTGGTTCAGCCCTAAAATTCCCTTCTAACCCTCAAGCGGTTAACTCTAATTGTTCTTGATAACACTGCACTCAATAGAATTGCAGTCGAACGCCTTCATATACAAAATCCAACTGTTTCTGAAACAAACTCTTTAGTTTCAACTGTTATGGCAGCTAGCACAACCACTCTGCGGTACCCGGGTTACGTGAATAACGACTTAGTAGGCCGTCTTTCATCTTTAATCCCGACACCAAGGTGTCATTTGCTTATGACAGGATATACACCATTAACTGTGTACCGCCAGGTATGATCTACATGTTCATCCCTTATGTTTTATTTAATAATTGCATATAATGCCTTTTGATCATTGTTTGATACGGATCGTTTTCTAACCAGCCTTTCTAACCCATTACAGAACCCGCCCCGCCCATTTTGCCTACTTATTACACAATATAACATTGGTACAACGTCACCGCCTTACTAGGATATCGATGATGATAATGATTGTGGTATGCATAATTTTAGTTTTATTTTTATTTTCAATCTAGAAATAAGGTAGAGTTTATTTGCATTGTAAAAGTTAAAGAATCAACACATAGGAAATATGTATTCTTCACTGACACCTTTTTCCTCTTGCACATCAGATTTATTTGGATTTAC
Organism: Deinandra increscens subsp. villosa; assembly: GCA_039602395.1. NCBI lineage: Eukaryota > Viridiplantae > Streptophyta > Magnoliopsida > Asterales > Asteraceae > Deinandra > Deinandra increscens. The sequence goes on along the minus strand of JBCNJP010000017.1, from coordinate 26,900,483 downwards.
AAATATATGTATGTATTGTTCTTTTACTGATTGTTATCAACACATAGGAAAACCTTATGAACTATATGGAAAGTAAACATGGAAAATAGAAAGTCCACATACTTGCTTAATCTTTTCTGATTAGCACATAATTCTTAAGGTAATATGACCCTAACTTGCTAATTTTTGTTTCTTTTATTGATTTTAGTTGTGTGCATAAACTTTTTAAGAGTTCATCAAGCAAGGCGCAACAAAAGCTTATGAGCTAGCTGCCCACAATCTGCTGCATAAAAGCCAACAAAATGAGGTAAGAAAATCCATATGATCGTTGTTTAAAAACTTGAAAACCTGCACAATATTTGATCTGCTGCTGCACATCCATATGATTGTGCTTGCAAATTTAGCAATGGATGCAAACACACATGTCGCAACTCGTGTATGTCGGCTGCACATTCATATGATCTGCTGCTGATCTACAAGTTATATATGTATACGAAACAAATTAGGTCACACTCTCATTTGAGACTGTTCCGAAGGGCTGAATTTCTTAATCACACAATTTAATCATCGATCACAAATGTGTACTCACAGTTTCATATTTATCTTGTTTAACTTTCACTTAATTTAGTTAGCATCTTCTAAATTCTTTTGATAGCTGAGTTTGGATCTTTGGTATGTCGGTTGGAGTTCAATATTATGGGTCGGATCCGATTGAGCGTTTGTTAGTAAAGACATGGTAAGGATACATCATATGACCTATGGCCTTACTTATTATATTGTTTCCAAGAGATGCTCTATGAAATGAATTCCAAACTGGTACAAATTAGTTATTACCTTTCATTTTTTTATTTGAACTATCAATCTTGAAGTGATAAGGTTACTATTGTTAAATAAAATATCTATCTTACATCAGACTGTTTATATTCAAAGGCAACATTTCTTTTCCTATCAGGGCTGTGAATTTTTAAAGCAAGTGTAGTTCTTTAACATCTATCATATGAATTATCATTAGTAGTTTATAACATCTATCATTTTTAAAGTTAGTGAGTTCAAGAACAGGTATATCACTTCCTCAGCTAAGTTGCAGTCTTCATGGCTGATTATGTATTATAAACATATTTATGAAACCTTCTATGACTTTCTACTTCCTTTTTTATTTGTGTATTTAGTGTTCGCATGTGTGAAGTTGTCTTTCCTCCCTTTTGGACCTATGTATCTTTTCATTTAAACATATGAAAGTTTTATTTGCATTTATAGCAGCAGCCTGTGTTTTGACTATTAATTAAGTTTACATGTATTCGAATAATAAATAGCATATCAACCTGGTGGTGGTGCCCCAATATCATCTACAAGAAAGCCCATATCCAACAAATGGAAGATATTGATGCCAGATGCAACTCATAGTCCTTAACAAATGAAACATAATGCAATATTATATTTTGATAATGCAAGTATTGAGATGGAATAAGCTAAGGTTACTTGTAGTAGTGTAATGTAAACTAATGTTAACTTTGTAATTCTTAATTATTATTTGTATCAAACTCAAGTTGTTGTATATATGAAATACATTATTTTGCTATAAGTGTATTTTTATTTTGTATGATCAGGTTAATTGCCATTTAATGTGGAAATTAGTGATTCTATTAAAAAAAAAATTAAATCCATGACGCGCAAAAATGCATGTCATCTCTATTTATGATGGGGGCTTTCTTGACGCACATTTTATGACATGCATTGCGCGTCATAAAATGCGCGTCATCGTTTGCGCATCAAGAACGGGATGACACGCATTTTGCGCGTCAAGAAGCTTCTTGACATGGCCTTCCTTTACGCGCAAATGCGCGTCATATGACCCCTTTCTTGACACGCATTGCGTGTTAAGAAAGGCATTTTTTGTTGTAGTGCATGATCAGGAAAGACACAGGGAAGGTAAATCGTATAGGCTAATACCTGTGTCCCATAGTCAGCTTCAGTTACGAACAAATCAGGTGAACATAAGCATAGGCTAGCTACCTAACGATATGGGTAATACTTGCATCTTACACATTTAACTTACGAATGTGTCTTTCAAGTATACATTTTTGGTCTACACGTTGAAGTGTAGACTACTTTTATGAACTCACCAACTTTGGCTGACACTTGATTGTTGAATGCTTTTCAGGTCCCTAGGAGGATCTTGGAGGCACGGGCGTAGGCAATACTCCTTTTTGTAAAAACCTTTTGAGAAACATATTTCAAACACTTTTATTTCTTACTCTTGCAAAACAACAACATTGTACACTTTTATATGCTTCCGCTGAATTGCAATTTAAACTTTGTTTTTCTGAAATTCATTTTATGACTGTTGTATCTTTCATTTATGGCTTCGTTGTAACTAAAGACTTGGATCCTGGTCTGGATCACACCCCACACGGTTATACTCCGTTAGTGGAAATTGGGGGTGTGACAGATTGGTGTCAGAGCCCTTGGTTACAGCGAACCAGAACTTTTCAAAAGTATTTTCTGAATTGTATCTATTTTTTTGAAAGGTTTGGTTACAACTTATTCCCAAAAGTATTTCCCAGCGTGCCGAAGTAGATCCTCACTTAGAATCCCTTGTTTTATGTCTGTATTGGATTTGGATATTGGTCAAAATATTTTTCTTTCATAAGACTTGAAATTTTGATGATTTTGAGTCAGAAGTCCTCTAAGAGCAAAGATAGCGAACTTGCCTTTTTAGTCTTAGCGGACTTGTTTTTTTTTCTTCTTAGCGGACTTGATTTTTTCTTCTTAGTGAACTTGACTTGATTTGTTCTTAGAGGACTTGATTTGTTCTTAGAGGACTTGATTTTTTTTTTCTTCTTAGCGAACTTTACTTGATTTGGTCTTAGCGGACTTGATTTTTTTCTTCTTAGCGG
>JBCNJP010000017.1:26869107-26897107 GCA_039602395.1 Deinandra increscens subsp. villosa | reverse complement strand
ACATGAGTAACATAGCCTAGACGACGATATTGATATCAAGTAATTCCAAATATGACATAGGTGACAATTTCAAAATGTGACAAAATCGTTTTGTTCGAAAGTAGTCATAAATGACACTTAATCGAGGACACAGAGATTTACGAAAATCAATGTGCGTATGTTATTCCAAATACTAATTGTAGAGATTATCGGGTAAATATATATAAATATCGAGGCGTAGTCAAATGTGTGAAAAAAAATAAAATGTCCTAAATATATACATTTATATGCCATGATAAAATTCAAGAGTTTAAAGAACATCTTTAAAACGTTCGTATGACTATAATTCGTATTTATATATATATATACATATTTCTATATTTAAAACAATTTTTATTAACAATAACGAAATCATTGATTTTTTTCTAAATTTATTTAAATCTTAATGTTCTCATCGTATGAACGTTCAACGAGAACCCTAACGGGGTCTACGAGGCATTTTACGACTTAATAGACACATCATAGTAGTTTTGTGTTTAAACCAAATAATGCTTGAAATCCCCAAAAAAAATGTAAAAAAGCAAAAATAGTGGTCACGGGACTCGAACCCGTGACCTCTAGTTTAGAGTTCAAGGTCTTGACCATTGGGATAGGATGCTGTCTCATTAACAGATTCAAATCACAAAACTTTTATCCATACAGCGACATGTAGGACTGAGTGGGTTCAGGAAATAAAACAGAAAGAAAAGAAATGGGTTTGCCGCGGTTCGAACCAGAGACCTCTCGGTCTCCAACCAGTGCGCCAACCAAACGCGCTGCATAGTCAATTGCGTTCAGATCCAGTTGTTTAAACATAAAACGAATACCATGTCGGCCTCATCTTCTTCCTCACAACTCCGGTATTCCGGTCACCGGAAAATCGTAAACCCATAAATAAAACGAAGAAAAAGGTGCGATTAACGTAATGAAGTAGTTACCTCGAATCAAAATTGAGTTTTGACGCGTTTTAGAAGCCGAAACGAAACCGAAATCTCTCGACTTAAACACTTGACGTTGCTCCGTTCCCAAAATCGTTGCTACTGGGCTGATCAGCAGAGAGAGGCGACCCCCGTGATGTGAGAGAGATGGTGAAATGGTGCTTGGTTAGCCGGAATTTCCGAGTTCGTCGGAAACTAGAAAAAAATACGAGAGAGGGAGAAAAAGCTTGAGAAAGGGCTGTGTGTTTCGGAATTGAACGGATCTTGAGTAGTATAATGATTCTTGCAATCAAAAGAGACTTGAATGAGGTATTGATTAGCCTAACTTTGAAACCGACGATGAGTATGTCAATCAGACGAAACTGATTCACGATTTACAGCTCGTCGTAAATGTCATTTATGTGACTATGGGCAAATGACATAATTAGTCCCTCTACAATTTACAAGGTGACACAAGGTTTAGGGTAATTACATAAATTGTTACTAAAGTTTTCTCAAAAGAAAAGAGTTAAGTAATTGGCGATAATAGTCCCTCGGGTTTATTAAAGGCTAACGGGACTAACAAAAAAAAAACGTAAACGATGATCAAACGAGTGTATGCATCTCAACACTGTATAATGTGTAGCGTTTATGAGAAATATAAACTTAAACGACCAAATAAAATCATGGATATAATCTCTAATTATTAGATTAAATTCACATAAAATCATAGTCATAATTCTGTAACTATGCGTCTTTAAATTCCTGTAAAATTATAGGACCGTTTCGTACAATTTCGTGACACATCGTCACATAAGATCATAAAGCAATGTGCGTATATATATATATATATATATATATATATATTTATATATATATATATATTTATATATATATATATATATATATATGCATATATACCACGTAATAATAGATATAATCGCCACATAAAATGACAAAACGTTTTTGTGAAATCATAAAATATGATTCACATAAAATCATAAAATATAATTATTCAAGTAAGTTAACCGACGTCTAGACTCATGTGCATCACTCGTGTAACTATTCTAGTTAACGGACGTTATCAAAACATAACACAAGTTGTTAACGAAGTTAACCTGGAAAATTGGCGGTTGTCATATCATCCCCTTGTTAAGGAATTTTCGTCCCGAAAATTGCCTTAAGTTGCTACGGTTTCTGTGGAAGGAGAAGAAAAATTTTAGGGTTGCTACATTATCCCCTTGTTAAGGAAATTTTGTCCCAAAATTTAACTCATACCTTAATTAGATGTTGAGGCTTGATCAAATAAGTGAGGATATTTCTTCCTCATCTGATCTTCTCGTTCCCACGTGAACTCCGGTCCACGCCTAGATTGCCATCTCACTTTGACGATGGGAATTTTACTTCGTTTCAGTGTTTTCTCCTCACGTCCCATGATTTCCACGGGTTGTTCGAGAAATCGCAGTTGTTCATCGATTTGTAGTTCTTATAACGGAACTACGAGAGTGTCATCAGCTAAACACTTCCTCAAGTTCAAAACGTGAAACACGTTGTGTACTCCATCCAATTCAGGAGGTAAATTTAAACGGTAAGCCGCCGGACCAATGCTTTCGGTGATCTCGAATGGTCCTACATAGCGAGGATTTAACTTCCCGCGCTTTCCAAAGCGTACAACACCTTTCCATGGTGAGACTTTCAGCAGTACTTTGTCGCCGACTTCAAATTCTAACGGCCTTCGACGTTTATCTGCATAACTCTTTTGTCTATCTCTTGCCGCTTTCATGCGGTTTCTGATTTGCACGATTCTCTCTGTGGTCTCGTGTACTAATTCAGGTCCAGTGAGTTGGCTCTCACCGACCTCGCCCCAACAGACCGGCGATCTGCATTTTCGTCCGTATAGAGCCTCAAATGGAGCGGCTCCAATATTGGTATGGTAACTGTTGTTATAGGAGAATTCTACCAGAGGTAGATACGTTTCCCAAATTTTCCCGAAGTCGAGCACACATGCTCTAAGCATATCCTCGAGAGTTTAGATGGTACGTTCAGTCTGTCCATCTGTTTGAGGATGATACGCGGTACTCATATCTAAGCGAGTGCCTATCGCCGTTTGTAAGGTTCTCCAAAATTTTGAAGCAAATCTAGGGTCTCGGTCAGAGATGATAGATAAAGGCACTCTATGAAGCTTGACAATCTCCTTCAGGTATATCTTTGCAAGTTTCTCTATTTTGTCACTTTCTTTGATAGCTAGGAAATGAGCGGATTTTGTTAATCGGCCAACGATAACCCAAATCATATTGTTACCGCCAGAAGAACGGGGCAACCCCGTGATGAAATCCATCGAGATTTCTTCCCATTTCCATTCAGGAATTTTAGGTTGTTGCAGTAATCCTGCTGGCTTTTGATGTTCCGTTTTGACCATTGCGCACGTCAAGCACTTGCTAACATATCTAGCGATGTCAGCTTTCATATTGGGCCACCAATATAACCCTTTTAAGTCTTGATACATTTTGTCTGAACCTGGATGGATCGAATAACGGGACTTGTGGGCCTCGTCCATCACTAGTTCTCTAAGGTTTCCATGCAAAGGTACCCATATACGGTCATTATAATAACGAAGTCCATCAGACTTAACTTCAGAAGTTCCATGTATGTCACGTAATGATTCAGACCCAAAATTCTCCTCCTTCAGGGCCTCTTTCTGAGCATCCTGGAGTCTATCCGGTAGCCCCGTATGGATCGTTAATTGAAGAGCTCGAACCCTTCTAGGTTTAACATGTTCCTTTCTACTCAAGGCATCAGCCACTATGTTGGCTTTTCCTGGATGATACTTTATTGTTAGATCGTAGTCGTTTAACAATTCGACCCACCTACGTTGCCTCATGTTGAGTTCCTTCTGTTCAACTATGTGCTGGAGGCTCTTGTGATCAGTGAAAATCGTACACTTGGTGTCGTATAGGTAGTGTCTCCAAAATTTTAAGGCAAATACAACATCGCCCAACTCTAGGTCGTGAGTTGTGTAATTCTTCTCATGAGACTTTAATTTCCTTGACCCGTATGCGATGACTTTACCTCTTTGCATTAAAACACATCCTAGTCCCTGGATTGACGCGTCACAATAGACCTCAAAGTCGTCAATCCCATCAGGTAAAGATAATATAGGTGCAGTACAAATTTTCTCTTTCAAAGTTTGGAAGGTTGTCTCTTCCTTGTCACCCCATCTGTACTGAACCCCTTTGTGCGTAAGAGTGATCAATGGTTGAGCTAACTGAGAAAATCCCTTTATAAAACGACGGTAGTAACCCGCTAAACCTAGGAATTGGCGAATTTCCGTAGGTGCTCTAGGGGTAGGACAACTTTTAATTGCCTCGACCTTGGCTGGATCAACATGGATACCTTGTTCGTTAACGATGTGACCTAGAAATTGAACCTCTCGGATCCAAAAATCGCACTTGGAGAATTTCGCATAGAGTTGTTCTTTCTTTAACAATTCTAAGATTAACCGTAGATGTTCCTCGTGTTCTTCTTTTGTCTTGGAGTAGATGAGGATATCGTCAATAAATACTATGACGAATTTATCCAGGTAGGGCTTGCACACACGATTCATGAGGTCCATGAACACAGCTGGTGCATTTGTCAGCCCAAAAGGCATGACCAAGAATTCATAATGGTCGTAGCGCGTTCTGAAGGCTGTCTTTTCTATGTCCTCCTCACGGACTCGAAGTTGATGGTAGCCAGACCTTAAATCAATCTTGGAATAGTAACTGGATCCTTGAAGCTGGTCGAAAAGATCATCTATTCGTGGAAGAGGGTATCGATTCTTGATAGTGACCTTGTTGAGTTCGCGGTAATCAATGCACATCCTAAATGTGCCATCCTTCTTCTTGACGAATAATACTGGTGCTCCCCATGGTGACGAGCTAGGTCTAATAAAACCTTTATCTAGCAGTTCCTGTAGTTGTGTGAATAGCTCATTTAATTCGTTCACCGCTAGACGATATGGTGCACGCGCGATCGGAGTTGCTCCTGGAGCGAGGTCAATCCCAAATTCTACTTGCCGATGCGGAGGAAGGCCAGGTAATTCCTCAGGAAATACCTCTGGGTAATCACGTACGATCGGGAAGTCTTTGATCTTTCTCTCCACCCTTGTCTGGTCCGTAACTGTGGCCAGGATTGCCACGTGTCCTTTCCGAAGAAACTTTTGCGCTTTAAGGTATGATATGATTCCGGAGACAGCACCTCCCTTTTCACCCTGAATCGAGAGTATTTCTCCTCATGCTACGGGTATTCGTATGACTTTTTCTTGACAAACGATTTCCGCCTGATGTTTGGATAGCCAATCCATGCCCACTATGACATCGAAACTACCGATGGTAAAAGGCATAAGGTCTATACTTAGTTTATGACCAGATAGTTCTAATGTGCAGTTTTCAACCAAGTGAGTGGTGTCGAGAAGCTTACCATTTGCTAATTCAACCGTATACCTAGCTTTTAGTGGAGTTTGAGTAGCCTTAATCAACTTACGGAACTTAGTCGAGATAAAACTTTTCTCAGCACCAGTATCAAATAAGACATTTGCGAAGTAGTTGTTTAGAAGAAACTTACCGGTAATGACGTTGGCATCGTTTCTCGCTTCACCAAAACCCATCACGAAAGCTCGCCCTTTGGCGCCATCTCCACCGTTTCTACCACCATCACTGCCGTTGTTATTGTTGTTACGGTGGTTGTTGTTGTTGCCAGCATTGTTGTTATTCTTTCGAAGTTGTGGGCAGTCCCTCTTCAAGTGCCCTGGCTTTCCACATTCATAACACCCCCTCGGGCCTTCGTTACTCTGCCTTTGGTTCTGATTCTGATTCTGATTCTAATTCGGACGGTTTCGTAGTTCACCCCAACAATTCTTAGCCTCATGGCCCCCTTTACCACAACGCTCACAAGTGAGCTTCTTGCATGCCCCATTGTGGTGTTGGTTACACCGATTGCAGAAAGGTGCTCGCCCCTTGTACCCATTGTTATTCTGATTGCTACCACCTTGGCGGTTCTGATTACCGCCCCCGCTGTTGGTGTTACCGTTGTTAAAGTCACCCATGGAATTGATGTATCTCTTGTTTTGGTTGTGAGAGTTAGAGGATCTCCCATTGTTGTTGCCACTACCATTGTTGTTGTTGTTACTAGAGTCGTCATCTCTCTTTCTTTTCCCATCTAGGGCAGTTTTGGGGACCTTTCTGGGTGGCAACGTTCCTTACTCTATGGCCTGGTCAGTCAGCTTATGGGCCAACCTGATAGCATTCTGCATATTTGCTGGGTTTGAGGCAGTAACCATCCCCTTGATCTGTGGAGCTAACCCATTCACGTACCTTTCAATCCTTTTGAAGTCAGCATCAACCATCGTAGGACACAACACCGCGTACTCATGGTAGCGAGCGGTGTACTCTTCAACCTCAGAACTTACCATTTTCAAGTTCTGGAACTCACCTTCCAACCTTTTAACCTGGTCGCGAGGACAATACTCCTCCATCATGGCATCCTTAAATTCCTGCCAAGTCATAGCATTCGTTGCGTCGAGCCCTAGCATTTGGATTTGTGCGTTCCACCAAGTGAGGGCAGCTCCCTCGAATGTAGCGGTTGCGAAATTTACCCGATTCGCAACTGGGCAGTTGCACATTGAGAACACCTTTTCTGATTTCTCGAGCCATCGCAGCAGACCCACGGCTACTTCATCACCCTTGAACGTGAGTGGCTTACAATCCATGTAAGTTTTAAAGGTGCACTAAGCTGGGCCTGGATCGTTTCATGAAATTATTTTAGAAAATAATTTTTGAGAGTGAGAGAAAAATGTAGTCAATTTTTCATCTGTTTTACTTACCACCGTTGTTGTTTCCTTGAGCTTGAGCCGTAGTGAGTGCTTACGCAACGTTTTCGTTTATCAAAGCCTGGATCTGAGCTGCTGTGAGGTGTTCAGCCATGATTCTGTTTGTCATACAAAAGTTTCATTGATTAATATACCCAATATTTATTTCATTATATACGTTAGAACGCATACAACCAAATAATTAATATATCCAATATCAATTTCATTAAGCGCTAAACAATTATTCATGCATCCATCCATCACATGACATAATTTTTAGAAACACATTGGAAAAATAAAGTTGTAATATCCATTACAAAATTTAAAATCCAACCATAATGTACCTCAGCATTTGAAAACATTCAAAATAAAATGAACACCTAGTCAATTTTATTCGAAGTAACAAAATAAAAGAAAAGAAAACAAATTAGATCACTGATCAATGACTTCGGGTTCCTCGACCTCTTCTTCTTCAGCGTTGTCTCCATTCTCTTTGAGCGGTTCTTCCTCTACTGGATAGCTTCAGGGGCTGCCTGTCCCTGAAGAGTAGCCATTTGCCCGGTCAGGTCCCCGACCAGGTCTTCTAATACGACAATCGTTGCTAAGGCAGTCTTGAGCATGTTGGCTAAATTGGCCGAGTTGGGTCTTGCCTCCAAGGTATCCACTATATCCTCGAGTTTAATCACCCCATGGGCTAAGTTGTTGTGTGATGTGGTTGTCTCCTCGAGATCATCCCTTGTTCCTTGAGTTTCAGTTTGTGTCCTACGTCCTTCGGTTCGCAGTGATCTAACTTCACCACGCAACTCATCTAGCACTGCCATCATTGCAACAGTGATTTGTGGGTGGCAGAAGGGAAGATCAGGTAATCTACCCTCGTCTGTAGGGACTCCAAACTCGCCTATAAGACGGGCCACCTTGGGCCTCAACCACCGCCAATCGGACGCGTTGTTCTGGTCTTGAAAGTAATGTCACTCTGCCTCATAATCCCCTTGAGTATAGTCAAGGCGTTGCCTCTTTTGGGTCGGTTGACGTGACGAGGATCCTTGTTCTTTCATGGGTGCCTTTCCACGCGTATGATCGGATGGTGACATATTGCCTGAACCCAAACAGACACAAATAAAGAAAAGATAACCTAATGTGAGTAATCAATTTTTGGCACGCGAAAAGAAAACGTTTTTGGGAATTGTTGTAACTAATGTTAAAAAACAGTTACAGTTTAGAATTTCAGAAAATTCTAGTTCTATGCAACCAAGGGCTCTGATACCAATCTGTCACACCCCTAATTTCCACTAACGGAGTTTTACCGTGTGGGGTGTGAACCAGACCAGGACCCGAGTCATTTGTTACATCAAACATAAGTTAAGGGTTCAAAATGTAAATATATTTCCAACGGGAAATATCAAAACCAGAGTTAAAATTTAGCGGAAGCTTATGAAAGTTATGTTGCGCAAAACAAGCGCCCGATAAGTAAATAAAGTTCAAGTATAGGGTTTTAAAAGCGAGTTCCCAAAAAAAAAATAAAGTTTAACCAGCGTACATGCTCAAAATCCGATTCTCCTTAGCGTCCTGCAAAGCATGCATAATGGCAAGTGTCAACTAATGTTGGTGAGTTCACATAAGCACATAAGTATAACTAGTATAGTTATGTAGTACGAATACAACAATTTTTATTCGTATGTAAGCATGTATATTAAAAGTACAATCCATATCGTAGGTAGCGAGCCTAAGTTCATGTCACTAAAACGTTCGCAACCGTAGCTGACCAATTAGTTGTAGGAATAATTCCTTACGTGGTTTGCCTTCCGCGTGTCTACTCGATCACGGTAAGTTTAGGCTGACATTGTCCTCAGTCCGACCGCCAGTCGGGTGGTGCATCTCGTGCCCGCTGAGTGGGGTTTGTCAGACCCCAGTAGTACTACCCAATATCCCCTCGCTATTTGCTATTAACGGTTCGATAAGTAAGGACTTGAAAAATAAAGCATTTTACGTGAACATGTGATATATACTGGATTTGTAATTTAATCATACATAAAAGTTGTTGTGTTATCACCCTAACCCGGGTGTAACGTGTTTGTGTGTGTTATCGTCCAAACCAGATGTAACTTAAAGGTTGTGTAACTCACCTTAGGGTGCTGCTACAATTTAGTAAGACTCCGAGTATTGTGTAGTTACCGAGCACCTATTGAGTTTACATACGTAAGTGTGTGTTCGCACATGAGTAACATAGTCTAGACGACGATATTGATATCAAGTAATTCCAAATATGACATAGGTGACAATTTCAAAATGTGACAAAATCGTTTTGTTCGAAAGTAGTCATAAATGACACTTAATCGAGGAAACAGAGATTTACGAAAATCAACGTGCGTATGTTATTCCAAATACTAATTGTAGAGATTATCGGGTAAATATATATAAATATCGAGGTGTAGTCAAATGTGTGAAAAAAATCGTATTGATATATATATACATATTTAAAACGTTTGTATGACAATAAATCGTATTTATATATATATACATATTTCTATATTTAAAACAATTTTTATTAACAATAACGAAATCATTGATTTTTTTAAATTTATTTTAATCTTAATGTTCTCATCGTATGAACGTTCAACGAGAACCCTAATGGGGTCTACGAGGCATTTTACGGTCAAGACTTAATAGACACATCATAGTAGTTTTGTGTTTAAACCAAATAATGCTTGAAATCCCCCCCAAAAAAAGTAAAAAAGCAGAAATAGTGGTCACGGGACTCGAACCCGTGACCTCTAGTTTAGAGTTCAAGGTATTGACCATTGGGATAGGATGCTATCTCATTAACAGATTCGAATCACAAAACTTTTATCCATACAGCGACATGTAGGACTGAGTGGGTTCAAGAAATAAAACAAAAAGAAAAGAAATGGGTTTGTCGGGGTTCGAACCAGAGACCTCTCGGTCTCCAACCAGTGCGCCAACCAACCACACTGCATAGTCAATTGCGTTCAGATCCAGTTGTTTAAACATAAAACCAATACCATGTCGGCCTCATCTTCTTCCTCACAACTCCGGTGGCCGGAGTTTTATTCCGGTCACCGGAAAATCGTAAACCCAAAAATAAACCAAAAAAAGGTGCGATTAACGTAATGAAGTAGTTACCTCGAATCAAAATTGAGTTTTGATGCGTTTTAGAAGCCGAAACGAAACCGAAATCTCTCGACTTGAACACTTGACGTTGCTCCATTCCCAAAATTGTTGCTACTGGGCTGATCAGCAGAGAGAGGCGAGCCCCGTGATGTGAGAGAGATGGTGAAATGGTGCTTGGTTAGCCGGAATTTCCGAGTTCGTCGGAAACTAGAAAAAAAATGAGAGAGGGAGAAAGAGCTTAAGAAAGGGCTGTGTGTTTCGCAATTGAACGGATCTTGAGTAGTATAATGATTCTTGCAATCAAAAGAGACTTGAATGAGGGATTGATTAGCCTAATTTTGAAACCGACCATGAGTATGTCTATCAGACGAAACTGATTCACGATTTACAGCTCGTCGTAAATGTCATTTATGTGACTATGGGCAAATGACATAATTAGTCCCTCTACAATTTACAAGGTGACACAAGGTTTAGGGTAATTACATAAATGGTCACTAAAGTTTTCTCAAAAGAAAAGAGTTTAGTAATTGGCGATAATAGTCCCTCGGGTTTATTAAAGGCTAACGGGAGTAACAAAAAAACGTAAACGATGATCAAACGAGTGTACGCATATCAACACTGTATAATGTGTAGCGTTTATGAGAAATATAAACTTAAACGACCAAATAAAATTATGGATATAATCTCTAATTATTAGATTAAGTTCACATAAAATCATAGTCATAACTCCGTAACTATGCGTCTTTAAATTACTATAAAATTATAGGACCGTTTCGTACGATTTCTTGACACATCGTCACATAAAATCATAAAGCGACGTGCGTATATATATATATATATATATATATATATATATATATATATATGCATATATACCACGTATTATTGATATAATCGCCACATAAAATGACAAAACGTTTTTGTGAAATCATAAAATATGATTCACATAAAATCATAAAATATAATTATTCAAGTAAGTTAACCGACGTCTAGACTCATGTGCATCACTCGTGTAACTATTCTAGTTAACGGAAGTAACGGACGTTATCGAAACATAACACAAGTTGTTAACGGAGTTAACCTGGAAAATTGGCGGTTGTCACATTTGTGGTCTGAGCCATGGTGGTTTTTCCGGGCAATGTTTAATTGTTTCTTCAATTGTTCAAAGTTGGAAATTGGTGGGTTGGTTACATTCTTGAATCGATGGCTATTTGAGGCTGTGATGATCCATTTGTCAAAGATGGAAATTGGTTGATTGGTTACATTCTTGAATCGATGGCTATTTGGGGCTGTGATGATCCATTTGTGATCTGGGCCATGATGGTTGTTGTGATGAAACTTTCCTGAGCTTTCTCGATGACCATAAAACGATGATCCATCCAAATAGTGGCACCAAAAATGGCAATGATGATGTTTTTCTGAGCCTAAAAGATTTTAAAATTTACCTGATGCTCTTTGTTGGTTTAAGTTACTGCTTTGGTTGCACAGAAAGATCTTTCCATGAGTTAAAAAATGGCTATGATGATTTCTATTACCTTTTCTGAGCCTAAATGGTATCTTCTTTTGGGTGATTTCTTGGGATTCTTGATACGGTTCACTTGGTTTGATGTGGTGAAGTTTTACATTGTCATTTGTTTTGTCGATCGGTAAGAGTATTTAGAAGGCTATGATGATTTCCCGAGCCCTTGCAAATCTGCAATTTAACTTTTATTATGTTTTGAGTTCAGCTTACTTTGTTTATCATGTCACATTTTATTTTCTTTTCAAACAGGAGGTGGTGGAAGGGCTTCGGAAAGAAATTCAGGAGGTAACATGTTCAGCCTGCTGCAGCTTATCTCTTAAGTAGAGGTACATTTTCCCTTATTTCACTTAATACATGTTGCTGATTGGAAGTACAAGAATATCATATTTCCTTCAATTACTAACGAATATGCTTTATTTAACTTCCATTGGTGATTAAAAGTTTACCTTTTATCTTCATATTTGTTAAAATTACTTGCTAAAAGTGTTACATTTCTTAATGTCTTTTCATTACGTTCGTTATTTGTAATAATTATAATTATACATGAAAATATGTGATGATCCATTTGTGATCAAGAGCCACATGAAATACAATAGATCCACCAGAGATATGTCCACCTTAACCTTCTCTAACTAGCGATCATATATTTTATATATTTAGGAACATATTTATAATGGAATAAAAGGGTAGATCATGGATGAATTAATTGAGTTTATTTAGAGATTTAGTGACTGTCAATTTGTATGTTTATAATCAGATTGCAAGAACTTAGGGGCGGACCCTTATTAGGCCCAGGGGGTCCCCGTGGACCTCCTCAACCTCGTACGCAAAATGAAAAATTATGTAAACGTTTTTTTATAAAAAAAGTTTGTGAAGAGGAGTTAATAAATACTTAGTTTGTGAAAATCAAAAAAAAAAAAAAAACAACTAGCTTAGTGGTAAGATCCCTTGTTAGATTTTGAAGGGGTGCAAGTTCAAATCTTGTCCTCAAATTTTTTTTCCCCATTTTCCACCTCTTTTTTATTTACTTTCATTATAGACCCATTCTTTTCAAGTACATTAATTCTAGACCCCTTTTATAATGAAATATTACAATATATAAAACTATAGACTTTTTTTTAATAGACAAACATTTTGTCATATTATTATTTTTTCACACGTTATTTTTTTCTTTTCTCTTCATTTCTAGCCATTTACTATTATATCGTTGTCAATGTTACGGTATAGATTTTTTTTTATCAAATTATGTAGAGTTTTTCTAATCAGTTATTTTTTTTCTTTACTCGCAATGTCGTGTCGCAACGCGCGCCTGCATTAAAAACTATTTAGTAAGTAATAGACCAAATTTCTTTATGTACGTTTATATGAAACTGAAACAACTAAAACTAAGGACTCCGTAAAAAACAATTGTGGACCCCCTCAAAAAAATTTCTAGTTCCGCCCCTGCAAGAACTAGGTGTATCTGATAGAGGGATCTTATCATTTGCAGGCGTTAGTGTTTTACGGCAAGTTTCTCTATGCTTGATATAATGTATAAAACTGCTGCAGTTAACTTTCATACTTTGTAATGTTAGCGCATGTTATGATAACTCTATGGTGATGCCTTTTTATCTTATTTCATGAATATGGTTTTATTTCAAATTGCTCTTTGTATTTTTTGAGATTTCTATAGTTTTAACAATTTTGATGCTTCTTAAATTTGAATAAGAACTTTTTAGTAACAGTTTCACGCTTACTTCTATTTTGTTCTTAAATCTACATGTGCATCATGCCATTATGTGTGACTTCTGCTTTCTTTTTCAAAGGGTTATTCTCTTACATGCACCATTCTAAATTCACTTTCATATTTGTTATGTAGGTTATTGGATCTTCCTATTCAGTTTGAGGTACATATTTTTAAAATTTATGTGCCTTCTTTTGGTGATTGTTTCTTTCATATACCAAAAAATTTAGTATTAGATTTGTCTTGAATGTTAATAATATGATCTATTCATTTTTAATGAATGAAGAAGTTGTACATACAGTTTACTTTTTTATTGTTGATAATGTAAAGAGTCATAAAGAATAAATACTCAAGTATTATATTTTTTTATGGTTTTATAATTGTAATTCATGTCTTCTGAAATTGTTAATTGAAGGAACACGCAGGCTCTTTTACTTGCTTATGGATGTCAATGTAAGTTATCACTACACCTCAGACTTACTGTATAATGCAAATATTAACACATACTCTTATTATTCTCAACATGGTAATGCGATTAAGGCGAATGTTGCTACAAGAAGGAAAATAATTGATTCTCAAGTTTTACTCTACAAATGCTACAATATAGATGGTTAAGTTGTTAACCCACCGCTGGGATATTACCAAGTTGTTCATTCAGCAGCGACATTAGTTATCGGTGACAGAACAATTTCCAATCCATCTCACAGATAGCTATTCCAAAACAGTGTTTCAACTTCACATGACCTGCTACCAAGTAGATATGAGCAGACAGTTCTCTTAACAGGTACAACCTTCTAATTCAACTACATAATGCATTCCTTTTTGTACAACCACAAAAATAATGAATATTAATTTAAATACAGTAATATACGTCAGCACAACAGCTATTTAATTTTCATACATAGAAATCAACACACAAACACATGAGTTAATAGAGTCTTATAGAAACTTATTTTGTTGCAGACTGCCTATGTAGCATTGAAAGGCACAATACATCGATAAAAAGAAAATAATGTAACCTATTGAAAATGTGGGTCATTGATCAAAGGTTAGAATAAAACAGAATTGCAGTCCTTTTAGTGATATATTTGTATTAGAACATATAACATTCGATCTTGAACTTATTACTCTATAGGAGAACATTGCTTATACCTATTTAAACATGTTGTCTCCTGGGAAGGTTGTAGCAGTAATCTCTTTAAAGGTTACCAAGTATCTAGGTACATTAACTTAATATGCAATATTACTTTCACATATGCTAGAGCTCATTTACCTTTAAAGATTACTAATTTATGCTTAACTAATGCAATGATGAATAGAGATCTGCAGGTAGAGTCTACAACAGCAACAACAATCGATGTAGATCTCGCCATTAAAGGGTACAATGATGTTGTGAAAGGGTATACTACGTATCTTTTCATTAAAAGAATGTTGGAATCCTCAAACGTAACATATATTCACTTACTAGATAGTACTTGCGTTTATGAATGGAAGTCCTTTGCTGATCGTCATGGTATTCACATTGGTCAGGAAATACGCATAAGGTACTACTTTGAGGTGACGACACTACACATATCTCATGTCATGTGATGGATTTCAACGGTTGCTTTTGTGATGCAAGGGTTGCTTTTGCGATGTAATTGTCAGTTAACTTTCGTTAATGTTTTGAAAATGACTTGACGATGTTTCATGTTTTATGTAATGACTCTAACTATCGTAATGTGTGTTGACAAAAACAATCAACCCGCAGCAACGCACGGGACTTTTACTCGTCTTAAATAAATTAAGAAAAAGAAGCAAAAAAATTAAATGGGAAATTAGATTTTAATAATCTCAAGTTTCACCTATTGGACCAGATTAATCTCACTTTCGAAATGTTTGTCACCGATCTGAAGTTTCATACTATTTTCCTTTATTGATCTCAAACTAACGGAACCCTAACGGTGTTAGTTTTTGCTGATGTGGGAATACACGTGGCATTTTAATATAATCTGACATTTATGAGGGGTTATTTATGAAAACAACAAAAAATGAGGGTTAATTTTGTAAAATAAAAAAAAAACTCTTTCTTCTTCAAGAATACTTCACCACAACTACCTACAACCCATGACCCACCCTCCCCTCACCTCCGCCGCCACCACCACCACCCACCAACGACCTCATCAGCCACCACCACCACCACCACCACCATCACCCTTCACTTCTTCTCCAGCACAAGCACCACCTGCCACCATCACGCATCCGACGAAGTCATCAGCCCACCACCATCCCCATCTTCGGTCAATCTCTGACGACTTCATCTGCCACCACCACCACTCCGACGATCTCCGAAATCAGCCACCACGACCTCTAAAATGGGTCGTCGCCCCTGTGAATCGACTGATGGGTCATCGATTGATGGCCGGAATCGCCATAGCTCTGTCACTATGGGTCGTCACCCCTATGAATCCACGGCCACAGACCCGTCAGTATGGCCAGAATCGACTGATGGATCGTCACCCCTGTTAAACTGGGCGGAACCCTAATCAGGTTTTCCAGGAGCACTCGGTGAGACAGACGGAGGTGGAGGCTAAGGGGCGGCTTATTGGGCGGAACCGACGTGAAGATGAAGAAGAAGGATACTGAGGTTGGCGGAACATTCGGCAACACCGGAGATACACCAGACGGTCGCCGGAGCTCCTTTTCGTTGGCTTCTTTTCCCTTTCACGTATGCTCTCTCTCGAAGGGGAATGGGGTGTTTGGCTTGAGTATTAACAGAAAATAAGTTACATAAATAGCCCCTCAGTTTCTTTAAAAGTTGCATAAAGGCAAAAAAATGCCATATGTACTGCCACATCAGCAAAAAAACTAACATAATTAGGGTTCTGTTAGTTTGGGATCAATGAAAATAGTATGAAACTTGGGATCGGTGACAAACATTTCAAAAGGTGGGATTAATCTCGTCAATAGGGGAAACTTTAGATTATTACAATCCAATTTACTAAATTAAATAACTATGTGGCAAGTACCCTGAATCCCAATTATATACAACATTCTGACAGTGGTAAACTCTGATATTTTTCTTCCTACCCCTATTTCAAGTTCAAGTGAACCACTACAAGAATGATGTTTTTTTTAATTTCTTATTGCTAAGTACATAAAAAAACCAATAATAATTACATTATGAATCTGAGTGTAAAAATTTTAATCGGTACAAGTTTCTTAACAGTTTAGCCCGCCCCCGCCCCCCCCCCAATATAGTTTTGATGTTGAATGGAATCTTGCTTGATAGGTGTTCTTGAAAAAGCGTAAGACGGATCTTACTAAAGGTTTGCTTGATCGTAGAGTGAACACGAGATGTAAATAAAGGTTTGTTTCATTGAAATCAACAAAGACTCAATTACAAACACTCAATGAAGCTCTCTGGAGAAACACTCTCAAACACACATAGTTATGAACTGGTCTCTCTCAGTCTATCTCACTCTCTGTTGCAATATTCAAGGCAAGCTAACTATTTATACACGTCAGGTCCGAAACTCGTCCGAACTCCAAGTTCGGCCGGTCCGAACTCCAGGTTCGGACCTGGTTCGGCCTGCAGCTTGAACTCGTCTTGAATCTCACATCGACTCGTTCATATACTTCACATGACGCACAAATTATGTATCAACAAACTCCCCCTCGTCATGTGCAGTATCTGTTCGCTAGTTAAAACATATTCTACAAACAAACTCCCCCTCAACTTATCAACAACTTCAGAAGACTTGAAGTTGTGATGAATTCTTTCGTTTGAGTACCTGGCCAACATAAATAATCTTGGCGCAAAACTTCTCTTAGAGAATCCAAGATATATGTTTTGAAAATGTTTTTCGTATCTTGCGTCGATCAATCAAAAACAAATAAGAAGTTAAATCTTTTTGGTTTTTACAAAGTTTATATCAAAACAAACCTAAATTCTTTTTGATTTTTTAAACTTATGTTAAAACACACCAAAAAATCTTTTTGTACTTTTCTTGAAATGAAATGAAATTGCAATACAGAAACAAACTTTATATTTGGTATTTTGCGAGAAAGATCACCACGCGAGATCATATCAGACATAACGCATCTAGCACATTTCAATTTCGGTCTTAATCAGCATGCAAGCCAAGATAATCGCAAATACAACATTTATGTTTATTTCAGCATGCACCAATCATTTTTATCGTTTTCAGATATGCTTAAGGTAATTTTTGTCATGCACTGATAACTCGGCCTCCACTCTATCAGAAAAACTAGCAAATCATTATTTTTAACATATAGAAGCAAATTTGCTTTGAGATTTAATCATCCTTGATGAGTCATGCAAAAATAAAGCAGAACCCCAAATACCTAGCAATCAGGTCGGTCTTATGGACACGCAGAAAAAGCCCAATTATTTGAGAAAATAAGAAAGCAAAACAAGTTGAAGTTGTATAATCCAACAACAATCAGGTCGGTTCTTCCGAACGCGCAGAGAAAATCCGATGGATTTTACGAAACACTAATGAAAAAAACAGAATGTCAAACGAACAACAATCAGGTCGATCTTTTGATACGCAGAGAAAGTCCGATCGTTTGACAAAATAAAGAAAATCAAACAAGTTTAAATCTTTCAAAATGAAAACATGCATTCATCAGGATATCTCATTATTCTATTTTTGTCAGAATCATCACATAGCATTCATCAAGAAGCAAACAACCAAAGATTATCAGGCAAGCTTTATGTTTATATCTTACTTGCAGATATCAGATTAGTCATGCACATTTACAGATTATACAAGTACCTACAGCCTTTAGACTTAGTCTATCCATGGCAGATAACGTATATGCTGATGTACCATCATTTATCGCTTTTTTCGGATCAATTTCTGAATTCGTCATTTTTTATTTCTTTAAATTTCTCCCCCTAAAATTCAAACAAATACTATTTTTTGAATTTTCAAATTTTCTCCCCCGAAAACTATGAATGAAAGAAAATGAAAAACAAACATAAACATGATCGATCAACACTTGACACATTTTTGAAAATGATATGTTTGAAAATCAGTATTTCAAAGATAAGAACGATGCATTTGAACTTAAAACACAAGTATCTCACTGTCGGCAATCTCTCGATTATTAATAGGTCTTCTTGAAATACCTGCAAACACTGGAAAATAGTAAGTTCTTAAGACCCCGACCTTCATCCCCAACGATTGTAGGTCGTCCAGTGTTTTCAACAAAAACTGTGTTGGCCGTGGAGACAACTTTTGGTCTCCATTCTTGTTTTGGTTCACTACGTCAAAAAGTGTCTTTGGCAACGGTTTTTTTGATACGCATAGCCACTGTTTTGAAAAAAACGTGGCCAAAGGTAAGAAACTCTAGTTTTAGCCACACATATTTTGTAGCCGTGGCCAAATATATAGCATTTGGACCCTTTTAGCGACGTATTTTTTTGTATATGTGACAACAACAATCAGGTGTAGTGGCTTTTGCCACTGGTTTACAAAAACATGTGGCACTTATTTTTCACACTTAAAAAAGAGTGGCGAAATGCACCAAACGACCACGGGATTCTTATGATTTTTTATTCGAGTGACCAAAAAGGAATGTATGGCCACGCTTAAATAATGTTGTGTGTTGGAAGAGTAGATTTTATTACTTAGTAAATTAAAAGAAAACAAAACTACTAAGTATATATTATGTGTGGCTAAATGTGAGCAATGGCCACGCTTTTTTACTTAGTTATGTGGCTAAAAGTTAGTACATATGGCCACTGTTATTAGGTTGTGTGACTAAATAGTAGGTTGTGAGTGACAAAAATCTATTACCTATGGCCACATATATTAACCGTGACTAAATGGTAGGTTGTGAGTGACAAAAATCTATTTTATGGTCACGGTAATTAAACGCGTGGCGAATAAGAGACGATTTATTTCCCTCTAAAACAACAAACTTTTTTCAATTTTACCAATTCGAGCGGGTTAAAATCTGCTACCCTATATATCATCATCATCGTTATTTTCCTTTACCGCCATCCCTTTCTTGATCTCAAATTCTCTACACCAATTCGTTTACACCAATTCTGATATCAAATGGCCGATAATCAACGCTCCCTTAATTACTGGTATGTGAAGAATAATCGTATTTTTTTGGTTTACAGTAACAGGAGAAGACGATCCTTCAAGTCCCATAAATCTGTGATTAAACATAACGATGAGAACATCCTGAGGCAACTCCATGCGCAGAAGATTCTTGATTGTTTTGCCTACTCTGTTGAGGCAACGAAATTATTCCGTGTCCTTGATACAAAATTCAATGAATTTGAATCCGAAGAAGATGAAGAAGATGAAGAAGATGAAGAAGATGATCAAGAAGATCAAGAAGATGAAGAAGATGAAGAAGATGAAGAAGATGAAGAAGATGAAGAAGATGAAGAAGATGAAGAAGATGAAGAAGATGAAGAAGATGAAGAAGATGAAGAAGATGATGATGATGATGATGATCATGATGATGACGATGCAAGTTCAGGATACATATCCGAAGATTGCAGTATCCGGATTATTAATGAATTGATGTATATGTTTATGAACAAATTAAGAACAATATTTTATATGTTTATTTAGTTCTGATATTAGTAGTTATAATTGAATATATGATGGTTATATATGTTTATCATGTTTGATTATCTTGTGATATGGCCACTCATATTAAACATTGGTTGCGTGACAAATTATGACAAATGGTCACGATATATTAATTTTAGGTGGCTAAAAGAATACCAACAATGAACGACGCTTGTAATCATTACTATTTCATTTAATTTTTCATTTACTTTATCTTTCAAATCTCCATCTACCACGCCCCTCGGGTATCGATATATACTTAATTATCTCTGTATCAGTTTTCATCATCATCTCCACCATGCCCCTTTTCTCTCAGTCTTTCTCTCTCAGTTTTTCGTCCATCATCGCCGGCAAAAAATGTGGAATTTGCGTCATCCGTATGTGGAAAACGGTAAGTTATCATCTTCACCACTGAAATTCGATTAAAATTTTTGCCTCAGATTTGGTAATTTTTTCTTGTGCAGGGAGAGATTTCACTCTGTATCTCCTGCGAGCAGATTTTAAGTTATTGTGGAAACCATGGAGACGAGGAGTCTCTAATGGTTCATACAAATGCTTTACTGAGAGCATATTTTAAGTTATTGTGTAATTTTATAACAGTCAGCAGTAAGGGCACATGTTGAGGTTTGCAGCACTTGTATTCTTCATGTGCTTCTCTCCCTTTTGGCCCCATGAACCCGATATTTCTTCAGCCACTTCTTCACCATTTTCAGTTAATCAGAAGCAAGTACATGTGAGAAAGCAAAGAGGGGCTTGTTCTCTCTTTTCACTTGATCTGAAGCAAGTGCATGTGAGAAAGCAAAGAAGGATTTTTCTTCAGCCGCTTCTTCTCCCTTTTAAGTTAGTAGTTTTTCAGTTGTAATTTTATAGATCAATGTATTAATGGAATCATACCCTTTGGATTATGTATGTAATTATGTTTGTTAAAGCAACAGTTGATTTTGTTTGTTTATTTTTTACTTTTATTGACGCTGGTTTGGTCAAAGAGAGGAGACCTGCAGGCACAATCAAAAAAAGGAAACACTTGACTCAAAATTAAGATCCATAATATTCCAGAATACATAAAGAAAAAAAAACCCAAATATTGTTGATACTGTAATTTGCTAAGATTCAAAGACATTACAATGATCAATTAATCGGTTTTACATAATATCATTCCAGTACGGTCAGCTCTATGGTAAACATTATCACATGTATCTACGGGTGGCAATACATTATCGTTGTGAGGAAAAACTACCGTACTAAATTCTTCATTGGCATCATCTTCATAATAATCTCTGTAATTTCTGGGAGGTGTCATAAAGACAATATGCAGTTTTTTATCCAGCTGGTCTTTGACGTAAAACAACTGTTGTGCTTGTGACGCGGAAATGAACGGGTCCTCCTTGTGACCTAGTCTTTTAAGGTTGACCAAAGTGTAACCAAGACTATTTTTTTTGACCCCCTTTGTATTCTCAACCCAGTCGCACATAAATAGAGGGATGCTTTTAATATGGTAATCTCGTAGCCATATCTCTTTTAAAACCCCATAGTAAGGTTTTTGTCCATAGATTAATACCTCGTTAGAGATGTGCATGTCATTTACCTCTACTCCAACCCCGTTATTCTGGTAAACCCTACCGTCTCGAGATTTTGTACGAAATGAATAGCCATTGATGTCATATACTTTATATTTCCTCACGCTTCTGTGTGGAGCATGTGAAATCCACCTAACGGTCTCTGATATAGTTTCTGGGGACTCCGCCATCTCCTTTTCAACCTAAAATTCATAGTAGGTTCATCAGGAGAATTCATTAGGAATAGGAAGGTTATAGTTCTTCCAAAAATAAAATAAAGTTGTTCCGGACAACTCTAGGTCAGTTGTTCCGAAATTAAAACTATAAGAAAATAGTTTCAGTTCACCAGGAAGATAGTTCATCCGGATAGAAAATAGAGTTGTTCCGGAAAACTCAGGTCAGTTGTTCCGGAAAGTTATAGTTCATCCAGAATTAAAACTATAAGAAAATAGTTTAAGTTCACCAGGAAGGTTATAGTTCATCCGGATAGAAAATAGAGTTGTTCCGGACAACCCAGGTCAGTTGTTCAGGAAAGTTACAGTTCATCCGGAATTAAAACAATAAGCAAATTTAGCTGACCTTGTTGCGTAACCATTTACCAAATGTTGTGCTCTGATTCTTAGTCAGCTCATTTAGTCTACTACAAGGATGTTCCTTTTCTAAAAATTTCATGTGTTCTCTGCAATTACATGAATTGAAGTTATCTATAAAAGTTTATAATTAATTAAACAGATCAAAAAATGTTAATAATCTAAATTACTTACTCGATATAATGCTCAATTTCAGGCGTATTTAGCAACACAAATAAAAGCGCTTTCGATAGGAGCTCTGGAGGGACTTCAACTGATCTACCAGCTGACCCAGGACTTCCATCCGCACTGCTATGCTTTTTAGTTAGAACACCAATAGTTGTGATGTTTTTTTGGTATTCGCTAAGAAACTCAATCGTTTCTTCTACAATGTTCTCCTCAGCAATGCACCCTTCTGGATAAGTTTTGTTTCTCACGTGGCCCTTAATTACCTTCATACACCTTTCAAATGGATACATCCATCGAAAGCATATTGGGCCACATAATTTTACCTCCCTAGTAAGGTGCACCGTCAAATGAAGCATAACATCAAAAAATGATGGCGGGAAATATTTCTCATGCAGGCATAGTGTGACACAAAGATCTGCTTGCAATTTATCTAGTTCTTCGATGTTGAACTCTTTGCTGCATATTGATTTGAAAAAAAAGAAACAGAGTCTGATAATAGCATATTTTGTCGGTTCAGGCATGACTGACCGAATTGCAATTGGCAGAAACTGTTGCATCAGCATATGATAGTCATGTGACTTGAGCCCCACAAGTTTCTTGTCCTTTAGACTAACCAAACTAGAAAAGTTAGAACAATAGCCTTGTGGAACCTTCAAGTTATACAATGTGTCACAAAACTTTTCCTTTTCATCTTTTTGTAACGTGTAACACGCTCCAGGAAGTACTATGTTGTTCTTGTTCTGTTTAGGCTGCAACTCTGGTCTTGTTGATACATAGTCCTTGATCGTCATGTGAAGTATCGAATACAAGACGGATTACACAATATAGCTGAGGTCCGAACTCCCAGCGAACCTGGAGTTCGGACAGCTCCGAACGTGTGGCCGAACTTGAGGTTCGGCCGATCGTATTTCAGCTTGTATAAATAGTTCATCTTGTATAGAATTGTAGGGCTACCGGGTCATATATTCTCTGAGTGTACTCTGTGATTCTCTGTGGTTAATACAAGTCTTATTTGTATTTACTCTTCGTGTTTTACTCGTTTATATTGATTTCATTACGACTAAGTAGAAGATCCACACGCTCAAGCTATTTCAAGTGGTATCAGAGCATTTGGTTTGCTCTACTAGTCGGAAACCAGTGTTTCTTAGAGTTTTGAGTTCAAATTCACGTTTTTGCGAAAATGTCAATCATTTTTGAGTTCGTTTGGTTGTTTCGAGTGTGCTTTTAATCAAAAATTCATTCCTGAGTTGTTTCTATCAAATTTGCTTGAAAAATTCCAGTAAAAAACGTTGAAAATCGAGAAAATGACGTCGAGTGAAATCTGTCTCGTTTGAGGTTCGGACACGTTCGGTGTAACCACTTCGAACTCCAAGTTCGGACGAAGATCGGTCACTTGTCTTGGTTCGGTGAGAGTTCGGTGAGGGATCGGTCAAAGTTCGGACAGCGTTCGGTGATAGTTCGGAGTTGTTTGGTTTTTGCTCGTCCGAAGGTTGGGTTCGGAGAGAGTTCGGCGTATCTAGGTTCGGACTAAGCTCGGAGGAGGTTAGGAGTGAACAGTAACCAATTTTTCGAAAATGACCGATTTTCAAGTGTTCGCGGCTATTCAAAATTCGGTTCAAACTACGATGCAAACAATGATGAATTATGATAATGAAATCGGAACAAGTCAGAAAGTTCCCAAACTGCTAAAATTAGAAGATTATCATAGTTGGGTTAAACGGTTTGAAGCGTTTGTCGATACAAATGACATTGATATGTGGTTAGCTTTCACTGAGCAATATGTTTACCCTAAAGATGAAACTGGTGAACCTATTCTTCAAAGAAAAATGTCATCTGAACAAAAGAAAGCTTATCAAGCTAAGAAAAAGGCATATGGTACTTTAACGATGGCATTGCCTAAAGAGTTACTTCATCAATTTGCTGGTAACTACACATCAAAAAGTCTATGGGATGCTTTGGAAAAACGATGTGAAGGCAATGACCAATACAAGAAAAGTCGATAAAAGGTTTTGAAGAAAGAGTTTGATAGTTTTAAGCATTATCGAAATGAAACGATTCCCAATTTGATTGCAAGATTCGCTCATTTGATGAGTGAAATGCGTTTGGTGAATCTTACTAAAGAAGAGGTTGATATGAAAGAAAAGATCTTGGAAGCTTTGCCTGAAAAATGGGAGAATTATGTGATGATGATTACTCACGATAAGGATTTTTCAGGATTGTCTTTCAATGATTTGGTTCAAAGAATTCAGGCTCGAGATATGGAATTAATGGTGAATAAATCACTTCCTACACAAATTCAGAATCCTGCAGTGTATCATGGTGAAAATGACTCTACAATGAATGTTGGGAAGTCTAATATTCTTAGTTCTGCTCCTCCTACAGCATTTCTGGCAGGTAAATCTGAAATTCCAAGTTATTCTTCTGCTGGTTGTACTGTGTCAATTCCAAGGTCTTCGACTCAAAGTGCATTTTCTGTTCAAACTGTCGACGATTATAATGCGTTGATGTCTGCATTAGTATCTTCATACTTTGGTGTTATCACTGGTTATGTGAGTAATGTTGAGTTAGCAAATGAAGATTACGATCAGATTGATTATGATCATTTAGAGGAAATGGATCTAAATTGGCAATATGCTATGTTGGTTCGTAGAACAGAGAAATTTTTCAATAGAACTGGTAAGAAGAGACTGAATCAGGAAGGGAAGATCAGAGTGGACAAATCTAAGGTGAAATGTTATAAGTGTTCAGTTTATGGTCACTTTGCTCGAGAATGTCCAAGTTCTGCAAAAAGTAAATTGAAGACTGGTCAGCATGCACATTTAGTTTTTCATCCCTCAGATAAAGCTGAAAAGGTTGAACAAAAATCTACTACTCTTGCTCATGATTGGACTGATACATTTGTGCATTCAAATGAATTTGCTTGGAATGCAGATTCAGCAGCTAAAAGAATCATACTCCAATCTCAATTGCTTGGACTGTTCAACATGGTGATGATGACAACTTTTTAACTGAGTCTGATTCTTCTTCAAGTGTATCTTTGGTTCAAGAAGAATTACCTAAAGTTTCTATAAGTTCAAAGGTTAACGAGTTTGAATGTCTTAAATGTAAAAGATTGCTTCAGCAGGTTGCAGGTTTTGAACAAAGATGTCAATAATCAACTGAAGAAATTGTGGTGCTCAAGAAAGAAGTGGAAGATATTCAAAAGAAGTATTATGAATTAGTTCATGTTCATGAAGATGTTTTGAAGGAAAAGGCTCAATTGGCTGAGGAGTGTGCGAAGGCCAAAGCTTAAGCTTTAGACGCAGCTCAAGATTTTGAAAATCTGTTTGAGAAAAGTTATCCAGTTCAGCAAAAATATGAAGAAGCTACTGCTCTTATTGCTACAACTGTTGTTACTATTGAAAAATTGCAAAATAAGATCTCTGTGCTTCAAGATGAGAATTTTCTGTATCGGGACAAGAATGAAGTTTTAACTAAGGATGTTGAGATCTATAAACAGAAGAGAGAAAGTGTCCTTCAAGAACTGTTTGCAGAATGTGAGATCAGGAAGTTACAAACTTATGAATACGATGATCTCAATGCAAAATTCATCAAGTCACAAAAGGAGGTGTTTGAGGCTCAACAACAGATCAATGATTTGAAATTGGAAATTTCAGAGCTATAAAGACAAGTGAAGAATAGCAATTTGTCTCCGACATTGTTAAATTTTTTGTATAAGCAGGATCAGAGTTCAGAAAGTTCTCAAAAAGAGGATGTTCACTCGGTTCCTCAACCAGTGGATTTAATTGAAGTTACTTCTGCTCCGCTTGATCCTAAGGCTGAAGGACCTGATTACTCAAAATTTGTCACTCCACCCAAGAAGAACAAGTCTAAATCTAAAAAGAAGGAGAAATCTTTGGGTGAAGCTCCGAAATTTGTTTCAAAGTCTATGCTTCTGGAAAATGAACAGGTTTTTGATAAGGTTGCTTCAAGTTCTTCATCTGCGACCAAAGAAGAAAAAGTGTTGATTGAGAAGAACAAGCTGAAAGATATCAAAGATAAATTTACTAGTGACGCTAAGTCAAGAGTTGCTTCGGGTTCTTCGTCCAGTTCTTCAAAGATTCAAGGATTCAAACATAAAGGTTTGGGTTACGAAGTGCAAGAAGCACCGGTTCAAGCTAAGAAATCAGTGAAGGCTGAAATGGTTTCTAAAGCAATAATTGCAAAGAAATCACCATCTCAGAAGGAATTTTCTTATTATTCTAAAAGATCTTCATCTTCAAGGAGTCCATCTCCTAGGTATGATTCTTCTGATGGTTTCTTTGATAACTTTCAATCTGAACATTCATCCGATTCTCAAAAATCAAAACCACTTTTAAACAATTTTAAAGAACGACTTTGTTATGTATGTCGTCAACCGGGACATCTCGCTGCTGAATGTCCGACGACTGCATATATCCACAAAACTGCTAAATATGTGGATAACGACGGCCAAATTTTTGATGAACCATGGTCTCCAAAGATTAAGTCAACTCGTAAATCGTCTTGGTCTAAACCGAGTACGTCGGTTGAATCTGATTCGGGTTCCGATAAAAAAAATTAAAACATTTTACAAATTTGGAAACCAAAAGTTGTTTCCAAGGCCAACAATAACTTTTTGGAAGACACCGAGCGACCCGACGCTGTTGATTCGGGTCGATCCCCACGCAACTAATGTTTTATTTGGTGTCAAGCAGGTGTTTCAGGAAGACCTTTCGGTGATTGGACAATTGCTGATTGTGAAATATCTATTCTAATTAAATTTAATTTCAAAATCAATTTTGTTTTCAAAAGGCTAAACTGCTAGTATTCGTGTTGGTTGATCAATTTTTCTTGATTTTTCCTTTCGTCTCATTCTGAGGGGGAGTTTGTTTTTGCAAAAATACAAAAATAGTGTGTTGTTTTCCAATTAGTAAAAATGAAAATCTATAAATAGAGATGTCATTTTTAGGGGGAGAAATTTGAAAAAGACAAAAACATTGAAAAATGCAAAATGCCAAAAACATTGAAAAATGAGAAATTGTATCCGACATGTTTGGGAAATGATGGTACATTGGCTGACATTGCCTGACTCATGGATAAAGTAGATGAAAAAGCCATAAGACCATTTGATCGATGTGCAAGGTAAGCTTAGCAAATCAGAAAGTATACAAATGTGATATACCTTAAATCTGATGCTATGCTTTACCTAGTGGACAACATCTTGATGCATATCTCATGATATATCAAGAATAAGATATGTGAAAAATAAAATGAGAAGTCACTGTGTATACATGTGTTCTTTTTGCAAAGATTTAAACTTGTTTGATTTTCATTATTTTGTCAAACGATCGGACTTTCTCTGCGTGTCGAAAGACCGACCTGATCGTTGGTCGTTTGACGTTCTGCTTTATTTTCTTTGGTGTTTCGTATAACTCATCGAACTTTCTCTGCGTGTACGGGAGTACCGACCTGATTGTTGTTGAGTTATACAACTTCAACTTATTTTATTTTTTTATTTTGTTAAATCCGAGGCCTTATCTGCGTATCGAAATATCGACCTTAAGGTAGATGATTTAACGTTCTTATTTCTTTTTGCATGGAACACAGTTGACTATATCATGGTTACAATCATTATGTGATTAAAATCACAAATGAGTTCACAAAATGTGATAAGCAAAAGCATATCTGAGTATGTCTGATAGTGTGGGGTACACTGGTTAATGCAAATTTAATCAATACCTTAACATATCCAGATGTTATGAGTATGATTGTGCCAGAGTTTAAAGTTGGACAAATTATATCTGCAATCGGCATGATTTATGTGCTTCAATAATTAAAATTGAAATGTAGTTCAGCATGTTATGACCAATATGATCCCAAGTTGTGATCTCTCTCACAAAAGACAAAAATAGTGTCTAATTCTGTAATGT
>JBCNJP010000017.1:26823607-26868607 GCA_039602395.1 Deinandra increscens subsp. villosa | reverse complement strand
TGTGTGTTACTGTGCTCGCTATCAAGCTGATCCAAGGGAATCTCACGAAAAGGCGGTCAAGCGAATCTTCCCTTATTTGAAGGGCTCATCAAGATTGGGATTATGGTATCCTAAGGGTGGAAGTTTTGAGCTTAATTCATATTCAGACAGTGATCACAGAGGATGCAAACTGGATAGAAAGTCTGTTTCTGGAGGATGTCAGTTTCTGGGGGAATGTTTGGTTTCGTGGCAAAGCAAGAAGCAAACAACTGTCTCCTTATCTACAGGCGAAGCCGAATACATTGCCGCCTCCAGTTGCTGCTGTCAAGTGCTGTGGATTCAACACCAGATGATGGACTATGGAATCAACTTTCTCCATACACCGTTGTTCTGCGACAACGAAGTTGCTGTTGGAATCTCCAAGAATCCGATTCACCATTCCAGAACAAAACATATCGAAACACGGATTCATGCAATCCGAGATGCTCAGGAAAAAGGGTTCATTGATGTTATCCCCATTGAAACCAAGGCCCAGAAAGCTGATATTTTCACAAAAACTTTTGATAAACCCCGCTTTTATGAGCTTATCAAAATGCTGGGCATGATTTCATTTTAAAATTTTGTTAAATATATATATATATATATTAAAAAAAAGGGGGGGGGGGATAACAATAAGATTTTCGTAAATATTCTTTTAACTCTATTTCATCTTAAGTTCGTTTATTTAAACCTGAATGCTAATTTCTTTTATCTTGAATCAGGTGATTGTTGCAGCTAAATTTGTTGAAATCAAGAAATCAATGATCACGCCATCCCCTTCAAATAATTTCTGGCCAATTATTACTTGAATATAATCAGGGGAGTACTTAAGTTCCATTTACCCTGCAATTTTCTCATAACTGCCTTTTGATGTCCTTATTGTTATCTTGTGTGGGAATTGGGGGTAAATCACACTAAAATTGCTTAAACTTCGTAAAATCTTTCTCAAATCACCTCCTTTCACTCATGCTTTCGAAGCGGTTTCCTTGTCAAAACTTTTCTTCGACAGTGTGTCTCCGTTCAAGCGTCTGTCCTTTTTGTGTCAAGTATCGATCGAATCACTTTTATTTTGTTCTTAATTTTGTTTTTTGAAAATCCAAAAAATAAAGTATTTGTGAATTTTGGGGGAAAATTGATATCATCAGAAAACTCAGTACATAAATAAATTAAAAAAAAGAAAAAAAAATTTCAAAAATGAGAAATTGATCCGACCTTGTGAGAAATGATAGTATATCAACCTGCGTTATCTGCCATGGATAGAGTAAAAATAAAGGCTGTATTGTGCTTGTATGATTTTTGGGTGTGTATGCCTAATATGATATCTATGAGTAGGATATAAACATAACGCTTGCCTGATTTGCTCTAGTTTTCATTTCTGGATAAGTGTTGCAATGATTCTGATATTAAGAGATGTTCTGATGTACGCGTGCTTTGCAAATAAGGCTTTATGCCATTTTTACACTCGACTCAGTGGGTCTTCTCTGCGTGCCTAGGCGGCCGACCTGATCACCTGCTGATTGAGTTTCTTCTTTATTTTCTTGGTGTTTAGTATATATCATCGGACTTTCTCTGCGTGCCCACAAGCCGACCTGATTGTTGTTGATATATACGATTTCTGCTTTATTTTTCATTTTTTTATTTTCCTAAGTGCATCGGGCTTTCTCTGCGTGCTTAGCAGCCGACCTGATTGCTGTTCACTTAGGGTTCTGCTTTATTTTTGCATGAAACATCATGAACGCTTATCTCATTTGAAAAAGAATTAAAAGAAAAATCATGATAAATATGATGATTTGTTAACGTCTTTGATAGAGTGAGGCTGGGTGATCAGTGCATGATTAATATACCTTAAGCATATCCAAAAATGTTAAATACTATTAGTGCATGCTTAATATCAATATGATGCATTCGGGATCTGCTTGACTTGCATGCTGATTAAAATTGAAATTGAAATGTGTATGATGCGTATTGGTTGATATGATCTCATGTCTGGATCTTTCTCTAAAAATTAAAATTAAAGTTTGCTTGTATAGTTGTTTTTAATTCCCATTTTGAAAATTCAAAAAGATTTTTCTTTCTGCGTTATTTTTTATAAGATCGATACTTTGTAAATAATTTGGTGATTTGTGTGAGTTTGTCGGCTTTTCAAAAGTTCTAAATATCAAATAAGTCATTTTGTTGAAAATTAGGGTTTCAGCGAAACTGTGTTTCGCCCGATTAGTTTCGCCGCATGGGCTATCAGCGAACCTATTCTGTCGTTATCGGCGAAACTAATCTGATTGGCTTGAGCGAATTTGCTCTTTCGCTAGGCGAAACTATTGTTTCGCTAGAGCGAAACTAGCAGCGAATCTGCCCGTGTATTTAAACCTGTCATCGAGATCTTCTCGGTCATTACTCTGAAACCCTAACCGTCGTCTCCGAGAAAAACCTGCTCAAAACCCTAAACGGACTCGCGAAACTCTTTTTTCGCCCTAACTGTTGCATTTGATTCTTCGCTTAACCGATTTCGAGTAAAGGTTCATGTATTTTATGGTCGATGGAATCGCTTTATCACATCCGAAATCGCATCAGATTTACTATTTTTTTTGGGGTTTGTGTGTCGAATCGGTCAAAATGAGTTCTCGGTACTTAATCTGTAGTTAAAAACAGTTTTGGAACCAGCATTATTCTCGTTTAAGCGATTTATCTGTTTATTGTGGTTTGTATTGCAAAAATCGATGCTTAAAATCGATTTCGGTAATTTGAATTTAAAAGGTCGCGACCAGCGAAACTGTGAGTTCATTCGGCGAAACTGAACGAAAGTTCAACAGTCACGAGCGAAACTGTCAGCGATCATGCCCAAGTTTCGCTGACAGTGTCGCCGTGATTGCCAGCGAAACTGCTGTTTCGCCCTCGGCGAAACTACAGTATCGCAGCGAAACTGTAGTGTCTAGGCGAAACTGAACCTGGTCAGTGTCGCCGAGATCATTGTCGCGAATCTGTTTATTTCGCCGTGTGCGACTTTGTGGCCTCTTAGCGAAACAATAATTTCGCAGCGAAACTATCAATTTTTTTAATTTTAAATTTAAATTTAATTTAATTTAATGTAAGTTCGGTTTTACTTACAAACTCTCGGTTTCATGTGCAGAAAAATGTCAGATTTAAAGCATGAGCCTCGGAGCAACGTCACGGCATATCTGGATGACAGCACCGACAAATCTCACGGATTTAGAGACTGCATCGCGTGGTTGAAACAGTCTTGTATATTTCATGCGATTTCTTACTCGCCGATCATCGATGAAAGACACATTAAAGAATTCTGGCTCACGGCCGTGTATGACGTTAGAGCTAAACCTGAATGCATCCGGGCCAGAGTTATGCAAAAAGATATAGTGATTTCAATGAAGACAATAGCTGAAGCGCTTAAACTGGAAGAAGATGTCGGTGATGTTACTAAGATGAAAGATCTGGACGTGCTGAGAGGTTTTGAACGTGACATGGGATATGAAGGAGGAGAGTTGTGGAAGAATAAGAAGGAGATTAAGAAGTCCTTGTTGTCGAAGGAATGGAGATACATTGCCCATGTCTTCATTTCTTGCCTTGACGACAGAAAAGGTGGATCAGACGGTTTAAACTTGATTTGGGCTGAAGCCATGTTGTTGGTTTGCAGAGGCAAGAAGGCAAACATTCCTCAAAGGATTTTTGACGCTATGGTAGCAAATATTCAAGCTCTAAAGAAGTCTAGATGGCTGTTGTATCCGAGGTTCTTGGAAATGATTATAGAACACCTTGAGCCAGAATTGCCAAAGCAGAGTGTGGCTCTTATTGTTAATCCTATGCATCCTAGAATCCTGTCCGACTGTGCGGCAAAGAGAGCTGATTTCTCAGGGTACACCACTTACCTGCTGAAACATATGTATCCTGAGAAAAGGTATGATTACATTAAAAAACTGATTGAAGATGAGAAAAAGAGAAGAACTGATGGTAAGGAAAGTGAAAATGTAAAAGGCAAGAGAAAGCAGTACGTTAGAAGCTCGACAAAGGAACCAGCTGATGAAATTGAAGACGAAATTGAAGAAATGGCCCAGCTCCAAAGAAGATCAAAGCAAAAACGTACTGCTACTGCTGAAGAAGAAGTGCAGGCTGTCAAGAAGAGAAGGGTTGATCCGAGGGCTGAACTGGATGAAGATGTCATCAGAGGTGTAAATACCTCCTTGGCTAATGAATTGGGTATGATCAAGACCAAACTGGTTAATTCTGAATTTAGAGAGAAGGAAAAAGATATACAGATCAAGAATATGAATGAGATTATCGCCAAACAATCTTCACTTATCAAGACCCTGCTAGTTGAGATGAATGAAATTAAGAGGCACTTGAATATGCCAAACCAAATGACTGAAGCCGAAATTGATTCAATGACTAACTTCACAAAGTCTACATCTGGTGAAGCGGGAGGTAGTGGTTCTGGTGAAGCTGGTGGAGTAGGAGGTAGTGGTTCTGGTGGAGCCGGTGGAAGTGGATCAGGAGTGAATGTGGCTGATGGTAGTGGAGCCCCTAATGCTGAAGATTTGGATGAAATCAACGTAAGCGATGTAAATCTTTACAGTTTTGAAACAGAGAAACAACCTGAGGTCGTCCAGGCTCAATTTCTCCATCTTATTGACGAAAGCGATGAAGAGGGTGAAGTTGATGTTCTTTCAGAGCCTGAATGCTACTCTTTGAAAGAAAATTCTCTTACATATCAAGCTAAGATAAGCTCTGTAAGCGAGGAAGTCATTGATCTAAAAAGAGATGAATGGTTCACTAAGCCGGAAATTGAAGATCAGACCCCTCTTTTTCAAAATTTCTCACATCAAAGGAAGAAAGATTCTGATAGGCATATCATCAGCTGGAAGTTCAATACTGATGTTCATGTCTTTATGATTAAAAGAAGAGGGGGTAGCATCTCCTACATACGCAAACGTGAGAGTTTCAAGACCTTACCCAGATGGGATCTGAGGAGGTTGGCTGAGCTCCCCCTCATCGATGAAGACAAAAGCATAAGGGCTGAAAATTTGAGAAAGATGCTTCAGCAGGCCGCAAAAGACGACTTTGCATCTTTTGGGTATATGAAAGGTCAAAGGATGAAGTCAAAGACTGAAATCGATGAAGTGACCGGAAAGCCTAAGGTTTATTTGAAATTCAAACCGGCTAAAACTGTGAGCAGGATTAGAATCCCGGATCAACAGATGTCAAGACTGCAAACATTCAAGAAATGGTTCTATGACAATCAATCCGGTGAAGCTGTTATAAGAATTGGAGAAGATGCGGAGATAAGATTGTTCGATCCAATGGAAGTCCTTTCCTTTAGCAACGATGACTTAAAGACCTTGTGCGAGAATCCTATCAGATATGGGGCTGGAGATGACACTGCAGAAGAGGCAAACCTGTTTGTGAGGGTTGCAAACAAAGCCCGGGGAATTATTAAAGAAATCAAGGATTTAGCACTAAAGGTAAGGGCTGGTGAAGATAAAATGGAAGAGGATAGGGACTTGGCAAATCAGATGACCAAATCATGGAGCGGTCTTGGAGAATCTACTGATCAAGTTGATAAGCCTGCTGAATCCCCAGTTGCTAATGAGCCAATGGTTGTGGGGGAATCAGAGGCTGAAATCCCCGTTGCTGAAGGGTCTACTGTTTTGGGGGAACCGGAGTCTACTGATTTGAACGAAGCCGGAGCTGATGAGTGAAGATCAAAAGGCTGAATCCCTCCCTAGGGGGAATATTGAAGATCAATGTAGGGAGGAATTCATAGTTGTTTTGTTTAGTTAACTTGTTTAGAATAGTTTCTCTTTGTAATGTTGTCTTTTGGTAGGCTAGCGAAACTACCGAGCGAAACTGTAGTTTCGCTCGGTACCTAGTTTAGACTGTCTCAGTGACAGTTTCGCTTGGCCAGCGAAACTGCCAGCGAAACTGACCACTGGACAGTATATAATAGCCGTCATTGTGCAGTCTTTTGTAACTTTTGCAACCTTTGAACCCTAATACAAGAAATCTGCGTTTTTGGTAAGTTTTGGTGACGGCTAGGAGCTTTTCATATCATTATTGTAGCTGTAATCATCTCTTATCATCATCTTGGTTCATGTTGTGATTGTTCAATACTTGAAAACCCATTTGAGCTATTGAATATCATCTTTGTTGTTGTTTATTTGGTTTTCTTCTCAAAACATCATCATTTGCACTGTAAAAGATCAGTGAGGACCAACAATATGGTATCAGAGCCATTGTGCTCTTGATTTTGGTGTTTTTGAGTGTTTTTGGGTAAAACTTTGAAAATCTATTTGATTCTGAAATCTCATTGTTTTGGACTGGAAATTGATTGAATATTGTGTGTTTTGATGTCCTGAAGACTATGCAATCAACCGATCATTACTCCATAGTGATTTGGGTTGATTTCTGATCATTTCTTCTTCAAAAAGAGGGTTTTCTGTTCTGGGCGAAATTGTTGTTTATCCAGCGAAACTGTGCCTTCAGACAGCGAAACTATCTAGTGATTTTGTAGTTTCTCTACGAAACTGCCGAGCGAAACTATAATTTCGCCCTAAATCCGAAGCGAAACTATCGACATTTTTCTTGAACGAAAGTTCAAACCAGTTTCAAGCGAAACTAGCTAGCGAAACTGTGTGTCATCGGGTATTTCCGAGCGAAAGTGCTGCCCGTGCATACAGCGAAACTAGTTGGCGAAATTGCTGAATTGGTTCAGTGTTCCCAAGCGAAACTGCTGGCGAAATTATAAGTTCCAGCGAAATTGTTCAGGATTTCCGAGCGAAATTGCTGGCGAAACTATTCCTCCCAGCGAAACTAACCAAATTGTATTGTTCTTTGTTTGCTCGTGTCTTATCATCATTATTGTAGCTGTAATCATCTCTTATCATCATCTTGGTTCATGTTGTGATTGTTCAATACTTGAAAACCCATTTGAGCTATTGAATATCATCTTTGTTGTTGTTTATTTGGTTTTCTTCTCAAAACATCATCATTTGCACTGTAAAAGATCAGTGAGGACCAACACTAGTATTATGTAACACTCTGAAAAATTGACGAGAACGAACGGAAAATTTTAAAAGAAAAATAAAAAAAAGTGTAAATCTGACACATGCGGGCCGCGTGCGTCTCCTGGTTCTCCTTATGAGGGCCGCATGTGTGTCGGGTCGACGGGGCGGTTCGCGGGTCAGCAAATCAGGATCCGCGTGTGTTTCTGGTCCATGCGGGCCGCATGGACTCCCTTATACACCTCAAGTGGGCCGCATGTCGCCCAGGTCTATAAAATGGGTTTTCACCCATTTTCTGCTCATTTTCACCACAGCCACTTGGAGAACTCATCTCCTTCCCGTCCCTTTTCCACTGAGATACCCAATTCCGGACAGGAGGAACTTTGAACAACAAGTTTCAAGCGTTTTGAGGCCACACGAGGCTCGGTTAAGCTACATATTCGTTTGTTTCTCCATTTTTAGCATAGTTTTGTTGTGGGTTCTCTTTGACAAGAAGTTGTTATGGTCCCAGAAGGTGTTGCATGTCTGATCCAAGGTGATCAAAAGCTTGTGGGAGTATTCTTGTGGTGAACTAAGGTGAGTTTGTATTCGGTTTTGACTTTGATCATATTTTTGATGAAACCCTGATGTGTTGCAAAACACATCGGTATTCCTTTATGTTTTCGAGTCGTTTTGAGAGTCTTTTGAGTCAATTTTCATAGGTTTTTAGTTGTTTTTGTTTATTAGTGTCTTAATGTGTGTTTCGGAGTAAAGTTGCAGTTTTGGTACAATTCCCGAGAGAAACGAGCCTTGGAGAAAAATTGAAGAACAAAAGAGCCAAAATTGCTGAAAAGAAGGCTGTAGGCGTATCGCCTAGTGCCCAGGAAGATGCAAGCGATACGCTTGCTGTGAGAAAGTCAAAGGCGGTGTTTTAAACGTTGACCCGACTATTTTGTCGATTTGTGGGTCAAGGCGTATCGCCTACTGAGCAGGAGATCTCCAAGCGATACGCTTGGAGGCTAATATTCCGAGAAACCCTAATTTCTCACTTATAAATACAATGCGGGGTTTCCAGTCGAAACACATTCACCTTGCCGTATCTCAGAGCCACTGGAGACGATTCTGGAGCAGAAGAACGATATTGAAGCCATTGGAGCCTAAGGATTGAAGAATTCGACTCCCAATCGCTTTCCCGGGTTCTTAATCATTCAATTTAACTCTTTTTTTCATTAGACCAGACAATGTTCTTGATTGTTGCTACTGTGATTATGATGAATTCAGATATGTTAAGTGTTATTGGCTAAATCTTTTGTACCATCTAGACCAATTGATGATTAGTTAGTGTTTTCCGACTTTAACTTGATTGTGACAATATTCGATGTGTTGATAATCTATTGAAACTCCTATAACCTGCTGTGATTATTGTGTATGCATTTTGTGATTAGGGTTTTGATTATTGATTGGTGTTTGTGTTGCCTTCGAATGTCTTTCGGGTCGGGTAATGCATTTAAAGGTGGTAGCTTTAGAGTTTCCATCTAGAGAATAGTTTAGGAGACGTCCCGAACTAGAACATTGGTTAATAACTGATACTTTGATTGCTTTATTCTGCCTTGGTTAGAACATAAAAGGGGATAGCCTTGTCAATTAGTTGGGTTGGTTAATTGTCTAGATTAGGATTGTCTCAAAAGGAAGTCCCCTAGATTAGTTAGCTAATTTGCTAGTTGTGATCTTCATAGTGGTTAGAGGTAGCTCCTATTGCCTTAAGGTGCCTTAGATTAGTTTCGCGGGTGGTTAGGGTAATTGAATTGGGAAATACTCAAAAGGTGAACCAATTAGTTGAGCGGTAGAATTATCAGTTAGGATGTACTCAAAAAGTGAACTAACAAATCAGTGAGCGTTTTCCAACCTTTAGGATTCTTATCAGTTACGTCCGGAGAGGATTTCGGGGGCTCGTAGGTTTCTTATAGGTTGTATCTTCAGAACCTGATTAAATCGGAATTGTCATAGTCAAGGGAAGTCGTTAGCATTAACTAGGATTCTAGGTCTAGGTGGTATTTCTCGTCATATCTGGTTTTCATCTTTAGGGTTTGAGTTTGTGGTTTGCTTTCCAGTTTTCTAGTAATTTCCATTTTTAGCAAGTTTCTATTTTTAGTAAGTCTCAGTAATTTAGTTAATTTTAGCTTAGTTGTTTTTTAGTTAAATTAATTAGTTAATTGCTTCTTCAAATCAAAAACCAATTTTCATCATTAATCAGTAATTTATTTTTCTTAGTTAGTTTTGTCTTTTTAGTGTCTCTAGGGTTCGACCCCGGTCTGCCGATAGCTATTCTACATCTGATAGGTTCACTTGCCTGTTGAGTCGGTCTAGTTTGAGGTTAATTGGGTTTTAATTTAGTGTGTCTAGGTCTAGGATAAATTAGTTTATTTTTATAGATCGATTTTTACACATCAAGTTTTTGGCGCCGTTGCCGGGGACACTTGGTGATAGCGAAATTAACTTTGATTTTTTTTAAAGTAGGATTAATTGAGTGTTTTTCTTTTTCTTTGTGTGCTTAGTCTAATTTAATTTATTTTTTTGTCTTAGGTGTTAAATTGTGTCTTTTTGCTTTTTGCCTTACTTTGTGTGCCTTAGTTAATTTATGTTTAATTGTTTTTCTTGTGTGCTTTTCTAGTTTATGCCCCATACCCGTTCCAAAGGATCGCCTGAATTTTCTGCTACGTCCGAACCCGAGAGAGATATCCACGAGCGCATTCGTGAGCTTCGTGAGCGTCTCCAGACCATTCGCGGTAGTAAGGTACACACCCCTAAAACCGTTTCTCGTTTACTTCCGCCCATCCCATTTCCTGATTTGAATATGGCTGCTAGACGTACTGTTCATGAAATAGCTAGTGACGGAGTCGTAGATGCTAGGTTTTCCATTGCACCCACCACCATTGCTAACACTGCCAACTGGCAAATTCCATCTCATGTCCTGAACACGTTAACCCAAACCATTCAATTCCATGGCCTAGATGAGGAGGACGCACCCGCTCACTTATCACGATTCGTACGTATCTGTGCCACTTTTGGCCTCAATAGCGTTCAACCTGAAACCGTCTACCTTCACTTGTTCCCATTCTCACTCACCGCTCGTGCTGCCCAGTGGCTTGAAACCCTTCCCGCAAACTCGATTGCCACTTGGGCCGATCTCCAACAAAAATTCCTGCAAAAGTATCATTCGCCCGCGAAAGCCGCACGTATGAGGGAGCAGATTCACTCTTTTCGCATGGACCCTGACGAGCCATACTATCTTGCGTACGAGCGCTTTAACACTCTTTTGAGCAAGTGCCCCCAACACGGTTTGACTGATTGGGCAATCATTGAAAAATTTTACAACGGTCTCACCTACGAAACGCAAAAACAATTCAACATTTATGCAGGAGACCACATGATGGAGAAGCTGGGTATTGAGGAATGAAAGAACCTGTTTGAGAGTTTTGCCTTAGCTGAGCAGCAGAACCCCGGTGATCGTAGGGCCACTTTAACTCCAACGAAATCTTCACTTTCTACATCTCGGGGAGTTCACCACGTGAGTTCTGACACTGTTGCTCAGGCCCAGTATGATGCTTTGCAGAAACAAATCAACGACATTAAACTTCAGCAGCAGGCTAAATGTGAACTATGTCGTGGAGGTCATGACACCATCGACTGCCCACTTGCCAGCCAGGAGCATTTGGATTTCATCTCTAACCGAAACCAGTTCGGTAACTCTTTTCAGTCGGGGTGGAGGACCAACCCCAATTCTGGTTGGCGGGGTGGCGCGAAACCCTCGGGTTTTCAATCGCGTCAGAACCAGGATAGCGGGAGTGATGCAGGGTCGAGTATGAAGAAGATTGAGGAAATGTTGGCTGCACAAATGCAATTGCTAAATCAGGTCGTGACACGTGATCAGGAGACGTAGCAGAAGTTGAAGGAACACGACACACTCTTTAGGAACCAACAGTCGGCCTTTCTAGATTTACAGCGTTCCGTAGGAGACATTGGAAAACAGGTTTCTGAATTGGTAGGTAAGGGGGGGTCATTTTCTGGTAGTACACAAACAAACCCTAACGCGACCCTTAAGGCCGTGACAACACGTAGCGGTAGAGGCGGAGAACAAGACCCATCGGCACAGGAGGAAGAGCCGGTGGATGAGGAGATCGAGATGGAGACTCAGGATGGGAGGGCGCACCCGAGGCTTGTCCCAGCAAGTACCGTGCCAACCTCCGAGTCCCCTGCACCTAAGGCAGCAGAGAAGAAGAAGAAGAAGTTCGAGCCAAAGGAGATAACTGCTGAGGATTTGAGGCGAGTCCCTTACCCCGCCCGTCTCATCCAACAGAAATATGCGAGAGAGTACGGTCAGTTTCTTGACATGTTCAAACAGCTCAAAATCAATCTTCCATTCGTTGAGGCGCTCCAGCAAATGCCCAAATATGCCAAATTCTTAAAGGATCTCCTATCCAATAAGAAAAAGCTGGAGACACTTTCGACCATTACTCTCGATGAACGATGTTCTGCGGTGGTCCAGAACAAGCTACCGGAGAAACTGACTGATCCGGGCATTTTCACGATCCCGTGTCTGTTAGGTAGCTCGACTGTGAACCACGCGTTGGCGGATCTAGGCGCTAGCATCAATCTGATGCCCTATTCGATTTACGAGAAGCTAGGCCTCGGAGATCCGATCCCTACGCGCATGAGCATCTCATTAGCGGATCGATCCGTTAAATATCCACGGGGAGTTGTGGAAAACTTTTTGGTGAAGGTTGATAAATTTGTTTTCCCCGTGG
The DNA here is from genome assembly GCA_039602395.1 of Deinandra increscens subsp. villosa. Lineage (NCBI taxonomy): Eukaryota > Viridiplantae > Streptophyta > Magnoliopsida > Asterales > Asteraceae > Deinandra > Deinandra increscens. The sequence goes on along the minus strand of JBCNJP010000017.1, from coordinate 26,856,798 downwards.
ATTTTGTGATCATGGACATGGAGGTAGATGAAAAATGTCCACTCATCCTAGGACGCCCCTTTTTGCGCACCGCCAAGGCATTGATTGATGTCTATGACGGGAAGATTACACTTCGTGTAGGGCGATCATATTCGATGTCATGCAGTCCATGAAATATTCCGTAGGTCAGGACGATTCAGTCTACTTCATTGATACTTTCATTTCTCATATGGATCGATGCCTTGACTACATTTGTGGAGCAGATTTGGTTAGGAGTGAGAGTGAGGCCCCGGCGAGTGACGACCGGGGGGTCGATGATGGGGCTTACGAGGGGCATGTCTCGACTGAGGTAGTAGATGAGAGTTCTCAGGTTTTTGAGGTTAGTAGAGTTGAGAATTTAGGCAAGAAACCATCTTTAGAGGAACCACCGGTTTTAGAGCTTAAGGAGTTACCTTCTCATCTAGAGTACGCATTCTTAGAGGATGAGTCCCGTTTACCCGTTATTATTTCTGCCACTTTGACGGAGGAGGAGAAGAGGAAGCTGATACAGGTTCTGCGAGCGCACAAGCAGGCGATTGCGTGGAGATTGTCCGATATCAAGGGCATAAGCCCTTTGTTTTGCACGCATCGCATACTCATGGAGGATGAGTATAAACCTGTAGTCCAACCTCAGAGGCGTTTAAATCCAAACATGCAGGAGGTTGTGAAGAAGGAGGTTCTCAAACTACTGGACGCAGGCTTGATTTATCCGATTTCCGATTCTACATGGGTCAGCCCGGTTCAGGTAGTTCCGAAGAAGGGAGGTATGACGGTTGTGATGAATGAGAACACGAGCTGATACCGAGTAGGACCGTCACAGGATGGCGTGTGTGTATAGATTACCGTAAGCTTAATGATGCCACTAGGAAAGACCACTTCCCATTACCCTTTATCGATTAGATGTTGGAGCGTTTGTCGGGTCAGCAGTACTACTGTTTTCTCGATGGATTTTCTGGTTATTTCCAGATTCCTATTGCACCCAAGGATCAGAAGAAAACCACCTTCACATGCCCGTACGGTACCTTCGCGTATCGTCGTATGCCATTCGGGTTATGTAACGCTCCGGCCACATTTCAGAGGTGTATGGTGGCCATCTTTCAGGATATGATCGAGACTTCCATGGAGGTATTTATGGACGATTTTTCTGTTTTTGGGAGTTCTTTCGATCAGTGTTTAGGTAATTTGGAGAGGATGTTAGCTAGGTGCATAGAGACCAAATTGATGCTTAATTGGGAGAAATGTCATTTCATGGTCACCGAGGGGATAGTTTTAGATCATAAGATTTCTCGTGCAGGAATTGAGGTTGATAGAGCTAAGATTGATACGATTAGCAAACTTCCGCCACCCACTAATGTCAAATCTGTTAGGAGTTTCTTAGGTCACGCAGGGTTCTATCGTAGGTTCATTAAAGATTTTTCCAAAATCACTAGACCCATGACCCGTCTCTTAGAGAAGGATGTTGCCTTTGAGTTTGATGAGAGTTGTTTGAAGGCGTTTGAGTTCTGAAGGAGAGGTTAGTGAGTGCGCCTATTCTGATAGCCCCCGATTGGAGTTTACCGTTTGAGCTTATGTGCGACGCTAGTGATTTTGCGGTAGGGGCAGTTTTAGGGCAACGTAGGGACAAACACTTCCACCCCATCTACTACGCGAGTAAGACCTTGGATAACGCTCAGGAGAATTACACGACCACGGAAAAGGAGCTTCTCGCCGTTGTTTACGCATTCGACAAATTCCGTTCCTACCTCGTTCTTTCCAAAACCATCGTTTACACCGACCACGCTGCGTTGTGATACTTGTTTGTGAAGAAGGACGCGAAACCTCGGTTGATTAGGTGGATTCTTTTGTTATCTGAGTTTGATATAGAGATTAGGGATAAGAAGGGGGCAGAGAACGTAGCGGCCGACCACTTGTCGCACCTTGAGGACCCCGAGAGAGAGGTTGAGTGAGGAGAGCATAGGAGATACATTCCCGTTAGAGAGTGTGATGGCTGCTAGTGAGGAGTTCGTAGGAGTCACGAGTGCTGAGGAACAGGGCATGCCATGGTTTTCTAAAATATAGCTAATTACTTGGCACATGGTACGATTTTAGATGGTTTGACGCCCCAACAGAGGAGGAAATTCCTTAACGATTCTAAGCACTACATTTGGGATAATCCTTATTTGTTCCGGGTTGGGATAGATGGTTCTTTTAGGAGATGTGTGAGTCGTGAGGAGGGGTTAAAGATTCTTAAGCATTGTCATGAGGGTTTAGTTGGGGGACATTTCGGGCCTACCTATACTGCTAGGAAAGTGTTAGATTCAGGTTTTATTGGCCGACATTGTTTAAGGATGCTCACGAGTTAGTTAGGAAGTGTGATGCATGTCAGAGAGCGGGTAACATCTCATACCGGAATGAGATGCCCCAACACCCCATCCAAGGTGTTGAAGTGTTCGATATTTGGGGCATTGATTTCATGGGTCCATTCCCCACATCCCGGGGGAATCGGTTCATCCTCGTTGCGATAGATTATGTTTCTAAGTGGGTTGAGGCTCAAGCCTTGCCTATTAATGATGCGCGAGTGGTTGTGAGATTTTTTAGGACACTGTTTAGTAGATTTGGAACCCCTAAGATGTTGATTAGTGTTAGGTGCACACATTTTTGCAATGCCCAAATGGAGAAGGTGTTAGCTAGATATGGAGTGAATCATAGGACTTCGACCGCTTATCATCCACAAACGAGCGGTCAAGTGGAGAATGCTAACAAAGGGGTTAAGAGGATTTTGGAGAAAACTGTCGGAAGCAATCGCAAGGATTGGTCCGATAAGTTAGATGATGCGTTATGGGCTTTCCTTACTGCTTTTAAAACACCCATAGGAACCACACCCTTCATGATGGTTTATGGGAAAACATGTCATCTACCGGTTGAGTTGGAACACAAGGCCTATTGGGCCATTCGATCGATCAATCTTGATTTAGCCAAGGCGGCTAAGAGCCGGTTTATCCAAATTCATGAGGTAGAAGAGCTTAGGAATGAGACGTATGAGAGGTATTGGGGATATAAGGAACGCACAAAGGCGTTACATGATAGTAAGTTGAGAGGTAGGAATGAGTTTAAGTGTGGGGATAGAGTTTTGCTATATGATTCGCATCTTAGACTTTTTCCAGGTAAGTTGAAATCCCGGTGGAGAGGACCTTATGTTGTGAAGGAGGTGTTCCCGTATGGAACGGTTCAGTTAGAGTCGGATAGTGGAGTTTGGAAAGTGAACGGTCATAGGTTGAAGCACTACATAGGAGGACCGGTTGAGACGGATGAGGAGAACTTGATTCTCCACAACATTGATGGAGAATGAGTGAGGAGGTAAGTACTCGGTGAAAATCCGAGTTATAGAGTTTGTATAGTAGCTGCTTGTGTGTTTTCTATTTATTTTCGTGTGTTTGTGTTCTTCATTTTTCGTGTTTTTCGGTTTTGTGTTTTTGTGTTTGTTTGATGTTTCAGGGAATTGAAGATGTCTGGAAGAGCGAATTCATGCGGAAATGGATTCCCAGCCCTCCTCTTGCTTCGTCTCAGAACCCTCTACAAATTGTTGATCCCAAAAATTGCCGTCTGGGAACTTTTTTAGTCGAACTCCTTCTTCCGTCTAAAGGGTATTGAAGATGTCTGGAAGAGCGAATTCATGCGGAAATGGAGTCCCAGGTATGTATTGGTTAGTATAAATTTGCAGGGCTTGAAATCCAGGGTGATGAGAATTTTGTGAAAACATCGAAAATTTGACTAAGTATGAGAAATCTCAAAAATTCTCTGGAAATATCGTTCCAGGCGTATCGCCTGGGTTGAGACTTTCTCCAATCGATACGCCTGGAAGTGAGGTCAAAAAGGCGGACAATAGATATAGGCGTATCGCCTACAGTTTTGTATCCTGCAAGCGATACGCTTGCAGGTGGGAAACCGAGAAAAAAAATATCTCGGTTAAAACACCCCGTCGCCCCCATTATCCCCAAATTCTCCAAGCCCTAATTCCACCACCACCAACCCCCACCTGCGCAACCACCACCGCACCGACCCACCTTTACCTTCAACTGCCCATCACCTACAACATCCAGCAATCCACTCACCATCCACCGCAGCCACCATCTACCTACAACCACCACCCTCACCCGTCGTAAACCTAAGCTGCCGACTGCCACCCCTCGCCACCAGACGATAACCACCGCAACCACGAACCACTAGCCACCGCGCCGACCCACCTCCACCTTCAATCATCGAACCACCCTAAACACACCGCCACTGCACGCCGCCACCTTCACCGCCATCAGATTTCACCACACACCCACCTACACCACGACCTCCGTAACCCTGCGCCACCACTGACCTCCATCCTCGACCTACCAGCCCCCGGTGGTGTTGCAGATTCGAGACCGCCATTACAATTCATCCATTCTCAATTTTTTTAGCAATTCGCGATTCCAGGTACGTTACTCTTGTTTCCCTGTTGCGTGTTGTTCCATACTCTTTGTTTCAGTTGGTTACTTGTTATTTTTAGACCTTCTTGCTGTTATGCATTCGCATGTTGCTTATTTTTTTTCAGTTGTTTTGCTGGGTTGGAGTATGTTTTGGTCAGTAACTGTGGGTTAATTGATGAGAATGAACTTCCTGTTAGCCACATTTGATAGGAATTTTCCGCTTGTTTAGTTTGGTTTGGATATTGCTTGAGTCGATGAAGAACCCGTACCTGATTTGCCTTCATTTTTCTGAATATTTATTTGTGGGCAACCTTGCTTGTGTTAATGTTAATAGCTAGTGATTAATCGTTTGTTGTGGGTTGCCATCGGTCGGGTTTTGGTGAGGTTTGGATTTGGATGACCACGTTTATTTGGTATATTTGGCTTGAATGACAGATCTATATTTTCGTCATTAGTTCATGTTGGTCGATAGTTGGGATTTGGTTTGGTTTGGTTGAATCTATACATTTTGACAGGTTTTGTGAAGAACTGGTTTTGCTCGATAAACAAACGGGTCATGCCCGATTTTTCTGAAATTTTTTGTGTTTTTTTTCTTTTTCTTTTTGTTTCAAGTAATTTGTTTTTAGTTTTTAATCCCGTTTTCTTTCAGTTATATTTAATTAAAAAAATATATATTAAATAAAAAATCCAAAAAATAGTTTGTGATTGATTGTTTGCTGCTTGGATATCACGGTTATATTTGTTTTGCAGGTATGGATGCTTCTGGTAGTGGTTCGAGGAAGAAGCAGAAAATGACCAAGGTTATTCACCACAGATCGAGGATTCCTTATCTAGCAGACGAGGTTTTACCAGACTACGAGGTGGAGCTGCCTCCGGTTGAGGAGCGCCGGAGGCGAGGTTGGATCTGGGCCCATACATTGGTAGGTTGGCTGATCGTTTGGGAGTATTAGAGAGGTATAGGCCTTCGCATTTGACTGCTGGACCACCGACATTGCCTTATAGTTTACTGGATATGCGGAAGGCTGGTTTTTGTCCATTTGATGATCCCCCGAGATGGGTTGAGGTTGGAGCCCCTGCGAGGAGGAGGATTCCGCAGAGGGCTGAGAGGCCTCCGGTTGCTAGACCTGTTAAGGCGCCGAGAGCTGAGCCGTTGACATTAGAGGCGGTTCGAGATGAGATGATCATGAGGATGGATTTACATGATCGGGCCCTTAGGAGCTTGTTCATTTCCCAGGGGTTCGAGGTGCCTGATTTCTTCCGTGAGCCTGAGGCTGGAGATGACGAGCCTGATGATTCTGATGATGATGCTGAGGAGTAGGGAGTTGGATGCAGTATGGTGACAGCAGCAGCCTTTTGATCGGTTATTTCACATCCTTGTACTTTTTCTTTATTTTTGTTTTTATTATCATGGTCTGTACTAATATTATGATATTCTGATACTTGGGAATTTGTACGGGGTTAACCGGTTGGGTGGTTTGTTTGATATATATTTGCTGCTGTGATTTTGGTTTGCTGTGGTTGTTAGAATATGGTTTGTTAGTCGCCGCTTTCGTCCGTGACGATTTTTGATGCAATTCTGGAATTAGTGAGTTCCGATATCACGTTCGAATTGGAGGGCGAGGAATAAGATTCTTTTCATTCATGCCGATTCAATCAGGGGAGTCTGTTCCATTTTTCTGTTCTTTTATTTTTCAGTCTTTCTTTATTTATTTATTTTTCTGTTTTTTTTTATTATTTGTTTGCGTCGTTTCTCAGTTCACATTAGGGACAATGTGAGTTTCAAGTGTGGGGATTGGGAGACTACGTGTCGTTTCTCGTTAGTTGAGTCAGTTTAGTGAGTTTATTTAAAAGTGTGAGTTTTGTTTGAAAAAAAAAATTGAAAAATGAAAAAAAATGTTTCTGATTAAATCTGCAGTTTAAAATGGAAGATGATAGGTAAAACCTGAGAATTGGTTGTCTGATTAAGTGCTTAAATGACAAATATAATTAAGAGTTGAAAACATTACCGGTTAGTGATGTATTGATAGGCCCAGCTGACTTAGTAAAGATTAAATATCCCATTGTGTTTTTTTGTTGTATAAATATGTAATTAATCAGTCTGCTAGTGGGTTCCCATTTTAGGAGTGATAGGAATACTGAAACTGAGGATTAGGAGGAAAGAGACCCCTTTAGGCTAGATACTTCTATGTCCTTAGAATACCTGGCACGTTATGATCTTTTTGCGAAAGCAAATCCGAGAAATAACGGCGCCCCATTTTTCCATCATGAGCATATTAGGAATAAATTGGTTAATATAGTTAGAGTGAAGGGGCAAAATACTCATGTACGAACTAAGGATAGTATCCCGTGGTAAGTACCTCTGATGATGTCCTGGATCTCGCGGGCAAAATACTCACGTATGATTTTGGGGATAACATCTCGAAAAGAATGCCTCTGATGATGTCCGTTGGTAATTTTAGGTAAAATTGACCAATTATCTTAAAAAAAATGAAAAAAATGAAAAGATATGGTAGATTAGAAAATAAATGCTCAAACACTTCACATTCCATCTAATTCCATCATTCTTTGGACATTTTTGTATCTGATTTAAGGGGTGTGGGAAAAATCAAAAAGTTATATCTTTATTACCCTTTATTCGGACTGAATATGATTCGGGATTAGGTTGAACTTGATCTCTCTAGAGTGGGACACATAGGCAGATTGAAAAGTATTCGGTAATTTATAAACACCTTGGGGACTCAAAGGTTAGTGATTGGGTTTAATCGGATCGAAATATCGATAATCGCTACCGGAATGTAAGTAGGCTAATTGAAATGAATTTGATGAAATTGAAAAGGTTGGAAACCAATTACTCAGGTTATGATTTCATTTGCAGGTTTTTTTCGGGGACGAAAAAAGGTTAAGTGGGGGGATATTTGATGTGTTGCAAAACACATCGGTTTTCCTTTATGTTTTCGAGTCGTTTTGAGAGTCTTTTGAGTCAATTTTCATAGGTTTAGTTGTTTTTGTTTATTAGTGTCTTAATGTGTGTTTCGAAGTAAAGTTGCAGTTTTGGTACAATTCCCGAGAGAAACGAGCCTTGGAGAAAAATTGAAGAATAAAAGAGCCAAAATTGCTGAAAAGAAGGCTGTAGGCGTATCGCCTAGTGCCCAGGAAGATGCAAGCGATACACTTGATGTGAGAAAGTCAAAGGCGGTGTTTTAAACGTTGACCCGACTATTTTGTCGATTTGTGGGTCAAGGCGTATCGCCTACTGAGCAGGAGATCTCCAAGCGATACGCTTGGAGGCTAATATTCCGGGAAACCCTAATTTCTCACTTATAAATACAATGCGGGGTTTCCAGTCGAAACACATTCACCTTGCCGTATCTCAGAGCCACTGGAGACGATTCTGGAGCAGAAGAACGATATTGAAGCCATTGGAGCCTAAGGATTGAAGAATTCGACTCCCAATCGCTTTCCCGGGTTCTTAATCATTCAATTTAACTCTTTTTTTCATTAGACCAGACAATGTTCTTGATTGTTGCTACTGTGATTATGATGAATTCAGATATGTTAAGTGTTATTGGCTAAATCTTTTGTACCATCTAGACCAATTGATGATTAGTTAGTGTTTTCCGACTTTAACTTGATTGTGACAATATTCGATGTGTTGATAATCTATTGAAACTCCTATAACCTGCTGTGATTATTGTGTATGCATTTTGTGATTAGGGTTTTGATTATTGATTGGTGTTTGTGTTGCCTTCGAATGTCTTTCGGGTCGGGTAATGCATTTAAAGGTGGTAGCTTTAGAGTTTCCATCCAGAGAATAGTTTAGGAGACGTCCCGAACTAGAACATTGGTTAATAACTGATACTTTGATTGCTTTATTCTGCCTTGGTTAGAACTTAAAATGGGATAGCCTTGTCAATTAGTTGGGTTGGTTAATTGTCTAGATTAGGATTGTCTCAAAAGGAAGTCCCCTAGATTAGTTAGCTAATTTGCTAGTTGTGATCTTCATAGTGGTTAGAGGTAGCTCCTATTGCCTTAAGGTGCCTTAGATTAGTTTCGCGGGTGGTTAGGGTAATTGAATTGGGATATACTCAAAAGGTGAACCAATTAGTTGAGCGGTAGAATTATCGGTTAGGATGTACTCAAAAAGTGAACTAACAAATCAGTGAGCGTTTTCCAACCTTTAGGATTCTTATCAGTTACGTCCGGAGAGGATTTCGGGGGCTCGTAGGTTTCTTATAGGTTGTATCTTCAGAACCTGATTAAATCGGAATTGTCATAGTCAAGGGAAGTCGTTAGCATTAACTAGGATTCTAGGTCTAGGTGGTATTTCTCGTCATATCTGGTTTTCATCTTTAGGGTTTGAGTTTGTGGTTTGCTTTCCATTTCTACTAATTTCCATTTTTAGCAAGTTTCTATTTTTAGTAAGTCTCAGTAATTTAGTTAATTTTAGCTTAGTTGTTTTTTAGTTAAATTAATTAGTTAATTGCTTCTTCAAATCAGAAACCAATTTTCATCAATTAATCTGTAATTTATTTTTCTTAGTTAGTTTTGTCTTTTTAGTGTCTCTAGGGTTCGACCCCGGTCTGCCGATAGCTATTCTACATCTGATAGGTTCACTTTCCTGTTGAGTCGGTCTAGTTTGAGGTTAATTGGGTTTTAATTTAGTGTGTCTAGGTCTAGGATAAATTAGTTTATTTTTATAGATCGATTTTTGCACATCAAACCCACAACCTAATCTGAGTTTGATGATGCATGCAAGCTTGGAATTGATCTCTAGAGTGATCAAGGAGGCTGGAAATAGCAAGAGGTCCAGTTGGAGTGCTTGGATTTGCTTTGGTACAAGACTTTAAACATAAGGTACAAGTCCTTGATGCATGCATGTTATGTTTTTGGGTTTGATTTTGTGAATCTGGATATTGGCCTAGGAAACCCACCAACTCAGTGACAAAGTGTCACATTATGAAAGGTTTGGTAATGGGGTGGAGGCATTGTTTGTAATTTTGTGGTTAAAAACCCGAAAACCGAAATATTTGGATTATATTGAGGGTATATGAACACCCAGAAGATTCCAGTAGCCTAGTGGTCATTAAAATAAATTTAGGACAGTTTCTTGATAGTCAATGAAGTGTTGGAACGATCGGTTTTGGTTAAAGGTGTGTAAAGAAATGTTTTCGGGTTAAGTTGAGACAAACCGGGACTTACATTTTGAGAATGGACATGGCCTAAGGGTTTAAAAATTAGTATTATGGCTACTGGAAATGTCGGGAACAAAACCCCGTTGTCGAAACGAACCAAAAATAAAAAATGGTAAAAATCCGCTAAAAGACAAAATAGTCGGTGCGGGCCGCGTGTGGGTTTTTGGGTGTTCCAAGTGGCCCGCATCCCAGAAAGTCAACTGCAGTCAATGACCTACCATGCGGGCCGCATGGCTGGTCTCTTGGGTTTTATGAGGCCCGCATGCTACGTCACGCAGTTTTCCTATTTTTGTTTGTTTTGGGAAATATCGAACGACCCAGTTTGGTTATTTTTACGAGTATGGGCATAATGGTTTCCAGTAATGATATTTCACTTCCCGGTTGGGGCCCTATGTGTGACACCCAGTCCAAAATCAAGTCAAATCCTCTCTCCGTTGACTTTTGTTGACTTTTATTATGTGATAATTATGTGAATTACTGTTTTAAAACGCATGATTAACTGTGTTTAGTTAAATGAATCACTAATTTAAATTCCGCGTTTGTATGCCCGTGAAATACGAAAATTTCATATTATTAAATGTGGAATTTCAATAATAAGAAATTAAATATAAAAAGTAACTATTATATTTTATCAAACCAAATTAAGCCGTTACAACCTTTGGTGAAATCAAACGTATTTAAAAACCATCAGTTGTCAAGACTTAGCCAAACGAACAACCGTTAAACCTATTGGGCCCGGTTAGGCCCAATAAGCCCAAACTAACCCGGATAAACCCGAAACTTAACCCGGAGACTCAACTCGACTAACCGAGTCACCAACCCGATCCAGAGGCCCGACCCGTGGCCCAAAGCGGCCTGGGCCGAACCCGGCTTTTCTCCCACTCGCGGCCCACCCGAAAGCCCAACCCCGGCCCGACCCTTTTTCCCTTCGCGGCCCAACTCGCAAACCCGGCCCAGCCCCACGGTTTTCCCTTGGGCTTCGGCCCATTCCCCCCTTTCTCATAGCTTTTGGGCTTCGGCCCAATCGTAAACAATTTAAGTAAATTGTTTGGCCCATGGAATTTTATAAAGGATCCTCCAACATTTTTTATAAAACTTTGGCCCATCAACTTCATAAAATTTACCACCCTTGTGGATCTAATATACTTGGATTGTATTTATAAAAGTTAGGATTTTAAACCCTCACTAACCTTCCCATAATTTATAAAAGCCTTACTCTTTTTATTGAACCATGGAACTTTTATAAAAATTAACCTACAACTAAATGAATTATGTCTTTCATTTTAGACATAAGACTTATAGGGAGACTAGGTGCCATACATGTCCAATCCATTAGTTGGCAAGTACTTGAAAACCCTTGGATTAAGAGATTAAACATGGGGTATTGACCAAGATTTGATGCATAAGAACCCAAGCCATCACCCCACTTTCTCCACACCATCCATCACAACACAAGCACTCCCTCTCTCCCTCTCCCATCTTTCGGCCGAACCACCCCCACAACCACCGCAGCTGCCGCTGCTTAGCCCCCATGCCACCGCCGGAAGCCGCGCCGGACCACCCCAGCTCGCCGGACCGCCGCCACCTTTCCCTCTCTTCTCGGTTCTCAAGCCTCACTCCATTGTGAGTATACTAAACCCCCTTTTCTCCTATAATCTTCCATGTTTAGCACCCAAGAAAACCTACCAAGTCTTGACAACAAAACCATAAACTACTTGCATTTTGTTAAACCAACTAACAAACTCTCTTCTCTATCTCTTTTCTTCAAGAATCATTGCATTCTCTTGGTGTCTTAGGACTTAAAGAAGCCAAGGAATGTGGTGAAACACATCTATGAAATCAAAAGAAAGTAATATGGTGTGCACCATGATTCTTGTGTTCTTGAAATCTTTTATTTCAATGTTACTTGGTTTAACAAAAATCTTAACCCCATTTATGTTAATAAAACCATAGAAACATGACTAACTAAATTGGTTAATTCAATGGCTAGCTTGTCCTAACACTTGAAAAGTGTTAGTTGATTTAAATGGTTAACATATGTAACTAGTAATGAAAATGGAACCTTTAAAATGGGTGTTCATGTTTATTTAATTAGTCCTAACACTTGATGAGTGTTAGTTGATTCTTAATTAAATTGTCCTAACACTAAAATGTTAGTGATTGTCTTTTATTTAATTTGGTCCTAACACAAAAGTGTTAGTAGATTGTTTTATATTTATGTCCTAACATAAAATGTTAGTTGATTTATTTATATTATTCATGTCTTAGTAGATTAAATATAAATCATGTTATGGACTTGTTACATGCTATAAAAATTGATGAACAAATAAATATATGATTAAGGAACTAAATATAAGTTACATAGATCATGGCTAAATGTAGCTAGTTACTTATAAAATGGAACAAAAGAATATTACTTGATTTGGAAATATAACATATTAAGTGTGTTATAAATGTTCATGACAAAAAGAATATTAATAGATTTATTTCTAAAAATGGAAGGAATAAATTTATGTCAAATGATTAATTTGACATAAATGCTTTGATTTATTACAAGTTTTAACCAGTAAAGACATGTTATAAAAATGGAGAATTTCTATAAAAAGGGTATTTATAACATGAATATGTTTTATAGAAGATTTTATTAAAAATAATCAAGCAATTAATTGTTTTTATAAGCTTTTATTATTACTTTGATAAGTCAAAGTAATCGAAACAAAAATGCGTTATGTAGTAATAAAACCGGGACCATACGGCGATATACGCGAAAACGTAAATGTTTGAAATCCAAATAAATTACTTATTGTTTTGGTCAAAAATTCACAAAGGAATTTCGTATTCCAAACTTAGAATGTGAGGTAGTGTGCTTGTCAATATGCTCGAAATGTAAAACTGAACACAAGGATGTAACGAGGGAAAAATCCAGGATTCTTCGAGTTGCCTCTAGGAATCCTAGTAAAAAAACCTCAGGAGCCGGTCTGAAGGGCCCGCTACCACACAATTTTATTGATAGGAAACTGAAAATTACAAGTGTTTTGGAGGTTTGATCGATCAGGCTAAGTGTTACAGAGATCGTATGCTATCAGAGCTAAAGCGTGAATGAGTTGTGTGTGTTCCTACTGATCGAATCCTCGATTTATATAACAAACTAACAACTAACTAACTATCCGGGATTCTCGGGATCCTCTTTCCCCACTTCTCTTGACCGTTGAAGGAGGTGCGACCCACTTTTCCACGTACCAGTTAGTTAAGACCGAGTCTTCAGGAGGCGGTTAAGCTCTATAACGTTCCTGAAAACAAATAAAGCACATGGCAAAAATAAAGGTTAGTCGATAATAAAAATTCAGGATACCTGAATGGACGGGATTCCCAAACCGTAGCGAGATTCCTGGTCTTATGTAACTTTTCTGCGAGCATCCTGAAATCGACCCCTAACAATTGCCCCCGAATCTCGGCTGCCTGTGGATAAGATTTACAGCTGGCGAGATTCGCTTAACCCAGAAGTTCACGCCGTTATTACGGTAAAAGCAGTTGGATGTGACGTTTTTTACGGCGTCCGATTGATGGGATAACCATCATTACTTTTCTTTAAATACAAGATTCCGAGATCATAACTTCACCAGCTTCTCCCAAAAAACCCTTTCGAGCTTCTTCGACGTTTCAGGTCAGTTTCTTCTCTTCTTCTCCGGCTTCTTTTCGTTTTACTTTATTCCGGTCATGGCGAAGAAGAACACTCGTTCTGCCACTCCTTGCTCCTCGTTGAACATCGAGGACTTCATTGATCAGGGGATTCTTCCCTACAATGAAGAAGAAACCTGCAATTTCTCCGACGGCGACATCCGCCAGTTGAAGGAGTCTGGTATTTTTCCGCCGTCGGCCGTCATTCGGAGTTTCGATTCCCGGCTGAAGGCCGATTGCATGTCCAAAACCTGGGTTTGTTTTCTCTACTATCCCTTCCTTCTTGGAATGTCCTATCCCTTTCCAGCCATCGTAAACGAATTCTTCAAAATCACCGACCTTTCCTACTCCCAAACAATGCCGATGGTATGGAGGATTCTTTTCTCTCTTGATAACTTGAACAATTCCCGGAAGCTTGAGATGGGGATTCCCGAAGTTTGTGCCGCTTATAACCTGAGTACCCACGGGTTCAGCCGCTTCGTTCTTCAAGCCCGCTCTTCCTACTCCCAACTGATTCCTCGTGCGTCACACAATGATCACGACTGGAAGAGAAAGTTCTTTTTTGTCAAACGTGAATCCATCGTCGGGGGTGATTCATTGCCGATGAAGTGGGTTCTGAAGGATAGGAAACTGATTTAGGCATTGTATTTGAGTTTCTTTGAATTTTGCTAATGATCTTTTAATGTTTCTTGCAGCTCCCAAATTTTCTGATCTTGTTGAAGTGACTGAAGAAGCTATAGAGAGGACTGCCTCTTTTCTGGAGATCCCACCTGCTGACAGAACCTTCGCTATTGAGAGCGCCAACAGCGAACAAAGCTTTTCAATTGATCATTCAGAAGCCGTCATGTCTAGTACGTAGTTGAACTTCTCGAGCATATGTTTTGAATTAGGCTTCATAATCCTGACTGCTTTCTTTATTTCATACTAGCAGCTCCCAAGCCTGCAACTGGATTCTCCCTAGATGATCTGACCTCCTACCTGGAGATGAAAGAGGAGAAGCCCGAGCCCCTGGCCAGCATCCGACCTCCTACTACCAGGGCCAAAACAGCTTCCTCCAGCAAGAAGAGGAAGGGCTCGGAGGGTACTGTATTCCTGGAGAGCTTTGATGGACTGAGCCCCGCGGAGACTGGTAACAAGCTTCTGAGCCTGCATACAACGACAAAACTGGTAAGTGTATACATAGGATTCTCATACCTTAGCGGCATCCGGCAAATGGCTCAGATTCCCAATTGACCCCATTGTCTTCCTTCACAGGGCATCGAGCAGCTTAGCGCTGCGTGCATTGAGGCTGAGACCAAGCTGGCAATGGTCCAGAAGAAGCTTGATGAGGCAAGGAACACCATCCGCATCCAGGGTGAGATAGCTGAGGGCAAAACCCGTGATTATGAGCACAAGCTGAGAGAGCAGGAGCTGAGGTTCAAGGTAGCCGCGCAGATGGAGGATGCTATCTCCAAGCAGTCGGCTGCTCGCAGTGTGCTCCATGCAATGCTGAAAATGGCAGCAGAAGCTCAAGCTGAGGGGGTCACTTGCTCGAAATGGACGGTGGATGCCTGGAAGCTATCCTTGGAGAAACTGGAGAAGGCTGGAATCCCGACTAGTGAGGACAAGCTTCCTTTGGTTGATGCTGCCGGTGCTGATGCGGGTGAAAAGGGGAAGTCTGTGGAGAAGGCAGACGAAGAAGATGCTGGCGGGAAGCTGGAGGTTCCCGAGAAGACGATGGGCAATGAAGACGATGCAACGGTCTAAGCCCTCTTTTTTAGTCTGTAGTTTGTTTTGGTGATGTGTATGTCTTTAAACAATTTCCTTTCCTTGTCTTTGCTGAAACAATACTAGAACAAGTAACAACAATGGTTGGGGATCCTGGTGGAGGGATCTTGCAGTTTGCAAGACGAAGCCAGGGTTTCCAATAAGCTTTTGACCTATGAGCTTCCCAAGGGGAGGGATCCTGAGGTTTTCAAGACGAACTTTGGGAAGCTCAAATCCCGTTATGTTAATAATATTACCGTATTTTGATCATTTCGAATGTGTTTTGCATTTACTTTGTATATTTTTAGAAATTCGAAACATGGTCGGTAACAAAAATTCATCTAAATCAATTATTAATTTTGTGGTGAAGTTTAAAATCTCTATAGGGTTAAGGTCAATTGAATTAAAGAAACCTACTATTCTAGCCTTTAGAATTTTGCTTAGGCAATAATCTCTATATAATCGAGAATCCTATCAGGAAACCTCACTGGGATCCTGACAGGTTACCTTATAGAGTTTCAGACCGTTGGCTTCAGGATTCTGACGAGAATCTCATTTATGTTGGAACTTGTGATCTTGGAAAGGCCTTTCCTCAGGATTCTGACAGGAATCTTAACCAAATATAATCTTTCGCAGCTCAAAGCCTCAATCGACTTTTAGATTCAAACGATCATTTCTTTTTTCACCTTGTTTGGGATTCCTACGGGAATCCTGAATACACTTTTCTCGGCATTCTTCTCAACTTACTCCAGAACCTGAAACAATCATAAGAAGCTTCTTCGCCTTCCGCCGAAGCTGATGCTTCCGAGAGCAAGTTACGTTTAAAAATGAGCTGGGAATAAACCCGTGCATTTCTGGGGACAAGCCCGTGCAATTCTGGGGACAAGCCCGTGCAATTCTGGGGACAAGCCCGTGCAATTCTGGGGACAAGCCCGTGCAATTCTGGGGACAAGCCCGTGCAATTCTGGGGACAAGCTCGTGCAATTCTGGGGACAATCCCGATAAACTTGGGACTAAGCCAAAACTGGGGTCAAGACCATACGTATGTGACATGAAAATGCCAAAACCTTAGATAACACGTCAGTGTTATAAACCTTGAGAATCCTCCCAGCAGCCTCAAGTGACAAGATTGTCAGCCACCCCTGGAGTGGACTGGTCCGGCCACCTTTAGCATACTGCGATTACCCAAACTTAGGAGAGGAGTCAGCCTCTCAAACCTTAGAAGGTGTGCGGGACACCTTAAACGTAGGAGAGGTGGCCAACCTCTAACTGGGGATATACCCAAAATTCTCTAGGATTCTCAAATTCTGCAAAACACTCAATGCTTGGTGAGGGGTGGGTGTTAGCTTAGCTAACACCACTCCGATGCTTAAGTTAGTAATGAGTCATAAAAATAATAAGAATAAATTGAAATAGGATTAGTATACGTACCTTGGATTATTTATACAGTGAGGATCCTTGGGATTCTGCCTGAGATTCTCAATGGGATTCTCACATAAAATAGGCTTTAAGGTGGACAACAATCCAAGCTCTTGGCAGAGGTTCTCCTTCCATATTTATCAGACGATATGCCCCCTTCCCTTCTTCAGAATCTATAAGGTAAGGGCCTTCCCACTTGGGTGCCAACTTCCCATCAGCAGGATTGGTAGTATTCTGAAAAGTTTTCCTCAAGACCAAGTCACCTACTTGGAATCTTCTTAGCCTGGTGTTCTTGTTATAAGATTTCGCTATCCGCTGTTGATAAGATGCCATTCGGATTCTGGCCATATCTCTGAGCTCCTCAACTGTTTCGAGATCCTGAAGGAGATTCTGGCTGTTGGTTCCAGGATCTTGGCAATTGACTCTGGCTGTTGGGAGTACCATCTCTGTAGGAATCACAGCTTCTGCCCCAAATACTAAGGAGAATGGCGTTTGGCCGGTAGCATTTTTAGGTGTAGTTCTGTCTGCCCAAAGGACAAATGGCAGCTCCTCAGCCCATTTACCTTTTTTGGAGCCCAACTTCTTCTTGAGATTATTGATGATGATTTTATTGCTGGATTCTGCCTGCCCATTAGCCTGAGGGTGGACAGGTGTTGAAGTGATCATCTTGATGCCCTAGCTTTCACAAAAGCTTGTTGTTCTCTTGCCTATAAACTGGGAGCCATTATCGCATATGATCTCTGCCGGAATCCCAAATCTAGTGAGGATGTTCCTCTTGATGAAGGATATCACTTCTTTCTCTCTTACTTGAACATAGGCTTCTGCTTCAATCCACTTGGAGAAGTAATCTGTCATGGCAAGCATAAACACTTTTCCTCCGGAAGCCTTTGGCAGCTTACCCACAATATCCATGCCCCACTTCATGAATGGCCATGGGGATACTATAGGATGCAGATGCTCAGCGGGTTGATGGAGGATATTGCCATGCCGTTGACAAGCATCGCATTTCTGTGAGAAGCTCGCAGCATCCTTCTTCATAGTTGGCCAATAATATCCGAACCTGAGAACTTTATAGAACAGTGCCCTGCCCCCGGTATGGTTCCCACAATCTCCACTGTGGATGTCTTCAAGCACCTCTAGAGCTTCTGACTTCTCTAAGCACCTTAAGTAGACACCTGCAAGAGATCTTCTATATAGGATATTATCAATTATAGTATAGGGTACTACCTTTGTGCGAAAAGCTCTGGGGTTTTCGCCTTTGGGAATCTCCCCATCTTTGAGATACTTCCGGATCGGGTAGGTCCAGGACTCTTGAGCATATTCAGGATTCTCAACATTTGCGCCTGCATTATCGTCAACAGCCTGAGCTTCCTGTAAAGCTATCGCTGGCGTCAAGATGTGAGTTATTGGAATTTTGACATCCTCAGGGATCCTGAGCGATGAAGCCAAGTTTGCCAAGGCATCGGCTTCTGCATTATCTTCTCTTGGTACCTGCGAAATGCTAATATTTTTGAAAAATAGAGATAATTTTTTAACAATCTCAAGATATTTGATCAGATTCTCCCCTCTTACTGCATAGGAGCCATTAAATTGGTTAGTTAATAAGAGAGAATCAACAAACACTTGTATAGATAGGATTCCCATATCCCTAGCTAGCTGTAATCCAGCAATTAAAGCCTCATATTCAACTTCATTGTTGGTAGCCTGGAATTCACAGGATATGGATAGAGGTATTATGTCCCCCTGTGGCGATTTTAGCAGGATTCCCAGCCTTGTTCCTCTGACATTTGAGGAGCCGTCAGTATAGAGGATCCAGTCTTCCTTGAGCTTCTCAAGCTGCTGGACTTCCTTTTCAACTTCTGGTTCAATGTCACTGCTGAAATCCGCCACAAAGTCAGCTAATGCTTGGGACTTGATTGCCGTTCTTGGTTCATATTTGATGTCGTAGGCACTCAGTTTGACTGCCCACTTAGCCATCCTTCCTGACATTTCCGGCTTCCTGAGAACTGCCTTGATAGGATAGTTAGACATCACAATTATAGTATGGGTTTCAAAATAATGTCTAAGTTTAGTGGAAGTCATTATAAGAGCTAGAATTAACTTTTCAAGGTGAGAATACCTGGATTCTGCGTCTAGCAGGGTTTTACTTACATAATATACCGGATGCTGCTGATTTTGATAGTCTTTTACCAGGACTGCACTGATCGAGCTTCCGGAAACAGCGAGATATAAATACAGCGGCTCCCCATCTTCTGGTTTCATTAACAATGGGGCTGCTGACAGGTAGTCTTTTAAGCACTTCAGAGCTTCTTCATGCTTCTCAGTCCATTCGAATTTCTTATTTTTCCTCAGTATATCGTAGAAATCCTTGCTTTTTTCTGAGGATCTTGAAATAAACCTGTTGAGGGCTGCGATTCTCCCTGTCAACCTTTGTACTTCTTTAACATTCGATGGGACTTGCTTCAATCCCTCTTTCGGTAACCATGTAACTTAGGAATTTTCCAGCTCGTACCCCAAAGTGGCACTTAGAGGGGTTGAGCTTCATGTTATACTGATCAATGATATCGAAGGCCGTTTGGAGATCCCTGACATGATCTTCAGCTTTTTTGGATTTCACTACCATGTCATCTATGTAGACTTCCATCGTGTCCCCCCAGTTGCTCTTTGAACATCATATTGACGAGCCTCTGGTAGGTGGCACCTGCATTTCTTAAACCAAAGGGCATAGCAGTGTAACAATATATACCTGTTGGAGTCATAAAAGCCGTATGCTCCTGATAGCATGGTTCCATCTGAATTTGTTGGAATCCTGCCGAGGCATCCATGAAGGTGAGCATCTCGTGACCAGCCGTAGCATCTACCATAGCATCAATATGGGGAAGTGGAAACGGATCCTTAGGACAGGCTTTGTTCAAGTCTGTGTAATCAACGCAAACTCTCCACTTTCCATTCTTCTTCTGGACCACCACCACATTTGCTAGCCATCTAGGATACTTGGCTTCTCTGATCATCTTTGTTTTGAGAAGCTTGTCGATTTCCTCCTGGATGATTATATTCTTCTCTGGAGCGAACTTCCTCCTTTTTTGCTGTATAGGTCTGAAAGAAGGATCTAAACCAAGTTTGTGAGTAATTACATGTTTAGGGATACCTGTCATATCTTCATGCTTCCAGGCGAAAGTTGAAGTTCTGGCTTTGAGAAGCTGGAATAATTCCTGCTCAACATTTGTTGGGATGCTTTTTCCCACGAGCACCTTGATTTCAGGATTCCCAGGGTCTAGAGGCACTTCTTTGACTTCCAGCTCCCTGTCCTCCTGCACTTCAGGTGCCTTTTTCTGTAATTGCTATCCCTTCGTCACCTTAGTGGTGTTCTTCATCGAAGTTGAATAACAATTCTTAGCTTCCTGCTGGTCGCTTTCAATTCTTACAACTCCCCAAGGTGTAGGAAGCTTGATGCATTGGTGATAAGTTGAAGGGACTGCCTTCATCTCGTGAATCCATGGCCTGCCAAGAATAATATTGCAACAAGAGAGAGAATCTATAACACAGAATCTTTGCATAGAGTTTACCCCTTCTATATATACCGGCAGCCTGATATCCCCAACGGTGCTTTTAGTTTCACCGCTGAAGCCAACTAGGATTGAGGATCTTGCAACTATTTCAGTTTCCGGGATCCCCACCTTTTTGAGTACGTCAAGACGGATTATGTTTACTGAGCTTCCATTATCAATCAGGATCGTGCGAACAAAATGGTTAGCAATATATAAAGTAACCACAAGACTATCATGATGAGGATCCTGAACATGAGAACGGGCACTCTCATCAAAAGATATAAGTTTGTCCTGAGTTAGGGTGGACGTCCGGACAAGTCTGTCACCCTGTTCAGATTTGGACTCCTTAGCATGCTTCTTGGCTGAGGAATACGAAGTGCCGCAGATGTCTGAGCCTCCTGAGATGAAGTTGATTATCTGGGCATCCTGGGGTGGAGAAGCTGCTCTCTGAGGCACCTTGTCGGCTTCCTGAGTCTTGACCTTCTTTCTGCCTATCAATTCTTTAAGATGCCCCTTGCTGAGTAGATAGCTGATTTCCTTTCGGGGTGCTATACATTCGTCTGTTAGGTGGCTAAAATCTTCATGGAAGGCACACCACTTGGTCTTGTCTTTCCAGGATCCTTGCTATGACTTTCCAGGCCGCTGGATATGCAAGGAGTAACGCTGGATTATCAGGAGCCGTCCTGCCAGAATCATCGCAGCCGCGCTCCAAGGATCCTTGGATTTCGCTATCGTTTGGATCCATAGCCACACCATCTCAAGGATATCCTTTTCCTGCTAGGAACCTAGCCCAGAACCCCCAAGGATATCAACATTCTAACCTTTTTGTTTTTGTAGGAATCTTCAAGACCAGTTCCTCAGATGT
Source organism: Deinandra increscens subsp. villosa (assembly GCA_039602395.1). Lineage (NCBI taxonomy): Eukaryota > Viridiplantae > Streptophyta > Magnoliopsida > Asterales > Asteraceae > Deinandra > Deinandra increscens. The sequence goes on along the minus strand of JBCNJP010000017.1, from coordinate 26,835,893 downwards.
GTATGATGGTGACTTCATCCCCATGCAAACAGCAGCCACTACAGAACCGAGCATCCCAACAAGCTATGGATACAATCCCAGGATCCCAGCCCAGAATCCTGGCCCAGGTAATGTGTCAATCATGTCGTTTCTAACCAGGGTGCTCCTTATGATGCAGGTATTCATCCAAGTATCGCCAGGGAGCTCCAGAAGTTGAAAGAGATGATATCAAATGTTCCAGGGATCCTGAAACCTATTCCTGAGGTTCCTTTGGAAAGCCACAAGATCTCCAGATTTACTTGGCCGATTTCTCAAGTGGAGATCCCGAAACGTTTTCAAACTCCAAGCATGAAGCTTTACAATGGAACTACGGATCCTGAAGAACATGTGGCACATTACAGGGAGCGTATGGAAGATCAACCCCATTCCGATACAAATCAAAGAAGCCTGTCTGTGCAAAGGATTTGGTTCAACCTTAACAAGACCAGCCATGAAATGGCTACTGAGCATTCCTCCTAACAATATTACGTCATTTTATCATTTAGTTAACCTATTTAACAATCAATTTTCTTGCAGCAGAACCTTTAAGAAGCTCACAGGTGACCTGTACCGAATAGTTCAGAAGCCAGATGAGCCGCTCAGAGAATACATTGCCAGATTCGGACGAGAATCCCTTGAGATTCCTAATCTGGATATGGCAGCAGGCGTAGAACCCTTTAAAATGGGGCTCTCTAAAGATTCACGTTTTTATGATGATCTTGTCATGACTCCTTGCAGAAATCTCGACAAAGTACGCAGCAGAGCCTTGAGGTTTATCCGTTTGGAAGATGACAAAAAGATCCACCAAAGATTGGATGTTTCTAAATATGATCCTAACAGCAAGAAGGCGGAATCCCCTGGGAAGATGTATAGATCCCGGCCATACTCCAAACCAGATAATCACAAAGTCAATGTTGTAGAGGGGGATGACGATGATGACGAGTATCCTAAGGTATCTGAGTATTGTTTTTCTGATGATATTGGTGGCCTAATGTGTGTGATGCAGGATCTTGGCGAAAAGGCAAGATGGCCTAGAAAAAATGATAAACTGGGATCCTGGAAGGACAAAACCAAGTGGTGCGCCTTCCACGAAGACTTTGGCTACCTAACAGACGAATGCATAGCACTACGGAAGGAAATTAGTTATCTACTCAGTAAGGGGCATCTTAAAGAGTTGATAGGCAGAAAGAAATTCAAGACTCAAGAAGCCGACAAGATGCCTCACAGAGCAGCTTCTCCACCTCAGGATGCTCAAATAATCAACTTCATCTCAGGAGACTCAGACATATGCGGCACTTCCTATTCCTCGGCCAAGAAGCATGCTAAGGAATCTAAATCTAAACAGGGTGACAGACCTATCCGGACGTCCACCCTAACCCAAGACAAGCTCATATCCTTTGATGAGAGCGACCGTTCTCATGTTCAGGATCCTCATCATGATAGTCTTGTAGTCACTTTATATATTGCTAACCATTTTGTTCGTAGGATTCTAATTGATAATGGAAGCTCAGTAAACATAATCCGTCTTGAAGTGCTTAAGAAGATGGGGATCCCAAAAAATTTTATAGTTGCAAGATCCTCAGTCCTAATTGGCTTCAGCGGTGAAACTAAAAGCACTAATGGGGATATCAGGTTGCCAGTATACATAGAGGGGGTAAACTTTATGCAAAAATTTTGTGTTATAGATTCTCTTTCTTGTTGCAATATAATTCTTGGCAGGCCATGGATACATGAGATGAAAGCAGTCCCTTCAACCTATCATCAATGCATCAAGCTTCCTACACCTTGGGGAGTTGTAAGGATTGAAAGCGACCAGCAGGAAGCTAAGAACTGCTATTCAACGTCAATGAAGAACACCACTAAGGTGACAAAGGGATAGCAATTACAGAAAATGGCACTTGAAGTACAGGAAGACAGGGAGCTTGATGTTAAAGAAGTCTTTTTAGACCCTGAGAATCCTGATATCAAGTTGCTCGTAGGAACAGGCATCCCAGCGAATGTTGAACAAAAATTAATTCAGCTTCTCTAGGCCAGAACTTCAACATTCGCCCGGAAGCATGAAGACATGACAGGTATCCCTAAATATGTTATTACTCATAAACTTGGTTTAGATCCTTCTTTCAGGCCTATACAACAAAAAGAAGGACGTTTGCTCCAAAAAAGAATATAATCATCCAGGAGGAAGTTGACAAGCTTCTCAAAACCAAGATGATTAGAGAAGTCAAATATCCTAAATGGCTAGCAAATATGGTGGTGGTCCAGAAGAAGAATGGAAAGTGGAGAGTCTGTGTTGATTACATGGACTTTAATAAGGCTTGTCCTAAGGATCCTTTCCCACTTCCCCATATTGATGCAATGGTGGATGCCACGGCCGGCCACGAGATGCTCACTTTCATGGACGCCTCAGCAGGATTCCAGCAAATTCAGATGGAACCATGTGACCAGGAGCATACAGCTTTTATGACTCCAACAAGTATTTATTGTTATACTGCTATGCCTTTTGGTTTGAGAAATGCAGGTGCTACCTACCAGAGGCTCGTCAATATGATGTTTAAGGAGCAACTGGGGGACACAATGGAAGTCTACATTGATGACATGGTGGTGAAATCCACGAAAGCAGAAGATCATGTCAGGAATCTCCAAACTGCCTTTGACATCCTTGACCTGTATAACATGAAGCTCAACCCCTCCAAATGCCACTTCGGGGTGCGAGCTGGAAAATTCTTAGGATACATGGTTACCGAAAGAGGGATCGAAGCAAGTCTAGAGCAGATTAAAGCTAAATTGAATTTGAAACCTCCATTGAATGTAAAAGAGGTACAAAGGTTGACAGGAAGAATCGCAGCACTCAACAGGTTCATTTCGAGATCCTTAGAAAAAAGTAAGGATTTGTACGATATCCTGAGGAAAAATAATAGATTCGAATGGACAGAGAAGCACGAAGAAGCCCTGAGATGCCTGAAAAACTACCTTTCAGCAGCCCCGTTGCTTATGAAACCAGAGGATGGGGAGCCGCTATATTTATATCTTGCCATTTCAGGAAGCTCAGTCAGTGCAGTCCTAGTAAAAGACCATCAAGGTCAGCAGCATCCGGTATATTACGTAAGTAAAAGTCTGCTAGACGCGGAGTCCAGGTATTCTCACCTCGTAATATTAATTCTATCTCTTATAATGGCTTCCACTAAACTTGACATTATTTCGAAACTCATGTTATAATCATGAAATCTAACTATCTTATTAAGGCAGTTCTCAGGAAGCCGAAAATGTCAGGTAGGATGTCTAAGTGGGCAGTCAATCTGAGTGCCTACGACATCAAATATGAGCTAAGGACAGCAATTGAGTCACAAGCCTTGGCTGACATTGTGGCTGATTTCGGCAGCGACATAGAACCAGAAGTTGAGAAGGAAGTCCAGCAGCTTGAGAAGCTCGAAGAAGACTGGAACCTTTACACCGATGGATCCTCAAATGTAAGGGGAATAGGACTGGGCATCCTGCTAAAATCGCCACAGGGGGACATAATACCGTTATCCATATCTTGTGAATTCCAGGCTACCAACAATGAAGCCGAATATAAAGCTTTGATTGTTGGGTTGCAATTGGCTAAAGATATGGGCATCTGGTGCATTCAAGTATTCGTTGATTCTCTTTTATTAACTAACAAGTTTAATGGCTCTTATGCAGTGAGAGGAGAGAATCTAGTTAAGTATCTTGATATTGTTAAAAATTTGTCTTTGTTTTTTGAAAGTTTTAACATCTCGCAGGTGCCGAGAGAAGACAATTAGAAAGCTGACGCTTTGGCGAACCTGGCTTCATCTCTCAGGATCCCTAAGGATATCTAGATTCCTATCATGCAAATTCTGACGCCGGTAATAGCTCAAAAAGAAGCTCACGCTATCGATGATAATGAAGAAGCAGATGTCAGGAGTCCCAAGGATACCCAGGAATCCTGGACCCATCCAATTATTAAATATCTTAAAAATAGGGAGATTCCTAAGGATGAAAATCCTAGGGCCTTTCACGCCAAGGTAATACCTTACTTTATCTTAGATAACGTATTATATAGAAAATCTCTTGCAGCTGTCTACTTGAGATGCTGAGAGAAAGCAGAAGCTCTTGAAGTGCTTGAAGACATTCATGGCGGAGATTGTGGAAATCACACTGGGGGCAAAGCACACTTCTCCAAAATTCTCAGATTTGGCTACTATTGGCCTACAATGAAGAAGGACGCCATGAGCTTCTCACAAAATGCGATGCCTGCCAAAGGCACGGAAATATTCTGCATCAACCAGCCGAGCATCTGCACCCTATAGTATCCCCATGGCTGTTTATGAAGTGGGGGATGGATATTGTAGGCAAGCTGCCCAAGGCTCCTGGAGGAAAAGTATTTATGCTTGCAATGACAGAATATTTCTCCAAATGGAATGAATAAGAAGCCTATGTGCAAGTGAGAGAGAAAGAAGTGATATCCTTCATCAAGAGAAACATTATTACCAGATTCGGGATTCCGGTAGAAATCATATGTCACAACGGCACCCAGATTATCAGCAAAAGAACAACAAATTTTTGTGCTAGTTGGGGCATAAAAATGATCACTTCAACACCTATCTATCCCCAAGCTAATGGGCAGGTGGAATCCAGCAATAGATCATCATCAATAACCTCAAGAAGAAGTTGGGCTCCAAGAAAGGTAAATGGGTTGAGGAGCTACCTTTTGTTCTTTGGGCAGATAGGACAACACCCAAGAATGCTACCAGTCAAACTCCATTCTCATTAGTGTTTGGAGCTGAGGTCGTGATCCCCACGGAAATGGCGTTACCCACAGCCAGGATCAGCTGTCAGGATCCTGAAAACAACAGCCAGACCTTGTTTCAGGATCTTGAAGTAGTTGAGGAGCTCAGAGATATGGCCATAATCCGGATGGCATCCTATCAACAGAGGGTTGCAAAGTCTTATAACAGGAACACCAGGTTGAGAAGATTTCAAGTAGGGGACTTAGTGTTGAGAAAGGGGCATATCGCTTGGTAAACATGGAAGGAGAACCCCTACCAAGAGCCTGGAATGCCATACACCTCAAAGCTTATTTTATGTAGGAATCCCTTTGGAATCCTATTAGAATCCCGAGGATTCTTACTACCAGATACTACAAGGTACGTATTCCAATCCAATTTCAATATGATTCTTATTATTTTTATCACATGATACTGACTTAAGCATCGGAGTGGTGTTAACTAAGCTAACACCCACCCCTCACCAAGTGTTGAGTGTTTTGCAGATTTTGAGAATCCTAAATACTTTAGGTATATCCCAAGTTAGAGGCTGACCACCTCTCCTCCGTTTAAGGTATCCTGCATACCTCCTAAGGTTTGAGAGGATATCACCTCTCCTACGTTTGGGTAATCACCAGTAGCGCACGACCCTCACCATGAGCGCACGTTGTCCACCAGTATGATCAAGATGGCCGGACCAGTCCATCCCAGGGGTGGCTGACAATCTTGTCATTGTAGGCTGCTGGGCGGATTCTCAAGGTTTTTAACACTTACGTGTTAAATAAGGTTTAAAAGGTCTTCACCTTTTCTAAGAATCGCCAGGAGCACTCGTTATTCGCTATTAGGTAGATCCTCAAGTAAATGCAGACGTGCTATCCTCACGAATTATCTAAGGTTTTGGTATTTTCATGTCACTTACGTATGGGTATATCCCCGGTTGGGTTAGTCCCAAGTTTATTGGGTTGTCCCCAGAATTGGCTTAGTCCCAAGTTTATCGGGCTTGTCCCAAAAATTGGCTTAGTCCCAAGTATATCGGGCTTGTCCCCAGAATTGGCTTAGTCCCAAGTTTATCGGGCTTGTCCCCAGAATTGGCTTAGTCCCAAGCATCACGGGTTTATCCCCAATTTAACTCAATTTCGAAACTACTATGATTTTACCACAGGTATCCTCAAGGATGCTGAAAGAGGATTCCAGAAGCTATCTAAATGCGCCTAAGGTAAAACCTACTTAAGGGACTATTCAGGTAATGTACTTTCGAATTATTACATTTTATCATGCTGACTTGTGTCATGGTTTGTCAACTTACATACTTAACAAAAATCATTTTTACTACCTTAATATTCCTAAGGAACCTGATGGGATTCTCACTTAAATATTTCAAAAATTTTCATGAACAAAATCAAAAACAAGGGGTAAACACACCATGATAAAGAAAGTCGGATACTAGTATTAACCACGCAGGAAATTCAAAAGGGGCAACTCCAGCTTCTCAGCACCCACAAGCTTCTCCAGAGTTCCTTTCCAGGTAGCTGCATCCTAGCCTTAGCAATGAAGCCTTCAGCATCTGCTTCATTGGCCTTGATCGCGGAAGAAAATTGAAAAGAAAAGGGATGGAGCTGACCTGGACAAAAAGAGAAATCGAGAAGGTTCTAAAGGTAACCCAGGATTATTTATGGAGAAGTCTCATGAGAAGTTGCGTCGCTATCAAATATGGAGCTAACGAGTCACCTCCGTAATTATTTCAAGAGTTTGAATTTTCACAGCCGTCTTCATGGTCGACAACTGTCAAAATTCAGGGGCAATTGTTTGGGCTGATATTTCGGGATCCTTGGCGGAAGCTCAAGTGGTCCAGTATCCTCAGACGGGTTAAGAATCCTGACAGGTTCGGGCATCCTGAATTACAGTTATCGACTAACCGCTATGTTGTTCATCGTATTTATTTGCTTGCAGGTAAAGAAAACGTGTAAAACAAGCCTAAAGACTCGGAAAACTACTATATAACGTGGACTAAGTGGTCCACAACGTTCATACAACGTTCATATTGACTTAGTGGGGAGAATCCCTAAAATATAGGATAGTTGGTTATTTTATTTCAGGATCATTGCCGGAAGCTCAAGAGGTTCAGTATCCTGACAGGTTCGGTATCCTGAAATGCAGTTATTGACTAACTGTTTCAATTGTCCACGTGTCCTAATTAATTGCAGGCTTAAATGGACGTGTAAATGAAGGCTAAAGACCAGGTCAAGCATTAAAGAACGTGCCATAACTGATTCCTAACGTTCACAAAGACTTGGGAATGGAATCCCTTATTTTTAGCACTTTCGGTTATTGCCTTGTAACTATATAAATAGAGGTTTTGATCGGCTTAGGAACACACACAACTCGTTCACACTTTAGCTCTGATAGCATACAATCTCTGTAACACTTAGCTTGATCGATCATACCTCCAAAACACTTGTAATTTTTAGTTTCCTATCAATAATATTGTGAGGAAGCAGGCTTTTCAGGCCGGCTCCCGAGGTTTTTTTGCTAGGATTCCTAGAGGCAACTCGAAGGATCCTAGATTTTTCCTTCGTTACATCCTTGTGTTCAACTTTACATTTCGAGCATATTGACAAGCACACTACCTCACATTCTAAGTTTGGAATACGAAATTCCTTTGTGAATTTTTTACCAAAACATTAATAAACTAGGATCCTTAGGTAATCAATCTGTTATTATTATTGTTCTTTTATTAATATCAGTTATCTGCTAAAACTACATTCAATCATAATCAAAATAAAGTTCATGACCAACTTCATAAATTATGTTTTCGTTCTAGTTTAGGATTAATTCAGATTAGTGACGGTAATCTGGATTTAGGTAGTTAATTTATTTATTTAGTTAAAAATCTAAATCACTGGTAACCACTAACTCCTTTGGATTGACACCCTACTTACCCTAGCTATAGGTTTAAGTCTAGGTATTTGTAACAGTCACGAAACGGTTATGAGATACCTAACAAGTTTCACACAACTAGAATATCACCCATTGCATAACATATAATCGCATAATAGTTTGATAACATAGAATTATGGAAGTTTGAATAGAGATACATGTTACACACCAAAACATTAAAAGAAAAAAAGGGCTATGAATACTCACCTGGTATGGAGACACAAACGAAAGAATGACATCATGAAAATGAGAAGGCAAAACCCCAAAGATAACCTTGACGTCTAAACGAGATAGAGAAATAAATAGATAATTTCCATGACTCAAAGTGACGCCATCGACTTGACGACTCGTTGGTGATTTGTTATAGTCATAACGTACGATCATGATATATAATGGGGGCTCTTCCTAATACTAAGACATGTGATGGCAATAATTATCAACAAATTTGAAACCATGCACGGAAAAGTGTTGGCACATCAACCAACCACCCAAAAAAGTAGCAAGTAAACAATCGTTTTAATAGGTACCCGAGCCCATTTTCACATGTTACCTAACAAACTTGACCCCCCCCCCCCATCTTGCCACCTCTCTAAACTATGATATGACTACGGTGAGAGGACTTGAGTACAAAACATCAAAATTTGAACTCTTATTTTATGTAGTAATCCGTTGAAGAGCATGCAATTTTGAGAAAAAAAATTTAAATCACCTAAAGGTAAAATGAAATCTACCTCTTGCAGTAGGCAAAGTGCAGCAGGCAACCAGGACCATGGAATAATATTGTTGGTAAGCCCTGCACACCTGCATAACCCCTACAAAAATCAAACTCTATTTAGATTTTAAAAAAAGAACGCAAATCATAGTTTAGCACAAATATACAAGGCACTAATGGACCCTTCATCTATACATGGGTTGATTTGGGTAAAAATTCTATATGAGTCTGATGTCAAGTTCTCCCTTATGCTATTTTTTTAGAAAGCTTGATTCCAATTAGTCTTTCAAATAAAATAGATTTGTAGAACAATATATAATTAATTGACCCAGCCATATCCTAAACCTGTTCACGGCAGAACCTCTGAGGATTGTAGAACAATAAATAATTAATTGACATGAAGAGCAGGTTGAATACAGAGCATGTTGAATACAAGTCAAAACAAGTGCTTTTGGTATGTATCAGGTTGAACCAAAACACTTTTTGCACAAAATTTCAATAATGTAGGAGGGATTTATACACAAGGAAGATATTTAAGAAATTGAAGTTAGTCTTAGTGCTTTCGGTGCTGATCCAATAGATTACATAATTATAGTGTTTAAATAATGACCCAACTTTTGAAACAAATAAATGTAAGGGGTGGGGTTTATACATTAAAAGTACACTTTGAGAATCTTTCAACCCATTTGAAACAGTAGAGACATAAACATAACCCAATTCAACCCATCCATAAGCAAGCAACTTAAAATTTTCACATCCAATAAAAATGATCAAATAAGATTCATACCACAAATCCTAAAAGTTTTAGCTTCTTTTATAAATAACTAATTCACTGCTCATAATTATGACTTTTAATCATGCATTGCAAAAGGTACCTCTACATTACATAATGAACCCAAACTTGACAAAATGCCATCTTTTAGTGAATCAAAGACACAAAAGTATAATGACTAAAAATGGGAGAAAACTGCACACATGGCATTCTCTTATCAAGACTTAATAGAGCATGTTCTGAATCAGCATTTGAACTTCCAAACAGAAGAAAAATTGTCTACCAAACACAAAAATGTGAAGAAAAAAACTTGAAATCAGAATTTGACTATCAAAGTTAGAAACTATACATACCCATAACAATCTTGAAATCAAAATTTGATTCTGAAAGATCTACTTCATAAGATAATCCCTGCACAACACAATAGAATATTTGACCCTCAAAAAAGAAAAAGAAAAAGAAAAAATGTTGTTTTGAGTGTTATGATCAACTGCTCTAATTTTAATTTTGTGATTATCTAGAATTTCAAATGACAAGATTTGGATAGGTAGTATCTATAAATCTAATTACTAACATCTACAAAATCACCCAACAATCCCAGAATTCGAGCACTTGATTATTATACCTCTATAATCACAATTATCACTTTCATAATGCACATCCAAACACCTCCTTAAACAAAAAATAATAGCTACTTTCACAATCACATGTAATTTTAGGGCTTTTAAGGAGGATTATGGTTATATGAGGTCTTAATTACAACTTTAAATCAAGCTCAAATGATAATTTCATGCTCTCACTATGTAGTACTCAAAGTTAAATACTCTTATATGATAATTTCATGCTCTCACTATGTAGTTCCATATTGACAAGTTGTCACTCCAGTCTACACTAATCTTGAGTACACTCCCTCTCTCTTACATATGTCAGTTGGTACTAATATTTAGTATCATTTTGACAACTTACTCTTTACTGTTTAGTTTTAAAGGACAAAAATATTAAACAACAACCTCAAAGAAACTATAAAAGGATTGGTTTAGAAATTGATTTCCATTTCCAAAATTTGTTTCCCTGTAACACTTATGAACCTAAAACATTTCCAATGGAAGAAGGAAAAGCAAACAATGGTCATGTCATTTAACATCAACAAACAATAGCCCGCATACACCTCATGTTTGGCATGTTTGATTATCAACAAACAATACTCACAGATAGTAGAAAATGGATCAACAAACAATGGTCAAATTATTTAACATCTCATGTTTGGCATGTTTGATTATCAACAAACAATACTCACAGATAGTAGAAAATGGATCAACAAACAATGGTCAAATTATTTAACATCAATTTAACCCCCTCAGAACACGAAATTTAACATCAATTTTAACTTGAATAACAGAGAACATCATTTGACATCAACTTAAACTTGAATAACAAAGAACATTGTAAGTCCCAAAATGATCTTTACGCGATATCTAGTCCAATCAAGACCGTGCGGAATCCGGTTTGATTGGTGATTCAAGATTAATTGAAAAATAAGATGAATAAGCAATTAAGAACGAGAATAACACACAAACCACAAGAAGTAGAACACTTGAATAACCTCCTTTGATTGCAATACACAATCGAAATTCTCTTTAGAGAATTTCGTAAACCACCAATTGAGATCAACACCAAAACAGCAACCTCATAATGAGGGGAGGTTTTCCCTTATATAGGGATTCTCCAACTTGGAGAACAAGACAACCTAAAAACCCTAATTAATAGTCAATTCCCGTATTTGACTTTCCAGGCCCACTAAAACCTATCTAAACTCTTTTAAACTGAGCTCAAACCTATCTAAAATGGCCCAATGACCCAATATACCCATAACCCAGCTTATTTTCACCTATTCTAACAAATAGGCCTTCAGAATACTCCGCCAAGCGATGATTTAATACACAAGCCACAAATCTTGGTCCTTACAATCTTCCCCTTGGCTTGTGCTATTAAATATCTTCTACTTTCAATCTTCAGACTTCAGTCTTCTCCTTGGCTTGAACATGGGTTGGTGAAGATTCTTTTCTTGAACGATCTTCATTGGGCAGCAACGGTCGAGTTCTGGGAGTTTTCTCTCAATCAGCATCAGCTTGGACTTCAAATGACAAACAAGTAATGAGAGGAGGATTCTCATGCACTTGCTTCTTCTTGAAAACCGTTGAGTCCTTGCTGAATCATCAGTAACTGTCTTGACTTGCATGAGACTTCAGAGGATAAATTTTGAAAACCTCTGTCTTGGCATTTGTGACTACTCTGCATCTTTTCTTCAATTAGCTTCCCCTAAACCTGAGAACGGTGTCTTTGGACGCTTTACTTGAACAACCAACAAACTTCCCCTGAGCATAGGGTAAGTCCTTTTCCGGCTGGTTCTTCAACACAAACAGTAGCAACACTCATTAACTTTTCTTCTCCATGACATCTCATTTAACCTGTCATGCACAACATGGAACAAACACTAACCAGACAATGATGACTGGTTATCGGGTTAGCATTATTTAACCAAACAACTTCCCCTGAACCCGAGGGGGAGGTCACACCTTCTTGCACAAAACCCAAAAAGAACTTATTAAAACCTTTAAATTAACCTGGCCATGGTTGAAAAATAAACAATAAAAACTTAAGATAATACAAAAGAAAAATAAAAATAAAAACAAACATACCAAATTACTAAACGAGAAGGTTTCTATGGGATCAAACCGTATGAATCTGACTGAGGAACCCTTTTCTGCTTCTGTTACTCGAACACGTCTAGGTGATTGCCAATATACTGATCCACTTTAAACTCAAACCCTTTTCTTAATCAGGCTGTTTGTCACTTTATTATCTGTTATTGGTGCATTAATTATGAACAGCAAGTGGGTTTCAACAAATCCTAGGTACATGTTATTACACACTATCAAGCACATAAATTCCCTACCACATATTTTCACAACCTGATCCAGAAGTTTGAAACTGAGCTCCAGACTGGATTGAGAAGAGAAAGAATAGATCACATAGAATTTTTTGGGTATAATATACAAAGTCAACTGAATTTTTGAAACA
>JBCNJP010000017.1:26803273-26823107 GCA_039602395.1 Deinandra increscens subsp. villosa | reverse complement strand
GAGAGTTATTGCTTAACTGAGTGTTTCTCATAGTGTATTCTCTCTGTAATCTCTCTCTTGTAAACGAGCTAGTGAATCAATCGAAGAATCGTTATTTACTCGATGTGTACCGAAACTGATAGCAATCATGTCTTAGCAAGATCGTATACATGTTTCACAGTTTTTGGTTTTCCGGTTGAACTGAAGTTCGAGCGGAAAGTTACTTTGGTTGAACTTCAGCCGGAAAACGATTTTGCTTTAAAACAGAAAAACTTGCATTTCTTTCATTTCCCACCAAATCCTGTTAGACTCAGATCCAAAATACTTCATTGTTTGGCTTTTCACAGGTGAGATTCTGCCTGTTAGCTTTCTTTGAGAATCAGTTTTTGGCTTTTGAGAAAATTTTGGTTTTGTAATATTTTGAACTTTACTCAATGGGTTAAATAAACACATGGCAGCAAGGTGCCCTTTTTCACCACAAAAAACACATTCAAGACTTTTTGCTTCATAAAATTCATTTTTCCTGGGAGACTCATTTCTGGTAATTTGCTTGTAATTCAATTAACCAAGTCTTTGAGTTTGACTTCCCTTTGGTTGTTCAGGTTGTTTCCCTGCAACTTTTGAATCCTTTGATTCATAAATAGTTGGAGGTGGGACAACAATTGATGGTTTCAAAATTTTTGATTGGTCAATTAATGCAGATGTGCTAGCATTATTGACTTCAGGCTTCTTGGTTTCAACAGATTTTTCATTGATTGACTGTGATGAGGTATCATCAACAGTGAGACTAATTTTACATTCTGTTCACAGGGCTTTGATTGGTTCAATTGCAGGTGAATATTCAATTGGTGGCTCTAAACTGTTATAGCCAACACCAGTTTTCCCATATATCCCTCCCATCCACAGTTTCTCAGCCTTCTTGTTAGCAGTTTGAAACTTATCACAGGTGAACAAAGCATCTTTTAGTTGTGTTTCAAGAATGGAGTTGGTTTGCTTTAATTCTTCAAATTCTTTGTTTAAGTTGTCAAACTTAGTGATGTAAGATGCCTCATTTTTCTTAAAGCATTCCTTTAACTCATTTAAGTTTGAAACTTCGTCAATCAGGTCCGTGTTGTGATTTCTGTACTTTGTCACCTGTTTAATGCAGGTAGGACTACATAAGTTTTCTAGAACCTTTTCAGGAATTGAATTTACCTGATCAGAAGGAGAATCTTGCTTGGCCATCAAACCATGGTTGATAGGCTCGAACTCAGCTAGAAAGTATCCCCATTCAACACATTCAGTTTGGTTTGCTACAGCATCAACCACATTCTGATGGTTTTGACTTCCGGCTGGTTTTGGTTGGGTGGGTTGTTGTCCTGAACTATGAGCAGCATTGTTTCTTGCGATGTTGTGGTTGTTTCCACCATGATTCTTCATCTGAGTTTGACCTTGATTCTTTCCTTCCCTTCTTGGTTGGGGGCACTCTCTTGCAAAATGACCAAGTTGATGACAGTTGTAGCATTTCACCTTGCATTTGTCTAGCCCAATGTGAGCACCTTTTTCTCCTTTGTAAGATCTACCTGTTCTTTTGTAGAATCTTTGGGCTCTTACAGACACCATAGCAAGTTGGGTCAACATATCAATTTCTTCTCGGTCATCAGCACCTATACATTCTAAGTCTTCAGGAATGAAGCCTTGGTATGAGTCAGTTGCTACATAAGCATTGTGAGAGTTATCAAAGGAATTTGAAAAAATCTCTTGACACCTTGGTGTCTCAGGGAAACTGACTATAGGTGACTCGTATGAAGAAGAGTTTGAAGATCTCTGGTTTTTAAAATCAGTAGTTACTAGCAGTTGAGAACAGCTGAGTTGATTCAGAAGATGAGTTTTGCTTAAGATTTAATTCCATTTCATAAGCACTGAGTATGCCATGAAGTTCACTAAGCCTCATCTTTTTCAAATTTTTACACTTTCTGATGCTTACAGTGTAAACTGTCCACACAGAAGGCAAAGAGCTTAAAAGCTTTCTGTTTACATCGACCTGATCTAGTTTACATCTACTTTTTGCAGTTCATTAAGTAAGGAAACAAATCTCAAGTACTGGTTGGTCATAGATTCACCAGATTTTAGGTAAAGTTCTCATATTTCTGTTTTAAAACATCTTTCATGTTTTCTTTAACCTCACTGGTTCCTTCATACATATCACTTAAGGCATTCCACAGGCTATGTGCAGTTTTGTAACCCTTAAACCCACTTACAATGGAGTTGGGAAATGCAGCCTGTAGAGTCCAATATGCCTTATAGTCAAATTCGAGAGCAGCATAGTCAGAATCAACATATTTATCTAAAGGTTTTGGTATCTTGACTTCAACGTCATCAGCAGATGGAACTGTGGGTGAATAAGTACCTTTAGTCAAGGATTTCCATATACGGCGATCTAAGATCCTAACAAAACCTTCCATCCTGAGTTTCCAGGTACCAAAGTCATCAGGAGTGAACATTGGCGGTTTATTAGCACTACCGTTTGAACATCCCAAACTAAGTTCATTCATTTTGAAAAACTTTTGAAAGACAGAAACTACAAAGCTTGTAAAGTAAACGAGTAGAGTATCAACTTTGAAGCACTAAAAGTCTTCAAAGTGAGAGCCAAAGCTCTGATACCACTTGTAGGATCGATATTAGTTCGACTTTATCTAAACAAGAACCCTCTACTTGTAAATATAACCCTACGGAATTAAAGTTATATTTCACTTTACTTGAGCAGATTTTAGTTCTCTTGTATTAGGTAGTGTTTGATTTGCATAAGTATAGTAACAACGAAGTAAGAAATACTCGGCACTATTTGAATTAACTCAAAGTTACACTATTATAAGGTGATCAAGAAACGTGTGTAAACTAGAGCTAACTAATGCTATATATAGTGCAGATGAGATCAATGACAGCCATTGATCTCGAACGATTTAATCTAAACCGTTAACTACAAAGTCAAATACAAACTACCAAAAGAATCAACTTCGACAATTGGAATATCTTTAGTGTTAACAGTAACAACCTATTTTAGGAGAGTGGCTTTGATAGATTTGGAAGCAACCGAGAAACTTTTGCAGGATTGGACGACTGAAATACATCTCAGGAAAAGTCCGGTTGAACTCATTATCTGATGGATAATCGAGTTCACCCGGAATATTCGCTAACAGACAAAATTGCTTCTTTCGATTGAACTGCCAGTTCCGCTTGAAGTTGAGACTTCCGCTTCAACTGCAACTTCAGCCGGAACACATCAAAAATGGCTTTCAGCTGGAAATCTCCAAAGTAATATTCCTTACACAACTCCACCCCCTTAAAGGGGTTTGTCCCCGAAATGATTTACGTACCGAATATGTAAAATCACGGAACAGATCTTATTACTACATGATTCGGTTAATCGATGAACACAGATGTAAATAAAGCTTTGCTTTATTGATTCACTAAGAGTTACAAGGCTAGAGAGAGAAACACACTCAGTTACATACACTTAAGAAGATGAAACTTTCAGAACTACTAAGCTCTCTCTAACATGAACTATTTATAGTCACTTACATACTAGCCGACGTATCACCTTGCGGACCAGTTGGTACACCCGTACCAACTGGTACGGCGGACCATATGGTACGGCCATCTTGGTATGTTGACTATATCACTCACAAAGACGCTCTAGTCTAGATACAATACACGAGACACAATGGTAGCATAGAAATATGCTCTAACAAACCCCCCTTAACGTGTAGTGTATCTAGCTATCTATCTATCTAACAAAACTTCAGTCTTCAATCTTCAGCAACGTTGCGTCCGATCCACAACTTGAACTTTTATAAGAAAGAGAGCTTGCATGGCTGGATCAATTTTGAACAATCTTTGAACTTCAAGATCCACTGGTGAAAGATATTACATACTCCCCCTTTCACCATGCTTGAGTCTTGTCACACAGAAACCTGCAATTTCAGAAGACAGAAACGCATCTTTCTTTTTCTTTTGAAATTTAATTTAATCTTGGCGCAAAACTTCTCTTCGAGAATCCAAAATATGGTTTTGAAAATTTGATTTTGTATCGTGTATCGATCGGTCAAAAACAAATAAGAAACAAAATCTTTTTGGCTTTTTGAAACTTTATATCAAAACACACCTAAAATCGTTTTGATTTTTCAGATATGAAACATAATGCAATACATAAATGAAATACTAAATCACACACTATTTTTGTCTTTTGTGAGAAAGATCACAACTTGGGATCATATTGATCATGACATGCTGAACTACACTTCAATTTCAATTACTTCAACACACAAGTTATGTCAATTGCTGGCATAATTTGTCCATCTTAAACTTAGGCACAATCATACTCATAACATCTGGATATGTTATTGTATTGGTTTAGATTGCTTTGACTAGTGTACCCCACACTATCAGACATACTCAGATATGTATTTGCTTATCAAACTTTGTGATTTCATTTGTGATTTAATCACATAATGATTGTATTTATGATACATTCAACTGTGTTCCATGCAAAAAGAAATAAGAACGTTAAATCGTCTACCTTAAGGTCGATCTTTCGATACGCAGATAAGGCCTCGGATTTAACAAAATAAGAAAATAAAACAAGTTGAAATTGTATAATCCAACAACAATCAGGTCGGTACTCCCGTACACGCAGAGAAATTACGATGAGTTATACGAAACACCAAAGAAAATAGAGCAGAACATCAAACGAACAACAATCAGGTCGTCTTGTGGACATGCAGAGAAATCTGATCGTTTGACAAAATGAAGAAATTTAAACAAGTTTAAGTGTTTGCAAAATGAACACATGTATACACAGTGACTTCATATTTTCTTTTTCACATATCTTTTTCTTGATATCATGAGATACGCATCAAGAAGTTGTCCACTTGATCAAACATTAGTATTTAATGAATATCACATTTGAATACTTTCTGATTTAATGCTGAGCCTACCAAGCACATCAAGCAATGATCTCATGGCTTTTTCATCTATTTTATCCATGAGTCAGACATGTAAGCCAATGTACGATCATTTCCCAAATATGTCGGATACAATTTCTCATTTTTCAATGTTTTGTATTTTCTGTTTTTCAATGTTTTCCATTTTCTCCCCCTTAAAATGAAAACTCTATTTTTTTATTTTCATTTTAACAAAATATAAAGACACTAGTTTTGGTTTTTCAATTTTCTCCCCACAAAATACAATCGGAATGTAAAAGAAAGAAAATTGACCAATCGATACTAATACCTTTCATTATTTAGCTTTCAGAAAATTCAGTTTGAAATTTGATAATTCTTGAAATTTAAGTTAAAACGAAGAATACTTCTCCATCAGCAACTTTTTCAATCACCAACAAGTCTTCTGGAAGTACCTGCGCACTAGCTTTAAATGATTAGTATTCAAATGACCCGAAGCACACAGGTTCTGGTCGACCAGTGTCTTCCACAAAATCATTTGCAGCCTTGCTGACTGCATTTTTGCTTTTTCATTTTTAACTGATTCATCATCATGTGATGAATAACCAACACTTGAATCAAATTTAAAAAAATTTCTTGATTTAGATTTTGGATTGGAAGGTGTAGACTCAGTAAAAATCCTACCTGATTCATCAATAATTGTGGCAGATTTGTTTGAAAATGAACTTTTTACATTATCGGGACAATCCCGTGCCATGTGTCCCTTTTGGCGACATTGATAGCATAAACGATAGGATCGTTGAGATTGGGATTTGTCCTGAACTGAAGGACATCTATCAAAGAACTCAGAACCATCAGACATATCATCAAAAATTTGAAATCGGTTAGAATGTACCCATTTCGATGTAGGACTTCGAGGTGTGGAATTAGATCCAGATGACGAAGAATCCTTAACTTTTTTAGCATCCCGAGAAGAACTTTCAGATGAAGCCTTCTTCTGAATTTTACTGTCGAACCCTTTTTCTATTGTAGACATAAACACCTGAGCTAAATGATAGATTTGTTCCAAGATTGTGTCTTTCTTTTCTTTTGGAGCTTTCTTGGGCATATTCTTCTTGACATTCTTTTCAAACTTCTTACCCTCACTTCCTAAACCTAAACACTTATAACCTGGTAGCTTTGATAAATCAATTTGAGAACCAGAAGGACCAGCTTTAGCAGCTTGATTGAATGCTGCTTTAATACCCTTCAATTTGTTAGCTTCTACCAAGTTAGCAGCAGCTTGTGATTCACTCAACAAACCCTCATTTTCCTCAACCACCTTGTCAACAGAAATGATTCCCTCATCAGATATAAACCCACCAGACACAAAGTTAGAAGTAGATTTGTCAATCACACTTTCCTCCTTTTTCACTTTCTTTTTTGAAACCGTTGATGTCTTTTTCTCAGATTTCATAGTAACATATTCAGAATAATCACCAATTGTTTCAGAAGATTTGACATCAGCTAGAGGATCAGTTTGAACCAATGGTGGTGGTAACTGATTGAATTCTTCTCCGCCAAACACTCTTTTGAAATTTTCATCGTTGCACAAATAACATGTGAAAGAGTGTGAATTCTTTAAATTATTTAGTTGACGATTCCAATCCAGAATTTGAACATTTAAATCTGATATCTTTTTCTAAGCTTCACCCAAATTCTTTTCGGATTCTATCAGCTATTCTAAAACTCTGTTAGACAAAGACTTTTCTCTTCTCACTTTATCATGGGCATCAAACATTTCCTGTGTAACTTTTTCCACCTTTCCTTGATAAATTTCTACATTTCTTGTCAACAATTTGTTTTCTTTTGTCAAATCGGTGACTTTATCTTGTAGTTTTGACTAGAGGACTTGATAATCATTGTTCGAAACCATGATTTCATCATATACTTTCTGAAGTTCAAAATTGGTAATCAGAAGTGATTCCACTCTTGCTTTAGATTTCTTATACAAGGCATCAAAATCTCCAATAGCATCCTTTGTTTCGAACTCCCACTTTTCAAACTTTGTAACTAACTCAGCATTTTCATTTTGCAACTTTAAGATTTGTTCTTTATTAACACTAACCGTCATCCAATCTTGCTTTTAGCTCTATAACCTTTTCTATCAACACCTTCTTTTCTTGTTCCAACATTGCATTAGCTTTGAACAACTCTCAGAAACAACACACTTTCTTTTGTAACCTTCTATCTCTTCTTCTTTCTTCTCACGTTCAACAAACAACCATTCCTTTTCAGAAATCAATTCTCGAATGTTTGTTTCTTTTTTAGCACAAAAGTCACACGTTGACTCATAACCACTAACTTCAGAATCACTTGTTTCATATGCACTTGTTTGAGATTCAGAATCACTTTATTCAACTGGCATAGTAGCCATCAGTGCATAATTTTCTGGAGAATGAACTAAAAATGCAGATTCATTTGGAAAATCCTTAGCTCAATCATATCCTTCCTCAGAAACCATTTATTTTGCATCTTTATTATGGTCATGAATACCTGAAGTACTTGGTTTAGAAAAAGATTGCTTGCATTCTCGAGCAAAATGTCCTAATTTGGAACATTTGTAACATTTCAGTTTAGACTTATCTAAACCCAGTTTGCCCTCTTGAATTTTAGAGTTCTTACCATGTTTATCCATAAACCTTCTTCCTATTTCAACAAGCATAGCAAAATGCCAATCCAAATCTAATTTATACAGCTGATCATCATCCATCTGTTTTAGATCCTCCGGAACCAAACCAGAATTACCAATTTGACTAAATATGGATCTAGACGAAGATGATATGAAAGCAGATAACAAAGCAGCTAGATCTTCGGTTGCTTGATTAGAAGTAGACTTGCTTGATGATCTCTCGGGAATAGTAAAACTACAACCCGAAGAATAACCAGTATTCTCAGACTTTCTAGCAAGAAATGCTGTTAACGGTGGATTACTGCTTGAAATAGAATGTGATTTTGTCTTAGCATGCACAGTAGCAGAGTTCTCTCCAAAATATACCTCAGGATTCTGAACAGATGGAGTTGCTGACTTTTTCATAAGTAATTCCATTTCCCAAGCTTGTAATTTGCTTATCAACTGATTGAATGTCCAACTTGAGTAGTTTGGATCATTAGACAACATCATCACAAAATTCTCCCACTTTTTGGGTAGAGCTTCCAGGAATTTATCCTTTAATTCATCATTTTCTTTCTTAACACCTATAATGTCAAGTTCATTGATCAAATGTGAAAACCTTGCAATCAAATCTGTGATCTTCTCATTCTCACAAATCCCGAAATTCTCAAACTCTTTCTTCAAAACTTTCTTTCGAGTGTTTTGTACTAATCATTACCCTCACATCTTTCCTTAATAGCAACCCATAATTGTTTCGAAGTTGGAAAATTCTTAAAATGATGCATCAAATCTTTGGGTAATGCCATAGTGAGAAAAATATAAGTTTTCTTTTCTCTTGCAAATACCTTATTTTCTTCAGGCTCAAAATCACTTACCGGTTTTGGTAAAGTATTAGCAATCAACGGATACTCATATTGTTTTCCAATCGGATTGGAACAATCAACATCTTGTGAGTATATGTAAGATTCAAATATTTTCTTCCAGTTATGATAATCTTCCAATCGAAGTAATTTAGGAACTTTCTGAGTTGTTCCGATTTCATTATCATTGTTCATCATGGCTTGCATTGAGGTTTGCATAGCTAAAAACGCTTGAAAATCACTCATCTTGAAGTTAAAAATTGAAAGTCAAAACTTCGAACTCAAAAACGGAGCTCTTCCAAGCGGATTTTGGGGGTCAAACCGGAGGGTATTAGCCGTTAGGCAAGTAAAAGTATAGATCTCGTCGAGATGAACGTTGTGGCTGGTATTAGCTCCCGTAATTCTTAACGGTTCTCAAGTTACGTCAGTTTTAGTGAAGAACACTATTCTGCCAACGTACCAAAAAATCGATCTCCGTACCAGACCAAATTCAACGTACCACGTTCTACACCCGTACCACACACGGACCAGAATTCTCAGGCATACCACCTACGAACCAGGTCAACTCAGCGTACCACAATTTGTAGCATACCAGACTGGTACGGCGTAAATGCCAGCGTACCAAAAATAACCGTCGTGTACCAACTTTAAGGATTGCCTAGCGTACCAAAGTTCAGCGTACCAGAAACTTATGAATATTGCCTTGCGTACCAGCAGCGTACCAAGGTGTTCTTCGGGCGTACTAGTGGCGTACCAACCTGAGATCGATCAAAGTTTCGAATTATGAACTGATTCAGTTGGAAATTGGACCAGTTAGGTGCGCAAACACACTAGGAACGCTTAGAAATCATTTTTGACCTTAGAAACACTCGGAATTGGAAGAATTTGATGAAAAACGACTCAAACCCAAACTTTCTCTCTCTAAAATTTCGAAATGGACCAAATCAAAGCAGTAGAGCAACCTGGATTGCTATGATACCACTTGTAAAATCACGGAACAAATCTTACTACTGCATGATTCGGTTAATTGATGAACACAAATGTAAATAAATCTTTGCTTTTAGATTCATTAAGAGTTACAAGGCTAGAGAGAGAAACACACTCAGTTACACACACTTAAGAAGATGAAACTTTCAGAACTACTAAGCTCTCTCTAACATGAACTATTTATAGTCACTTACATACTAGCCGACATACCACCTTGCGGACCAGTTGGTACGCCCGTACCAACTGGTACGACGGACCATATGGTACGGCCATCTTGGTATGTTGACTATATGACTCACAAAGACACCCTAGTCTATATACAATACACGAGACACAATGGTAGCATAGAAATATGCTCTAACGGAATAAATGAGGGTAGTAGCGTTGCATTTCATCCTCCACTTCCTACGTCAAGTAGGAGCCTTTTCTATGCTCCCATTGAACCAACACTTGATTCACTTCTTTGTTTCGTAACTTCTTTACTTTGCGATTAAGAATCGCAATAGGCCTTTCTACATAGTTGAGCTTTTTATCCACAACCAAATCATCTAAATGCATGTAGGCACTTCGTCCACCAAAAACTTTCGTATATGGGACACATGGAATATGTTGTGGATTCCATTCAATTTTTCCGGCAATTCCAACTGATAAGCATTATCACTCACTCGGGTCAAAATTTGAAGGGTCCTATAAAGCTAGGACTTAGCTTACCCCGTTTCCGGAACCGGATCACACCCTTCCAAGGGGATACTTTTAACAACACCATGTCACCTTTTTAAATTCTATAGGCCTTCGTCTTTTGTCCGCATAGGACTTTTGCCTATCTTGGGCCGCTTTCAACCGAGCTCTTATCATGTGAAGCTTTTCCGATGCTAGTTTAACCACCTTCTTACTAGCTAGCTCGCGTTGCCCTACTTCACCCCAACACACGGGTTTCAGCATTTCCTACCATATAGCTTTTCGTAGGGCGGCATCCCAATGCTCGAATGGTAGCTATTATCGTAAGAAAATTCGATGAGAGAAAGGTATTGATCCCAACTCCCACCAAAGTCAATGGAACATGCCCGTAACATGTCTTTGAGTGTTTGGATGGTTCTTTCACTCTGTCCATCCGTTTGTGGGTGGTATGCGGTACTAAGTAAAAGTTTTGTTCCCAACCACTCCTGAAATTCTCTCCAAAACTGGGAGGTGAACCGGGTATCCCGGTCGGACACGATTGAGACGGGCACTCCATGGCACGATATAATCTCGTTGATGTACACATCCGCGATTCTTTCGGAAGAGTAAGTCTCCCGGATCGGTATAAAATGAGCACTTCTGGTCAATCTATCAACCACCACCCATATAGCATCATAACCCTTGGGTGTTTTTGGCAATTTAGTTAATAGATCTGTTGTAACGTGCTCCCACTTCCATGTAGGAATTTCTAATGGTTGAAGCTTGCCATAAGGCTTTTGGTGCTACGCCTTGACTTGTGAACAAGTCAAACATTTCCCCACGTACTTGACTATGTCCCGCTTGATGCCGGGCCACCAATAGTCACGTTTCAAGTCGTGGTACATTTTTGTTGCCCCCGGATGGATCGAGTACCGCGACTTGTGGGCTTCATCTAGCAATAATTTCTTCACTTCACAAGTGTTTGGAACCCAATTTCTCCCGAATCGGGTTTTAAGCCGACTTTCTTCTTCCACCAAGTTTTTCACTTGACCCACAATTCACTCTTTCTTTTGGTTCTTAATTTTCATAGCTTCCACTTGAGCCCCCTTTATTTTGGTGATCAAATCGGATGTCACCACCAATTTCATTGATCGCACCTTTATGGGCGCATAATCCCCTTTTCGACTAAGAGCATCCGCCACCACGTTGGCCTTGCCCGGGTGGTAGTGGATTTCACAATCATAGTCCTTGATGGTCTCGAGCCATATTCTTTGCCTCATGTTTAACTCTTGTTGCAATGAAATATCTGAGGCTTTTATGGTTGGTGAAAATGGTGCATTTCACCCCATAAAGATAGTGTCGCCATATTTTCAAGGCGAACACCACCGCCGCCAACTCCAAATTATGAGTTAGGTAGTTTTGTTCATTCACTTTTAGTTGCCTAGAAGCTTAGGCGATCACCTTACCCCATTGCATTAAAACACAACCAAGGCCCAATTTTGACGCATCGGAGTAAAACACCATATCTTCTGTTCCTTCCGGAACGGTTAAAACCAGTGCTTGCGTCAATTTCTGCTTAAGGCTTTGAAAAGCCTCCTCTTGCTCAGCACACCACACAAACTTGGTGTCCTTTCGGGTTAATTTAGTCACAGGTAGGGCTATCTTCGAGAAGTCTTGTATAAATCTCCGATAGTAGCCCGCTAACCCTAGAAAACTCCGCACCTCCGTCGGATTCTTTGGGGGTTCCCATTTAGTGACGACTTCAATCTTTGTCGGATCCACCATAACCCCTTCCGCACCAATTACATGGCCTAGGAATTGCACCTCCTTTACCCAGAAGGCGCATTTGGATAATTTTGTGTATAGCTTTTCCTCCCTTAACCTTTCTAGTACCTCCCGTAAGTGTTTAGCGTGCTCCACTTCATTACTGGAGTATAGCAGAATGTCAGCGATGATCACAATCACTGACTTATCTAACATAAGCTTACACACCTGGTTCATAAGATCCATGAAGGCCGCGGGTGCATTCTTAAGCCCGAAGGACATCATTAAGAATTCATAATGCCCGTACCTCGTTCTAAAGGCCGTTTTGGGAACATCTTCCTCTTTTACCTTCAGTTGATAGTACCCTGAGCGTAGGTCTATCTTTGAAAACCATCTTGCCCCTTGAAGTTGATCGAATAAGTCAACAATTATGGGAAATAGGTACCTATTCTTCATTGTGAGTTTATTCAACTCCCAGTAGTCTATGCACATCCGCATGCTACCGTCCTTCTTCTTCACGAATAACACCGGTTCTCCCCATGGGGAGACACTCGGTCGAATGAACCCTTTATCCAACAACTCCTGGATTTGGGTCATCAATTGTTGTAATTCCGTCGGTGCCAACCTATATGGAGCTTTGGCCACCGGCTTTGCATTTGGCACTAATTCGATTTTGAATTCCACCTCTCGATCGGGTGGTAACCCCGGTAAGTCGTCCAAAAATACATCCTTAAACTCTCGCACCACGGGTAAATCATCTATCACGGGACTCCACATTCTTGATTCCGCGACCATAGCCAAGTAGGCTTGGCACCCGTGCTTCATAAGCTTTCTAGCTTCGATCATCGTGCATAGAATTGGAGCATTTTGTTTTTCACCATAAATGGTGACCTTGCTCCCCTTTGGCGAAGATATCTCTATCGCCTTCCGGTCACAAATGACCTTTGCGTGGTTACGGGATAGCCAATCCATTCCCACCACCACCTTGAATTCTCTCATCGCCATTGGAATGAGATCTATCAAGTATTCTTCATTATCGATGGAGATTTTGCATCCCCGACATACATCAAAAACAAGAATACTTTTGTCATTAGCTATTTCTACCTCTAGGGGTACGTGCAATTTTTCAATTATAAACGAAGGATGCTTAATAAAATCATATGAAACAAATGATCTATTTGCTACCGTATCAAATAATACGTGAGCAGGTATTGAATTTACAAGAAATGTACCTGCCACCATATTGGGGTCTGATTTGGCTTCTTCGGCCGTGAGTTGGAATGTCCGGCCTATGGCTTTTGGCACTTCCATATTTACCCCGCTTCTTGCCCCCTCTTTCTTGAGTTTTGGGCATTCTGATTTCTTGTGCCCAGCCTGGTAACAGTTGAAGCATCGTGGCTCACCAGACGAGCAGTTGGAGATAACGTGGCCTTTTTTGCCATAGTTTAAACATAGGCGATCCTTAAATATACACTCCCCCTAGTGCCCTTTTCCGCAAATTTTGCATTTCGAACCGCCCCCTTTTGTGTCCTTCTTCTTGGACGGATCACCCTCCTTTTGCTTTTTGGGGGGATTCAGATTTCCCCAGTAGATTTTCTTGTCTCCCGGGCTTCTTCCCGGTTGATATCATTTTCTCGCGCCCGAGCGGCGTTAATCATTTGTTCCACCGTGGTGAAACGGTCTAGAGGCATGAAATTCTTTATCTTTGCCTTCAACATGTTCCGGTAAAAGAACATTTGTGCCCCTTCAGTGGGTAGCACATCAGAACAAAAAATTACCCTATCCAGGTAGATACCGGCGATCTCGTCAACGGTTTGAGTCTCCCCTTGCTCCAGCTTAAGGAACTCTTGTTTCAGTTCACTTGACCGTGGAGGGTGGGCAGTGGTGTTCAAGAAACAATTCTTTAAATTCCGCCCAGGTTAGGGCATCTGCCACTGCCTGGCCTTTTTCTAGGACCTTTGCGTCCCATCCAATCTTTTGCCCGATCTACTAGTAGACTCGTGGCGAAGATAACTTGATCCGCAGCCTCACAATGGCTTCTTTTAATCACCTCTTCCACATTGGTCACCCATCGGTGACTAGCTATCGGGTCAGGATCACCCGTATAATGCGGGGGTTTACACGCCAAAAAATCCTTGAAGGAGCTCCCCTTCTTCTTTGGCGTACTCTCCTCCCCTTTGTTCAGGAGGGCATTCTTTAATTCCTCGAACTTTTCGTTCAAGGTGCTTAGTAGATCCTACTGGATCTTATGCACATACTCGGGGATAGCTACCTGAATAGCACTCCCCACTTCTTCAGAGATTTTGACTCTCAAGGCCTGCCTTCTCTGTTCCTCTGTAGGATCACCGCCATCATGGTCCGTCATTGATCTATAGAATTAAAGCTTTCATTAGCTTAAGAACTTGTATTTACCTTTGCCCGCAGCAAGGTTTTATATATTATATTTGTAGTGGCCAATATTCTCCCATAGGTTTATACGAGGTTTCTAGCCTTAACATTACCCCGTTTCTACCTGGGACACTTCACTCATGCACTTCCTGGTTCAGGTGTGAAAACACCTCCCCGTGCGTTTCCCGAGTGATAGCTAATAACTCCGCCTTTACCGACATATAGGAACTATTATTCCTATTAAGCACAAACATCAACAATCAATTTATGGTTATGTACCTTATCAGGACGCTCCATCACGCTTGAACCGATCACTTTTCCCCGTTCCCTGAGCTCAAGGTTTGAGTTCAAGTACTCCCCGAGCACTTAATTCCCTCAATCCATGGCTCTGATACCAAATTCGAACACCCATGTTCAATTTGATGCCAAACATAACTGATCATAACGTTTAAAGTTGGTCACAGAAAATTTCTTTACAAAACTTATGATTTATCAATCATGAAACGCCACCATTGTGACTAACTATACAAAATACTGTAACGGTTAAACATTTTTTTACATTTATTATAGACTCAAAATGCTGAACGGTTTAGCGGATATTCACGTGATTCGGTTCTTGTAGCCTTGATGAGCATCCTTCAAGCTTTCTCCTTACCTGCACATACTCACCTTTAATAGTGAGTTTCTAGTGCATAACAAGTATAGACAGCAATTAATAATGAAGAAAACCACACAAAAAAAAATTCTGAATTTACATCCTAGGCGTATCACCTAGAGGGACTGAGGTTCCAAGCGATACGCCTGGTCCTCTAGGAGTATCTCCTTCTACTCCAGTTGCTCCAAGCGATACGCTTGGAGCCAACTTTCTAGGGCTTTGGCCGAAATTTCCCAGTTTTGTTCTTAGAATAATTTTGGACAGTTTTTACCTATTTTGCCAAGTTCACCCAAGTTCTTATAGAACTTATTCCAGCCATCCTAGACTTTCAAAATACTATTTCTTTAGCATGTTTATAAGGAATCACATACCTTTTCCTGGTTTATGATTCACAACAAATTCCGGGTTCACCCGACCGGTTTGACCCGTTAGGCAATTCCTTGTGCCAACCCATTGAGTTTTGAACTAAATGGAGTCTACTACATACACTTGCAACTAAATTCGCGTATACAAGCAAATACATAAGCATGATTGAATAATCACACCTAGATTGATTCTTTTACACATCTATCATGAGTCAAGTTTCTCATTTACCATTGTGCTTGAGTTTTACACTCCCAATTCACATAATTCTACTTTGCTTAGACTACTTATCAATGGTTTCCATAACCATCGTAGTTAACGTTCAAAAAGACTTTTTAACTCATTTGACCCGTTAGGACGGGTCTTGGTCTTTGGTATTCCCCAACGCCTCTTATAAACATAGCTAGGCCTTTAGGATCCATGGCTCTATAAGCCATTTATGGTCCTACTTTTCTTGTCACAGGGTTTAGACTCTACAAGCCCATTACCACCCCTTTGTAACTTATCATCCACTTTAGGATTTTTACGAGTCTTGCTTATGGTCACATTTTGTCGTTGGGAATCCTTTGACGAATTGGGTTTCACGGCTCCTAGAACTGTTCATCACCCATATAACATAACTTATGGCTTGTTCCAATCATAAGTATTTACACATCTTGTATCAGCTACTTTTAACATAAACGATTGTTACCTTTAAAGCTTGATCCTTCGCTTCCACCAACATCGTGGTTACTTCCTTGATCACCTTGATTGCCTAATGGGTCATCAACCAAGTTAGGCCTTTATAGTTATAGCATTTTTATCACATTTTCATTAACATGATTCCCATGCTACACATACACTTTTTCACATAGAAGGCAACCAAGCATTTATATCAAGTATACATAGCCACATAGATTTATTAACATTGACATGACAACTAGAGGTATACATTAACCATGCTAGCTAATGCACATAATATCATCAAGTTGGTTCAATTTTTGTAAACTTATAGTTCCCTATGAACATTCAATACCAATTCTAGCAAATTTGTTGTCTTGCTCACATTTTTAACTCTCTTAAGCATTTTATCAAATACCTTGTGTGCACACCCATAACCCCAACCCTTTAACCTCTAATTAACCATTTTACATGTTGTTGGTGAAATCCATTACCAACCCATCATCAATTTAGCATTTAACATCAAATTCATACAAGAAATCAAGCAATGGAAGCAATTTCACAAACGTCATATGTGGTCATTTACATGAAGGTTCAAGAACAAGTAATTGGTGACTACTTCACCAATTGCTAATCCAACTAGGAATTTAGACCATATATATGATTCCTAACACCATAGAATTCACATAACAACAGCCAATTGCAGATATTTAGTCTTAAATTTTCGAGACCTAGCATGCAAGGAATTTGGGTTTTGCTTACTTGATGAAAGGATGGATTTAGGGGAAGAATAACACTTCTAATTCCAAATCTCTAACCAAATTCGCAGCCCTAAGCCATTGATTAGTAGAATTTTTGAACAAGAAGGAGGAGAGGGCTGGGGTTCAATGTGCAGGTCGTATCTACGACCTCCCCTCCCTTTCTCCTTCTTTTGTTTGTTCTAGTTTTAAGAAATTACACTTTTAGCCCCTAAGGATTCATCCTTGTGTTAATTTTTAACTAAAATACATATTTATCCATAAAACCCCATAATTCACATGATATAAATTTTTACTAAGTCAAGGGGTTATTTTAACTACGAAATTTTAACTTAACTAGGCGTTAACGTGAGATAGGATTATTTAGAAATTTTGGGATGTTACAATCTCCTTTTCCAACAAATCATTTTTCACAGCTAATTCTTTCTCGTTCTTCTTAGAAATTGCCAAATCCTCATTCACCAACTTAAGTTCATCAGAAAATTTGCTAATTTCATTTAAAAATGACGTATTTTCTTTCAACAAACTTTCCATATTTTTAGCTGATTCGTAGGAACTTGGTTTTGAACTCGAATCTGAACAGTAATCATCTTGTTGATCATGAGTGATAATTAAAGCAGATGTATCAAAATGTTTGCCCCAATCATAAACACCATCATTCTGAACCGTTAAAGCTGTCTTGTTTAAATTTCTTGATGATGGTTGAGAACTAGTATTGGATGTAAAACCAGGTTTGTTAACATGTGCTTGTTGACATTCTTTAGTAAAATGTCCAAGCTTGGAACACTTGTAACATTTCAACTTACACTTGTCAAACCCCAATCTTCCATTAAAACTAGAAGTAGTTCTTTCATTTTTCTTGAAAACCCTTTTTGATCTTTGACCCAGCATAGCATATTGCCAAGATAAATCCAGTTCATTTAATTGATCATCATCCAGTCCATCAAGATCATCCCTTGTTAATTTTGCATCAACAACATTTTTGATAACCAATCCAAAAGATAAAATATTAAAGCATCAATCCTTTTAGCACAACTTGTTTCAGCAGAAAAACAGTCTGATTTGATGATTCTGGAATTGTGAAGCTACAACCCGTGATGAATTATTCTCAGAATTTCCAGAAATAATTCCAATGAAAGAAGTAGGTGGTGCAGAACTCAGATTTGGTTTTGTTTTAGTCGTCATACTAGCAGCATTCTCACCATGATACAATTCTAGATTTTGCATATTCTCTTTGGTCTTGTTGGAATTCATCATTTCCATCTCACGAGCATGAAGTCTACCAGTTAGATCATGAACGTCTGATCCGAACCTTAGGTTCGGACAATGTTCGGCTAGCAGCTAACCTTGTCTTGATCTTGGTCTTTGTCTTGACTTGATACTTCACACGATGCACATATCTTGTATCTACATTTCTTGTCAGCTCTCTAACATCCCAGACTGGCAACGTGTTGAAATCAAGAGCTTTCTTCAAATGCTGGATACCAAATTTTCGTTTGATTCCATAACAGTTTAGCTCATTATCGTACATCTTCAAATACTGAAAAGATGAAGAAATGAGAGCAGCAACCATGAATTTAACATTTCCATTTCCCGAGCATGAAGTTTTCCAGTAAGCTCGTGAAATGTCAATGTAGAGTATTCTTTATCATGGTTGAGTAGCAAAACATAGTTCTCCTACTTTTCAGGCAAAGCTTCCATAATCTTTTTGTTCAAATCAGCATCGGTTTTCTCAATTCCCACTATCTTTAATTCACTAATCAGATGTGAAAACCGTGAAACAAGAGCAGTAATGTTTTCATTGTCATAATGTTGGAAATTATCAAATTCTTTGTTCAACACCTTTTTATGACTCTTCTTGTAGTCATCATTCCCCTCACATCTTGCTGATAAAGCATCCCACAATTGCTTGGATTTCTTGCATGTACTAAATTGATGTAGCAACTCAGTGGGTAATGCCATTGTAAGATAACTGAAAGCTTTTTGTTCAAGCTCGTATGATTTCCTTTCAGCAATGTCGAAGGTATGAACTTCCTTGAAATCTCCATGATCAGTCGGATGTTGATAAAGCTTCTTAATAGGAATCCACAAATCGATATCATTCGAGCTTATGTAAGCAGAAAATCATTGCTACCAATTTTGATAATCTTCCAATTTCAATAACTTGGGAACTTTCTGACTCTAGTCTTGATTCTTGATTCAAATCGATACTTCACACGACGCACATATCAGGTATCAACAAATTACATTACCAATCACTAGTTCTTCAGTTCCGATTACTTTACCAATTGGTGATATTTCTAGCTCAGAGGATGCAGATGAAAATGTAAATACACTTGAAGAAAATATTGTGGTTCCCGACACATCCGCAAGAGAATATTATTGGAGATCCAACTTCTGGAGTACGCACACGACATCAATTATCTAATTCAGTCGATGCTTTGGTTGCTGAGATTCGGGATTCTGGGGTTCAAGATGAAGTATTTCATTCTTGTTTTTTATCTCAAGTTATGCCTATAAATGTAGACCAAGCGTTACAAGATGCTTCTTGGGTGGAAGCTATGCAGGAGGAGTTGCAGAAATTCCAAAAATTGGGTGTTTGGCATATCTTTGATTTATCCGTCAATTCAAAGGAACCTTGTGGTACTAAATGGGTCTTTAAGTGTAAAAAGGACGATCACAGTATCATCGACAGGAAAAAGGCTCGATTAGTGGTTCAAGGTTTCTCGAAAATCGAAGGGATTGATTTTAATGAGGTTTATGTGCCAGTAGCCAGGATTGAGGCTATCCGATTTTTTCTGGCTTTCGCAGCATATCACGGGTAGAAAGTGTATCAAATGGACGTCAAAAGTGCTTTTCTAAATGGGAAAATTTATGAGGAGGTGTATGTGAAGCAACCTCCCGGTTTCTATGATCCAGATTTTCCTGAGCTTGTGTACAAACTGGATAAAGCTTTGTATGGTCTTCACCAGGCTCCACGAGCTTGGTATGAGACTTTATCTACCCATCTTCTTGAAAATGGGTTTAGACGTGGCAAAGTTGATTGCATGTTGTTTACAAAGAAGTTTGGGAAAGATCTGCTATTCGTTCAAGTTTATGTGGATGATATTATTTTTGGAAGCACCAATGACAAGCTGTGTAAGGAGTTTGAGCTTGTGATGTAAACTAAA
>JBCNJP010000017.1:26771735-26802773 GCA_039602395.1 Deinandra increscens subsp. villosa | reverse complement strand
CAAGATCCATTATAACGTGCCTCCCACTTCCATGTAGGAATTTCTAACGGTTAGAGCTTACCATAAGGCTTTTGGTTTCCCGCCTTGACTTGTGAACAAGTCAAACATTTCCCCACGTACTTGACTATGTCCCGCATCATACCGGGCCACCAATAGTCACGTTTCAAGTCGTGGTACATTTTTGTTGCCCCTGGATGGATCGAGTACCGCGACTTATCGGCTTCATCTAGCAACAATTTCTTCACTTCACAAGTGTTTTGAACCCAAGTTCTCCCGAATCGGGTTTTAAGCCCACTTTCTTCTTCCACCAAGTTTTTCACTTGGCCCACAATTCGCTCTTTCTTTTGGTTCTCAATTTTCATAGCTTCCACTTGAGCTTCTTTAATTTTGGTGGTCAAATCGGACGTCACCACCAATTTCATTGATCGCACCTTAATAGGAGCATAATCCCCTTTTCGACTGAGGGCATCCGCCACCACATTGGCCTTGCCCGGGTGGTAGTGATTTCACAGTCGTAATCCTTGATGGTTCGAGCCACCTCCGTTGTCTCATGTTTAATTCTTTTTGCTCGAAGAAATATTTGAGACTTGGTGGTGAATATGGTGCATTTCACCCCATAAAGATAGTGTCGCATATTTTCAAGGCGAACACCACCGCCGCCAACTCCAAATCATGAGTTGGGTAGTTTTGTTCATTCGCTTTTAATTGCCTTGAAGCATAGGCGATCACCTTGCCCCGTTGCATTAAAACACAACCAAGGCCCAATCTTGACGCATCAGAGTAAACCACCATATCTTATGTTCCCTCCGAAAGGGTTAAAACTGGTGCTTGCGTCAATTTCTGTTTAAGGCTTTGGAAAGCCTCCTCTTGCTCGACACCCCACATAAACTTGGTGTCCTTTCAGGTTAGTTTTGTCATTGGTAGGGCTATCTTCGAGAAGTCTTGTATAAATCTCCGATAGTAGCCCGCTAACCCTAGAAAACTCCGCACCTCCGTCGGATTCTTTGGGGGTTCCCATTTAGTGACGGCTTCAATCTTTGCCGGATCCACCATAACCCCTTCTACACCAATTACATGGCCTAGGAATTGCACCTCCTTTAGCCAGAAAGCACATTTGGAGAATTTTGCGTATAGCTTTTCCTCCCTTAACCTTTCTAGTACCTCCCGTAAGTGTTTAGCGTGCTCCACTTCATCTACGGGAGTATACCAGAATGTCATCGATGAACACAATCACCGACTTATCTAACATAGGCTTACACACCCGGTTCATAAGATCCATGAAGGTCGTGGGTGCATTAGTGAGCCCGAAGGACATCACTAAGAATTCATAATGCCCGTACCTTGTTCTGAAGGCCGTTTTGGGAACATCTTCCTCTTTTACCTTCAGTTGATGGTACCCCGATCGTAGGTCTATCTTTGAGAACCATCTTGCCCCTTGGAGTTGATCGAATAAGTCGTCAATTCTGGGCAAACGGGTACCTATTCTTCACTGTGAGTTTGTTCAACTCCCGGTAGTCGATGCACATCCGCATGCTACCATCCTTCTTCTTCACGAATAACACCGGAGCTCCCCACGGAGAGACACTCGGCCGTATGAACCCTTTATCCAATAACTCCTGGATTTGGGTCATCAATTCTTGTAATTCCGTCGGTGCCAACCTATATGGAGCTTTGGCCACCGGCTTAGCATTTGGCACTAAGGTCGATTTTGAATTCCACCTCTCGATCGGGTGGTAACCCCGGTAAGTCATCCGGAAATACATCTTTAAATTCTTGCACCACGGGTAATTCATCTATTGCGGGACTTTGCATTCTAGTGTCCGCCACCATAGCCAAGTAGGCTTGGCACCCGTGCATCATAAGCTTTCTAGCTTCCATCATCGTGCATAAAATTAGAGCATTTTGTTTTTCACCATAAATGGTGACCTTGCTCCCCTTTGGCGAAGATATCTCTATCGCCTTCCGGTCACAAATGACCTTTGCGTGGTTGCGGGATAGCCAATCCATTCCCACCACCACCTTGAATTCTCTCATCGCCATTGGAATGAGATCTATCAAGTATTCCTCGTTATCGATGGAGATTTTGCATCCCCGACATACATCAAAAACAAGAATACTTTTATCATTAGCTATTTCTACATCTAGGGGTACATGCAATTTTTCAATTATAAACGAAGGATGCTTAATAAAATCATATGAAACAAATGATCTATTAGCTCCCGTATCAAATAATACGTGAGCAGGTATCGAATTTACAAGAAATGTACCTGCCACCACGTTGGGGTCTGATTTGGCTTCTTCGGTCGTGAGTTGGAATGCCCGGCTCAGTGGCTTTTGGCACTTCCATCTTTACCCCACTTCTTGCCACCTCTTTCTTGAGTTTTGGGCATTCTGATTTCTTATGCCCAGTCTGGTAACAGTTGAAGCATCGTGGCTCTTCAGACGGGCAGTTGGAGATAACGTGGCCTTTCTTGCCACAATTTAAGCATGGGCGATCTTTGAATATACACTCCCCCGAGTGCCCTTTTCCGCAAACTTTGCATTTCGAACCACCCCCTTTTGTGTCCTTCTTCTTGGACGAATCACCCACCTTTTGCTTTTTGGGGGGATTCGGATTCCCCCCAGTAGGTTTTCTTGCCTCCCGGGCTTCTTCCCGGTTGACATCGTTCTCTCGCGCCCCGAGCGGCGTTAATCATTTGTTCCACCGAGGTGAACCGGTCCAGGGGCATGAAATTCTTTATCTTTGCCTTCAACATGTTCCGGTAAAAGAACATTCGTGCCCCTTCAGTGGGTAGCACATCTGAGCAGAATTTTACCCTATCAAGGTAAATACCGGTGATCTCATCAACAGTTTGAGTCTCCCCTTGCTCTAGCTTGAGGAACTCTTGTTTCAATTCATTGATCGCGGAGGGGTGGGCAGTGGTGTTCAAGGAATAATTCTTTAAATTCCGCCCAAGTTAGGGCGTCTGCCACCGCCTGGCCTTTTTCTAGGACTTTTGCGTCCCACCAATCTTTTGCCCGATCTACTAGTAGACCCGTGGCAAAGATAACTTGATCAGCTGCCTCACAATGGCTTCTTCTAAATACCCCTTCCACATTGGTCACCCATCGGTGACTAGTCTATCGGGTCTGCATCACCCGTATATTGCGGAGGTTTGCACGCCATGAAATCTTTGAAGGAGCTACCCTTCTTCTTTGGCGTAGCTTGTCTCCCCTTTGTATCAAGGAGAGCTTTCTTCAACTCCTCGAACTTCTCATTCAAGGTTTTTAGCAGATCCTCTTGGATCTTGTGCACATACTCGGGCATTGCCGTCTGAATGGCACTTCCCACTTCTTCAGAGATTTGGGCTCTCAAGGCCTGCCTTCTCTGTTCCTCTGTGAGATCATCGCCATCATGGTCCGTCATTGATCTACAGAATTAAAGTTTTCATTAGCTTAACAGCTTTCATTTACATGTGCCCACAGCTAGGGGTGTTCAGAAATAACCGAAATCCAAATAAACCGAAAAACCGAACCGTAACCATATCCAAATAAACCAAACCAAATTGTGAATTTGGTTTACGGTTCGGTTTTCAACCGTACCCGAATTGTGAATTCGGTTTACGGTTTGGTTATGGTTTTGAGTTTTGTTTTTATTTGGTTTATTCGATTTATTCGGTTAACAGTATAAAATCAAATAAGATATATATATATATATATATATATATGTATATTTATGTATATTTATTTATAAACCATTTATCCATTTAAGCTAATCCCACTTATGACTTACACACAATCCAACTAAATACGCATCCATGGGTTTTTTAGGGTAAAACAAGTTTGTCGTAAAAAGTTGTCATCGACTCATCGTCTTCTCCTCTTCCACTCTACCAAAAACAAGAGCCTACCTTGGTTGTAGGTATTTTGTTGGAAGTATTTTGGTTGTATATCAGATTATGGTTTTAAACTCTAGGTATACGTTAAAGATGTTTTTTCTTTGTTTCTTTTTTTTTTAGCAAAACAATATGCAATATATGTTATTTGGTGAATACGGTTTAAACAGTTTGAATAGGATTTATTCGGTTCTCAACTGAAATTGAATCGTATTGAATATGGTTTATTCGATTCGGTTTGTAAGCTTTTCAATGCGGTTTGGTTTGGTTTGGTTTGGTTTGGTTTGGTTTGGTTTGGTTTGGTTTGGTTTGGTTTGGTTTGGTTTGGTTATGGTTATCATAAAAAACTTCAAACCGAATAAACCGAATCGAATAAACTGAATAAACCGTAAACCAAACCACTGAACACCCCTACCCACAGCAAGGTTTTTATATGTTATATTGGTCGTGGCCAATATCCTCCCACAGGTTTATACGAGGTTTCTAGCCTTAGCGTTACCCCGTTTCTACCTGGGACACTTCACTCACGCACTTCCTGGTTCAGGTGTCGAAACACCTCCCTATGCGTTTCCCCGAGTGATAGTTAATAACTCTGCCTCTACTGGCATATAGGAACTATTATTCCTATTAAACACAAACAATAACAATTAGTTTATGGTTAAGTACTTTACCCAGACGCTTCATCAAGCTTGAACCGATCACTTTTCCCCCATTCCCTGAGCTCAAGGTTTGAGTTCAAGTACTCCCTGAGTACTTAATTCCCTCAAACCATGGCTCTGATACCAAATTGTAACACTCATGTTCAATTTGATGCCCAACATAACTGATCATAACGTTTAAAGTTGGTCCCAGAAAAACTTTACAAAACACATGCTTATGTAATCATGAAATGCCACTATTGTGACTAAGCTTTACAAAATAACAATCCAATCTGGCATCCATAAATGATTAAACATCCTTTACATGTTATATAAACCCAAAAGTGTGGAACGTTTAATGGATCTTCACGTGATCGGTCCTTCTTAATCTTGATGAGCATCCTTCAAGCCTTCCCTTTACCTGCAATTCATTCACTTTCAATAGTAAGTTTCTATTGCATAAACATATGTAAACATCGTTTACACTGACAAATAACAACTAAAATCAGATAAGAGGGTTCTAGGCGTATCGCCTAAACTTCAGTTAATAGTAAGCGATACGCCTGGAGAGTCAGGCGTATCGCCTCCCAATTGCCCTGCTCCAAGCGATACGCTTGGAGCCACTTTTCCAGGGATTTGGCCGATTTTTGTCCTGTTTCATACTTAGCCAATATTTTGGCCATTTACCATGTTCCACCAGTTTTGCACCAGACCTGTTGGAACTTATTTACTACCTTTTAGAATGACCCAAAACACATTTTTAAGCATAATGCATACACATATACATACCTTCGCCAAGAATACATTGCCATAACCAACCATGGGTTCACCAGACCCATTTGACCCGCTAAGGGATTACCTTGAGTTTTCCCAAGGAGCTATGTCCCAGATTCGAATCCACACACATTTATTCTGCACTATGTTCACATTCACAAGCAATTGGCAATAATATGTTTGTTTGCACACACTTTGTTTGGTTTTATAACTCTACTATGTGTTAAACTTCACATATTAACAATATCCTTGAGTTATCTAGACACAAACAATGTAATCTCATGTTCACTATTCTATTTGCCTTTGGAATTCATACTCATGGTGATGAACATCCACATGGCTCAATTCCTTCCCTTGACCCGTTAAAACGGGTCCTTGCCTTAGATATTTCCCAACGGTTTATTTGACCATCTTTAGGCGTTGGGAATCTATGGTTCTATAACCACTTATGATTCCTCTTTTCTTGTTACATGGCATGAGATCTAAAATCTCATTTCTGCCCATTGTAACTTGTTATTCTCTAGGTGATTCCACTGATTCTTGCCTATGGTCAAAAATTACCATTTGGAAACTTTATGGCAATTCGGGCTTCATGGTTCCTAGAACCATTCGTCACCCTCTTACTATAATTCACAACCATTGCATTTGTATGTAATTATGCATTTCATATCCACTACTTGTAACATAATGATGTTACCTCGCGAATTAGAGCCCCCAACTCCACTTGCACCGGGATTGCTTCTTTGATCACCTTGATTGCCTAATGGGTCACCAACAATGTTAGGACCTTATTCATAGTAGCATTTTTACCACATTTTCAATAACATGATTTCTATGCTACACATGCATATTTACACATAGATGGCATTCAAGCATTCTAACAAACTTTGCATCAAGTTTCATGATTTCTTAGTCACCACAATTTAAATTGAGGCACGCATTTACCATGCTAACCAATGATCCTAATTTCATCAAATAGATAAATTTATGAACCTATCGTTCCATATGAACCTTTTTAAGCTCAAAGTTTAACAATTTCGTTTGTTTATCAACATGATGTTTCTTTTAGGTATTTTATCAAACACTATATGTGCATACATGTATGCACACATATAACCCAATCCTTTGAACCTCCCATTTGGCCATTTAACATGGTTTAGGTGAAATCACCTCTAACCCATCATCAATTTATCATGTAGCATAATTTCAAGTTAGAAATCCATTACTAGAGCCAATTTCATGACTATCCTAAGTAGTCATCTACCGTGAATGTTCAAGTGTAAGAAATTGGTGACTACTTCACCAATTGTTACTCAATTTGGAAAATTATGCAACAATTCAAGTTCCTAACACCATAGGATTTACATAACAACAATTTGCAGATTTTTAGTACCTAATTTTCGAGACATAACATGCAAGGAGTTGGGGTTTTTCTTACTTGATGAAAGGATGGATTTAGGGGAAGAATAACACTTCCGATTCTAATCTCTAGCCAAATTCGCAGTCCTAACCCCTTGATTAGCAGAATTTTCGAACAAAAAGGAGGAGAGGGTTGGGGTTCGATGTGGAGGTCGTATCTACGACCTCGCCTCCCTTTCTCCTTCTTTTGTTTGTCCTAGTTTTAAGGAATTACACTTCTGGCCCCTAAAGATTCATCCTTGTGTTAATTTTAACTAAAGTACATATTTACCCATTTAACCCCATTATTCACATGATATAAATTTTTACTAACACACGGGCTTATTTTGTCTGCGAAAATTTAACTTAACTAGACGTTAACGTGAAATTTGATTATTAGAATTTTGGGATGTTACATTATTTGCACAGAGGATGGGTCTCGGAGGCCCAAGGTATTTTAGAGTATTAAATGATTTTTAATACTGAAGGTTTAAATGTTTTGGTATAATCCTGTCATGCTTTATACCTGTTAAATGTTTATAAAGAGGGGGCCATTAGACTCAAATGTTTGAGGTATGTTTTAGAGTATTAAATGATTTTTAATACTGAAGGTTTAAATGTTTTGGTATAATCATGTCATGTTTTATACCTATTAAATGTTTATAAAGAAAGGGTTCGTTAGGCCCAAATGTTTGAAATAACCTTTCATGGTAAAGGTAAAAGTTTTAAATACTTAGAACTCACCAGCGTAAGCTTACCTTTCCAAAAATGTATGTATGTATGTCAGGTAGTGGTGATGTTTAAAGTAGCAAGGGAAGGGCTCTAGAGAGGGCTGATTAGATGGGCAAGCTATCAGGAAAGGACTCGTTAGTAGACTGACAATAGACATAGATAAGATCTAGTGGTTAGATTATGTTGTATCTTCCTTACTATTGTACTTGGATTATATATAAATAAAAAGTTTTTAATTTCCGTTGCTTAGTTATCTCTGTTGGACCTTGTGTTCATGAGTAAATCCGACACGTGATCCCTTCTGGAGCCAAGACTGGGAGTGGACGTCATAATATTGCTTAGGTTGAAGCTTCATTAAGAACATGAAGTTATAAAATTTGAAATCCGATCAAAAATATATGAAAATCAATTCTGTAACTTGCTATAGATTCGTGAGAACATGCCAATTTGCTGGAATTAATCAATATCACAAACACAATGGAATTGATGCTTTGTGTTCCAAAGTTATGAAAAATTCATAACTTTGATGCTCTTGTTCATCATTATAACCTATTCAAAACCTAAGAAATATGGATTAGTCTTGTTCGGTTTTTCGTCACGAGTTCATAGCAACTTACAGATTGAATTTTCATCAAGATTTGAAGAAGTTAAGGTGAATCAAAGATTGGGGTTGAAAAAAAAAATGGATGAAAAAGTTAACGGAGTTAACTTTTTTTTACAGAGGGACCGGTGAAAACAAATAAGTGTAAAGATGGAAGTGGTAGTTTCCAAGGTTAAAAGACGGATTTTTATTTGCCAATAGGCAAAAGATGAGAATATTTAAATCCAATTTTCCTAAAAAGAAAGGAAAAGCTAGAAGTATGAATGTAAAACAATAGATGTTTACAACAAAAGGTAAAAGTCTAGAGGCTGCCATAGGGTTTTTACAACAAAACAGATGTTCCAAGAAGGTTTATTTCTGACAAATATCCCGGTACCTGATAACTCCATAGACTATAACCATCAAATTCTTTTTTTATGAAGGAAGAACAAAGTCACCTTGGATGATAAGTTCTAAACCATATGTTCTAAAAGGAAGAAATGCAAAAACAGATTGGTGATCTAATTGGGAACATAACTACCATCTTTAAAACTTCAAGAGCCAAGGCAATGGATATATCATCAAAATTCACATCATTCCAAATACCAAGTCAATGTGTCATTTCCAATTGAAACACTGGTTAAACCATTTCTAAGTATTTCTTTCATCAAGATGATGAACGAGTCTGTAAGCATATTTCTAAATTCGATACACCGAAGATGATGAAGAAAAAGTAATAAAGATGGATGATGTCAACAGTTGAGATTTCTGTTCGCTTTTCATCAAAAGGCATGTATTGTAATGGTGTCATATTGTGATGCCAAATAACATGCTCACTATTCAGTACGGATGTGTCCTTCGCATGCCAACCTCGTTGCCAACCTCGTTTCTCTTAGGTAAGCTTGTCAATCCCATGTGCGTTAAACCCGATAAATGATCAGGCCCACACGAACCTGTCAGGATTGTCATGTATACAAACATTAAAATAAATGTCTAAACAAAATATGAAATCAAATTTTAAAGCTTTTAATGCAGCAGAGGACAAAACACATTTGAAAGCGCAATAATCCTATTTATGTCCAAACTGAAAACCCCTTTGAACAAAAGTGACTAAAATAAAGTGGATAACTCCCATCCCATACACAAATACAATCGAACATGTTACAATTTACGTAGCAGCAACATCATTCACCAACATACACTATATAAATAATCTAAATGAGTCAAGATGTTGATCTTATAATAATGTAAAAAAATAATAAATCTAATTTTAA
The DNA here is from genome assembly GCA_039602395.1 of Deinandra increscens subsp. villosa. Lineage (NCBI taxonomy): Eukaryota > Viridiplantae > Streptophyta > Magnoliopsida > Asterales > Asteraceae > Deinandra > Deinandra increscens. Next base: position 26,793,502 of record JBCNJP010000017.1, on the reverse strand, counting down.
ATGATTTGACAAGTCGTCCAACTTGGGAAACCATATAGTTAAATAGGTCAAACATGTTAATATGCACATGTTTTAAGAAGGGGTTAGTCATGACAACCTACACTTCATTAGTGGCGTGTTTGTGTCGTGAACGTGTTGCCAACCCTCAACCCACTAACCTGACACAAAACCCCTACATACCATCAAAATCCCCCTTCCTGCCTTTGTTGCATTGTCGCAATCTTTTGGCGCCACACACCATCGCCCACCAGATGTCACCACTGCCCAGTCTCGGTGTGTCCTGTCTCCAGCATGTGTAGAAAAATGTAAAGAATAGGCGGCATTCATTTTTGTTGTCAAATTGACTTTATTATATCAAAACACATACTCTAGTTTGGTCCATAAGTGAACATTTACTTGGATATGTTATGCAGATTTAAGATTCTACATTGCCTACACTTGGTCGTTTGCTTTTTCAGTGGATCTTTTCTTAGAAACAATGATTGATTCCAGCTGGAATACTACACCTTTTCGTTATCGTGAAGAGGTATCCTGTTGTTGCGAGTCTCCCAGGTGCAGGTATTCTTCATGTAAATCGGCATCGGGCCGGAGTCTGAATCAGAAGATTCTGAGTCGTCTCCACTAAGGCTTGAATCATCATATAAGATGGAGCAGACAGTTGTCTCACTTGGCTCATCTTCTAAGGAGTATAGGGATTCAAGATCAGAGATATCAACAGGTTCAATTTTATTGATAGCTTCAACCAGGGTCTGTGTTTTTCTTTTATCCTTGCAGTCTCTAGCGAAATGGCCTTTCTTGTTACAGACATAACAGTTGTCAGTGTCACGGCCTCGTCTTAGCTTTCTGTTAAGAAATTTCCAGTTTTTGTTGGATCTTGATCTGTGAGCCTGTGAAAAATCAAAATTTTTAAACTGTTTGAGTTTAAATTTGGATTTCTTCAAAGAGTCAGAACAGTCGCACGTGGATTCCTCTTTACACTAGATTCTTAAGTGTTTATCATTGCATGCAGAACCAAGGCGTCTTCCTGTTTTTTTTCAAAATCAACCAAAAATCGTTTTTGGTTGCATAGTTTCGAGAGGCCGTTCATTAGTAACTGGTAAAGTTCACCAAGTGAAGCTTGGGCAACCGTCATCACTTTATTTTCTAATGATCTGTAGGCTTCATTCGAGAGTGATTCAGGAAAAGAGTTCATAAAGACTTGCTTTAGATTTATATCGTCAACACCATTGAGACAATAAAATCTTTCAGACATTCTGTTATAATGCTTTTCCAGATCCTTTTGCTGAAATGAACAACACTTCATTTTTAGGAATTCTTCTCTAGCACGGACCGTATGTTGGGTAGGGTCACCAATGAATTCGCTATGTATAAAGTGTATGAATTCTTCTGGGGATTGTGAGGATCTGAGCCTTATCTGTCTGTACTCACCAAGACTTAGGTCCGAAGTCTTCCTTGACATCTGGTTAAAAAACGTTTAATAACTATGTCAAGACTGAAGTATTGGAGCTCAGCTGAGCACCAAGTTAACATTTCGACACTTCTGGATCTCCATTCTGATGGTGGGACATCATCAAAGTTGAACTGGAGTTTAGAGTCGGTGTTTGTCTTGTTTGTCTCTGGAACAGTTTGCTCTGTAGTGTCATCAACCTCTGAGTAGGCAGGTTCTTCACCCATCATGAATAAGTGCTCAAACTCGTATGTCGGAGGGATTTCCTCATAAGTGTGAGATGCAGGAGCTTCGTCAGAACCAGAGGTGGTTTCGTCGTCTGAACATGGAGTGATGACTGGTGCAACGAACTTAGATGCCGTATGTTCATCCCTTTGGAGAGCATGTAAAAAGGAGGAAATGGGATTTTCCTTTTTTAATGGTAATTTTCCCGGGTTTCTTGAAGAGGCAATCATCAGGCTGTCATCTGGAATATAATGGCTCGTGGATGGTCTTGCGCTCTCAGAGGAAATACTCTTTGTTGGGGAGGCCTTCCGGACCCGGGTTTTGATCTGTGCTTGTTCCTTTGACCAAAGGTTTAAGGATGGTGAGTTCTGGAAGAACTGTGATGTTGGCAAAGGTTGTGGATCAAAAGATGGTCTTGATAATTGTGTGGATTGTAATCTCCATAGGTCATCTATCTGGGCTGAAACCCTTTGCTGTTTATGCTGTCTCTCAAGGTCACTGAGTTGAGCCTTGAGGAACATCATTTCTGCCTCCTTCTGTAACATTTCATTTGGGATTTCTGAGGCTGATGTATTATGAACTATGTGAAGAAGTTCATGGTGAAGTTCGTTGATCTTGGTCCTGACTTTGTATATGATTTCAGTCAAAGCATCAACTTTGCTTACTAAGGCTTCTTGACTTATTGAAATATTTCTTTGTTGGGCCAAGACAGCTTTAAGAGCTTTGTTCTGGGCAATAGCGTTTTCGCTTTGCCAGTTCAATGTTGCTTAAGCAGTAGTGATAGAACCAGTTGCACCATTTGGTCCTCTGACATTTGGAGTTTGTATCTTCCAGCTATGCTTTGTTCTCTGCTGAGGATCTTCAAAGGTGGTTAAAGGCGTGAATTCGGCTTGGAAATCCGTGGATGGTGATGTAGGGGTGAGGGTGAAGCATTCTTTCGGTTGGGACAAAGTATTTCTGGTGGGGTTTGGCACCGGTTGTATCTTGTTGACGGTTGAGAAAATATTTTTTTGATCTTGTTTCTCAAACCTGATTTCACTTTGTCCGTCTTGGTGGCGAACAAAATCCGGGGCTGTTGTGGTCTGGACTAGTGCCTGGTGGATCTGTTCATAGTTAGTAATCCATTTTTCTGGGAGGAGCTTTGTGAGCTCTTCTCTGGATAACTGTCTTGGAACATAGGTACAGGTAGGTGTAGCATTGAAGTCAACATCGATAAACAGTGCGTCACCGGAGTTGTCCTGACCTGGGACCATGATATCAAGAGAGTGGTTTTGTACTCGATATGCCATTTGGTAGTGGAAAGTTGCTTGGAAAGTATTTACTTGTGGGGTTCCACCAATCTGGATATGGGCTTTCAAAGCCGTCAACAGAGACGGATCATTGAGGGGCATATTGAAATTTGGGTAAAAGGTAACAAAGATTGTTTCAACGTTTAGTGTGGTTTGAATAGTACCAATACAGGCGTGTTGATACCTTACAAATTTGGTATCGACCAGGGCGATACGGGAGAAGGCTGGTAAACCTTTTCTACCATGGAAAGTAAGGGCAAGCCTTACAGCTCCAAAATGGATATGTGTATATCCTTGGGCTAGACAAACTCTTGGAAGGTCATGTGGGAAGGAGAGGGGGATGAGGTGTTCGGCTTTTGTAGCAGGTAGCTGATGGGAGTCAAACTTGGAGGCCTGAACAAACTCTTTGGGACCTATGCTTGAGGGTGGGATGATAATATTTTTGACTCGCCTTGACAATAATTTTTGTGGTTTTGAGAAGACACTCTAGGGGTTTACTAAGGGGAGGGTCGATACAGGAATCTTAGATTCGTCTGAGAGATATGAAACTTCATATAACGCGTCAGTCTTAGATGTGGATGAACCTAAGAGATATGAACCTGGCTCTGATACCAATAATGGTAGGGGTGATCTATAGAAGACCAGAGACACACTGGGGGAGGGGTAGAGGTAGATTAGAGAGATCTGGGAGTGGAAAGGAAGTATCTCTTAGGTTTGACACACTCATCTTATTACAAAGAACTTTAAACACTCATAGGTAAATGCTCCTCAACATAAGAAGTTCATATGAAGAACTTAAGAACTTATGAAGACTCTTTATAAATACTAGAGAGAAAGATAAGAAGTAATGTTTATTTCAAACAAGGTGTGTCATACAATAAGGGGAAAGCCTTCCTTTTATAGCATAAGGAAAGTCTTGATTACATCATCCATGACATTACTTCTAATAATACTCAAAATAATGCAAGACCAATAATATCTTGCAATGACATAAGCGCTTATGTCACTTTAAGAGTGATTAAGCTTATAAAAACTAAGCACACTGATTAATCCCTTTAAGAGTGATTAATATTTATTTAAACCTAAACACGCTTAGCACACTTAATTAAATACTTAATTAAACATAATTAAGCGTATGATCACCCCCTTTTTTCTTTTTTATTTTTTCTTTGGGGGCCTCCAGAAATCGACTTTGATATTTGGCAGGTTGTGGTATAGATCATCCACTGGAATAGGATCAAATATAACTTCTCTCTTTGGATCCTTTGGCATCTCAATCATGTGATTGTTGAGAAAAATGGATGTTTTTTAAGGTTATCAATAACAACATGTTCCCATTCCTTAGCAAGATTGTTGTCAGTCAGACCGATGTCTCCTTATAGGATATCAAGAGGGATGTCCTTTTTGTCTATCTGGTTTAGTTTCAGCATTTCTTCTCTAAAACGGCACCAATCCTCAAAATAATTTTTCTTGTAGTAGGAAGATGCGGGATTCATATCGTACCATGCTGTGATGTATCGACCAAGGTTCGGGATGCGTGTCTTTGAACCAGGATTTTGAAACATTATAGTGTAATATTTTCTGGGGGAAGAAGAGATGAGATCGGTCCAGGCGTCTGTCGGGAAAAACCAATTGAGGAATACGAGAGTATTCTTTTTTTCTTCCGGGACCAAATTTAGCTGGCAGTTGACTAGGTAAGCAAGAAGTTTTTTGGAACTGAAAGTCATGGCTATCATGAACTGCTTGGATAGGGACCAGAGGAAAGCAAGAGCTTCTCCCGGCAGGTTATCGAGCTGTTTGATCTTAAAAACACTTAGAAAGGGGAAGTCTAGGTGAAACCTGTCACCTTCAATGACAGAACCATTGGCTTTGAGGGTAAGGCTGAAGAAAGTTTTATAGTTCAAAGGGGTTGCTTGCGCCAAATTATGTTTGGCGATTGCTTCCTTGATCTCGTCAGGAACGAATTCTGCTTTTGGTTTAGAAGAACTCATTTTGAATGTTTTTGTTTTGGCGGGTTGATTTATTCTTCCGCTCGCCCTTCTATTTAAATAGGGAGGATACTGGTACTGTTGGTGAACAGTAGTAGGCCACTGGGATTTTTTGTCAGGTCTTGGGTACTGTTGAAGAACAGTAGTAGGCCACTGGGTTTTTTCGTCTAGACCTGTAGGAATCTTTGGGTGCACCATCACTTCAGTCTTTTCTTTTGGTTATTTGTGATGAGTAGACTCCTCATTTACTGTTTGCTTTTTCAGTGGATCTTTTCTTAGAAACAATGATTGATTCCAGCTGGAATACTACACCTTTTCGTTATCGTGAAGAGGTATCATGTTGTTGCGAGTCTCCCAGGTGCAGGTATTCTTCATGTAAATCGGCATCGGGCCGGAGTCTGAATCAGAAGATTCTGAGTCGTCTCCACTAAGGCTTGAATCATCATATAAGATGGAGCAGACAATTCTCTCACTTGGCTCATCTTCTAAGGAGTATAGGGATTCAAGATCAGAGATATCAACAGGTTCAATTTTGTTGATAGCTTCAACCAGGGACTGTGTTTTTCTTTTATCCTTGCAGTCTCTGGCGAAATGGCCTTTCTTGTTACAGACATAACAGTTATCAGTGTCACGGCCTCGTCTTAGCTTTCTGTTGAGAAATTTCTAGTTTTTGTTGGATCTTGATCTGTGAGCCAGTGAAAAATCAAATTTTTTAAACTGTTTGAGTTTAAATTTGGATTTCTTCGAAGAGTCAGAACAGTCGCACGTGGATTCCTCTTTACACTTGATTCTTAAGTGTTTATCATTGCATGCAGAACCAAGGCATCTTCCTGTTTTTTTCAAAATCAACCAAAAATCGTTTTGGTTGCACAGTTTCGAGAGGCCGTTCATTAGTAACTGGTAAAGTTCACCAAGTGAAGCTTGGGCAACCGTCATCCCTTTATTTTCTAATGATCTGTAGGCTTCATTCAAGAGTGATTCAGGAAAAGAGTTCACAAAGACTTGCTTTAGATTTATATCGTCAACACCGTTGAGACAATAAAATCTTTCAGACATTCCGTTATAATGCTTTTCCAGATCCTTTTTGCTGAAACGAACAACACTTCATTTTTAGGAATTCTTCTCTAGCACGGACCGTATGTTGGCTAGGGTCACCAATGAATTCGCTATGTATAAAGCGTATGAATTCTTCTGGGAATTATGAGGATCCGAGCCTTATCTGTCTGTACTCACCAAGACTTAGGTACCAGTCTCGAAGTCTTCCTTGACATCTGGTTAAAAAGCGTTTAATAACTATGTCAAGACTGAAGTATTGGAGCTCAGCTGAGCACCAAGCTAACATTTCGATACTTCTGGATCTCCATTCTGATGGTGGGTGTTGGTGCAAATTATGTGTGACGTGTGTGTATTCTAGTTAGTGTCGTTAGTTAATATCGTTAGAATAGTTAAATCAAGGTTAGGGGTGGAAAGTGTCAATCTATGAAAGTGGAGGGACTTGATTGTGGTTTAGTTAAACTCTCATATATATAATACGTATGTTATCAGTTGAAGAGCAGATTGGAGATAAACTTTGAAGGCCGAACATATAGTTCGGCAACCACAATCTGCCGAACCTGGAGTTCGGCACTTACAAGCTGAATCTCATATATATTTGTGTGCTTGGGGTTCGGAGAAAGTAAGCTCCATAACCGTTTTCTCGGAGATTCAATTCTAGAGGGAGGAGTTTTTGATTTCGTTTCTTTGAGAGTTATGAATCTAGAATCATGTGTAGATGCTCTAAACGAGTCCAAATCATGTAAACATTGATCGATTTGAGCTATAAACCGAGTTTATTTACCTTGTTAGTGTACAAATCACTAGATCCGACGCTCTATGAGTTTTCAATTGGTATCAGAGCAACTCCAGGCGTGATTCTACACCTTTTTTCGATCGAAATCTGCTTCAGTTTGATGAATTCGATTCAAGTTTGACTTTTACAAAGTCAAACTGTTAAGTTTGAATATGAAATTGAGGTCCAATTCGTGTTTGTTTATGATATTGATCAATTCCAGCAGTTTTCTTATGTCAACACGAATCTATTACACGTTTTAGAATAGAATTTGGTGAAGTTTTTCTCAAAATCACGAAATCAAAGTGAGCTTCATGTGTTCTTCATCATCTTCCATGGTGATTTCTGTAATTCTCAACCATTTCATGTAAATTTGGTACCTACAGACTCGGTTCGATAATACAAAGCTAATGCAATGATCCGTTTTCAATTTGGTTGAGTTTTGAGAAGATCACAAAATCACCACCTTTATCATTCGTCGGAATCTTTTCGTTCGAGGCTTAAACCAACTCAAAACCTATCAACAATGGTGCTCTTTTGATTCCTCTCTTCATCACGAATCCGTAGCAACTTTCGGATCGAACTTTCGTTAAGAATTGAGTGAGATATGTCCGGTTAAAGTTATGGGGTTTTAGTTCACCGGAAAAACGATTTTCGCCGGAAAATTCTTGTTCGCCTGAATCAAAATGGGCTGAATTTGTATGTAGAGATCGACTATTTTGTCATTTTCTTACTTTATATTTTTCAATTTCAACCCTTTAGTCTTTAAAAATACTACATAAAGCGTTCAAGTTTTCTAATAAAAAAAACAACTAAACATTTTTTCAAAACAAAATTTACATAAAAAAAAAACAAAACAAAACAACACAATGTTTTTTTAAATAAATATATTTTAACACAAAGTGATGTGTTTGTTGAATTGATTCGTGAACGCAAATTTGTTTTGTGTTTGTCGAGTCAGTTAACTCACATAAACTCGTTTGTGTTTTGTTTTTGTTTACATGTTTTTTTTTATTGATTAGTATCTTTTCTTAAAAAAACTATAAACATTTTGTCTTTCAAAGTTTATTTTTCTTAAAAGAAAATACTAAAATTTTTATAAAAATATAAAATCAAACATCAAAAACAAATTTTCAAGTGCAATCATTTCAAGGTGCATATTCAAGTGACTTTTTGGAAGGCTTGGGATTGTTCATCAAGTATTTTTTTGGGATTCAAAGGAACCGGTTCATAATTCAAAGTGTTTCTTTTGTGTGACTACAAGAAGATGGCAGGTTATTACCGGTATTCACTTTCGGATACTTTGATGATTTTCAAAAGGATTGATAGTGAAGTTCCAATGCTACTTCATTTTGATGATTATTGCAAATGGAAATGTCAATTTGAAGCGTTCTTGGTTGGTTTACACAAATATCTTTGGAATCCAATTCAAGATGGATATGAGTTCCCAGTTATAAAAAATATAACAAAGGGAGGTTCAAGAATACCACCACCAAAGATATAATCAGAGTTGACTGAATGTGAGGTTATAGATCATGATAGAGAAAAGATTGCTTATTATGCTTTGAGTATGGCATTATCCAAACAGATTCTCTGTCAATTCAAACATTATCAAACTTCAAAAGAGGTATGGGATGCTCTTGCTTGGAAATATACTGAATTGAATGAATTTGTTATGGAAGAAGTTCAAAAAGATGGTTCTTCAAATTGTGAAGCTGTTGAGAATGAATTGAAGCTTCAACACGAGAATGCAGAGTTAATTGCAAAAGTTTCAAAATTGACTGAAACAAACGATTATTTGATGAAGGATGTTGAAAAATGGAAGAAAGAAGCGGTGACATGGCAGCAGTTTTTGATGATTTGTTTGCAAAATCGAAGATCAAACTTGAAGGTCTAGAAAAGGAAGTTGTTGATCTTACTGCTAAAGAATTAAGTCATCAAGAGGACAACACGAAGCTGTTAGATGCTAAAGCTGAATTGCTTTGTGAAAACAAGCTCTTGAAGCAGAATGTTGAGATTTATAAACAAAGATGGGAAAAGGTTGTACAAGAAACATATGATGCTCATGATCAGTTGAGAAGAGAAAAGTTTACTCCGAATATAACAACAGAAGAAATTATTGCAACACAAAAGGAGTTGGCTGAAACGCAAAAGAAAATTGCAGACATGAAGATTGAGGCTTGTGATGTCACAAGACAGTTGCATAATCTCAGTAATTCATCGTCTTTCACAAATATTTTGTGCAAAAAGGAGAATTTTCAACAGATTTTTGGTGATGCTATTCTGAAAAATGTTCCACCTCCTGTGGTTATTGAAAAATCTATCAATACTCTGAAAGCAACGGAAGAAGTTCATGATTATTCAAAGTTTGCTGATAATTCTTCTGAGAAGAAAAAGTCAAAGTCGCAAAAGAAAAATGAAGAAAATTTTGATGCTTACAGGAGAACTAAATTTGACTCAAGGTCTACATTTCTCGATAAGGAAAAGGTTTTTGACAGCAATCCAGGAAAAGTGGAAGTCGACAAATTTTCAAAGATTGTGATTGGTGAATCTTTGCTTTTCAATAAAAATGATTTAAATGCCATCAAGGATGCGTTTTCTCGACTTGCTTCACAAGGTCATGAGAAACCTAAGTCGGTACCAGATAAATCTAAAAAGAATGGTGGCCTGGGATATGAAAGCAAAGACGAGAACGTGAATGTTGGAAATGATCTCCAAGATGTGCTTGAGATAGAAGAAATTGTGGAGGATATCAAGGTTCATAAAGAAAAGGAGATTCCACTTGAGAATCATATCTTGTGTGAACTTGATGCTGATTTTCTGTCAACGAATTCTAAGTTAGAAAGTCTAGAGAGTGATTATTCTCAACATTCTACAATGTCAATAGAATCCATGTCATCTCCTAAGTTGGTTGATAGGGGAGCTTGCTTTAACTGCAACCAGACGGGACATGTGATTCGTGATTGTGCTACTCGAAAAAGGTTTTCACGTGGTTCATTTCGATCACCATCATCCGATTCGATGATTCTCAATGAGGTACATGTTAGACAAATTCAGCAAAACCAACGAAAACCAGCTTATAAGAAGCCGGTTATTGGTAAAACCTCAAACTATGATGCTTGGTCACCACAATTTTCAAAACAAAAACAATTTTTCCAAAATGAGTTTAAAATGCCTTACTCAAATGATCTTTCTTACTATGGGCCTAGACAACATCACCAACGTCATCCAAAATCTGAGAAAATGTTAGTTGGTGAGTTGTTAAATATTGTTTCCAACTTGTCACGGCATGTCAATGGTTCTGATTCGCATCGGGCGAAATCGTCTAAACCATTTCGTTCTTGGAAACAGAAAATGGCAACCTCGGCGGGAAACGATTTTGTTGAGAATAGGGGACGACCCAAGCCGGTTTGGGTTCCCGTATTTAACTGAAAGTTGTTTGAGGTTGTGTGCTTAAGTTAGCACTTCACAGAGTATATATTTCACAAACATTTTTGAGAAAAATGATTTTTCAAAATCTAAAAATCCGAGGTATCCGTGTTGGTCGTTCAATTTTCTTTTCTTTACTTTTACTTTCTTTCATATCTTTAGGAGGGAAATTTTAGAAAATTCAAAAATAGAGTTTGTTGAATTTTAGGGGGAGAATATTTGAAAAATACAAAAATAGTAAAATAGTGTGATGTTTGTTTCCTTTATGACAAATATATAAAAAAATGAAAAATTGAAATTTGGAAAATATAAAAAAAAATGAAAAATAAAAAGAGAAATTGATTCAACCATGTGAGAAATGATGGTACATCAGCATACGTTATCTGCCATGAATAAAGTAGAAAGAAAGGATGTAGGTACTTGCTTGAATGTGTTGAGTAGTCTGATATATGCGAGTATGATATAAAGATAACACTTGCTTGATAATTGTGGTTACAAATCATGATGGGTACTGTGCATTTCTGGCAAAATAAAATGAGAAAATAGCAACAAAAAAAAGGGAATAAAGATATGTTCTGGTGTACGCTTGCTTTATTTTGAAAAATTTCAACTTGTTTGATTTTATTTATTTTGTCAAACGATCGGACTTTCTCTGCGTATCAAAAGATCGACCTAATCGTTGTTCGTTTGACGTTCTGCTTTATTTTCTTTGGTGTTTCGTATAACTCATCGGACTTTCTTTGCGTGTGCGGGAGCACCGACCTGATTGTTGTTGGGTTATACAACTTCTGCTTTATTTTGCATTTCTTATTTTCCTAAACATTCGGACTTTCTCTACATGCCTACCAGCCGACCTGATTGTTGTTTGTTTAGGGTTCTGCTTTCTTTTTGCAAGAACACTATGAACTTGATATCTCTATGGCATTTGATTCTGTATAAGCAAGTTTACAATATCAGTATGAGAAATCTGCTGCGTGTAACTTGGCTTGAATAAAAGAAAAATACAAAAATATGAAATAAGTGGATTGCCAGTATTCCTGATTGTGTGGGTATCATGTTATCAATGCTCGATAAGTACACTTAATTTCATATCAGAAAGCTATAGACAATGACCTGCTTTAGCTGAAATAAACCAAATGGTTGTATTCTCAGTCAGCTTGGCTTGCATGCTTAGTATTTTGAAATTACATTGTGTACGATGCGTTATGTCTGATATGATCTCATGTTGTGATCTTTCTCACCAAAAACAAAAATAGAGTTTAATTCTATATTGCATCTATGTTTCAGTTTATGAAAAATCAAAAAGATTTTCAGTGTGTTTTGATATAAACTTTGTAAAATCCAAAAAGATTTTCTTTCTTCTTTGTTTTTTATCTGATCGACACGAGATACAACAAATTTCAAAACTACATGTCTTGGTTTCTCCAAAGGAGAAGTTTTGTTTCCAAGATTAAAGTTATGTTTAGAAAAGAAAAGCTGCACTTTTGTCTTCTGAAGGTTGTAGGTTAATATCATCAAAGTCTTTCAGATAAAGATCTCAGAATGGATTGCATGCATGGTTATGAAGTTGTCAAAGAGTTTATCACTTACAGAAATGGTTCAGTTGACTTAGTCCTGTTCCAGCCATGTCTACCTTACATCAACTAACAATAGATTCAAAGAGTTTGAAGATCTGATATAGCACACGTCAAGGGGGGAGTTTGTTGGTGCAAAATATGTGTGACGTGTGTGTATTCCAGTTAGTGTCGTTAGTTGATATCGTTAGAATAGTTAAATCAAGGTAAGGGGTGGAAAGTGTCAATCTATGAAAGTGGAGGGACTTGATTGTGGTTTAGTTAAACTCTCATATATATAATACGTATGTTATCAGTTGAAGAGCAGATTGGAGATAAACTTTGAAGGCCGAACATATAGTTCGACAACCACAATCTGCCGAACCTGGAGTTTGGCACTTACAAGCTGAATCTCATATATATTTGTGTGCTTGGGGTTCGGAGAAAGTAAGCTCCATAACCGTTTTCTCGGAGATTCAATTCTAGAGGGAGGAGTTTTCGATTTCGTTTCTTTGAGAGTTATGAATCTAGAATCATGTGTAGATGCTGTAAACGAGTACAAATCATGTAAACATTGATCGATTTGAGCTATAAACCGAGTTTATTTACCTTGTTAGTGTTCTTCGTGTTCGGGTTAACTTTCGGTCCGATTTCGGTGTACAAATCACTAGATGCGACGCTCTATGAGTTTTCAATGGGACATCATCAAAGGTGAACTGGAGTTTAGAGTCGGTGTTTGTCCTGTTTGTCTCTGGAACAGTTTGCTCTGTAGTGTCATCAACCTCTGAGTAGGCAGGTTCTTCACCCATCATGAATAAGTGCTCAAACTCGTATGTCGGAGGGATTTCCTCATAAGTGTGAGATGCGGGAGCTTCGTTAGAACCAGAGGTGGTTTCGTCGTCTGAACATGGAGTGATGAATGGTGCAACGAACTTAGGTGTCGTATGTTCATCCCTTTGGAGAGCATGTAAAAAGGAGGAAATGGGATTTTCCTTTTTTAATGGTAATTTTCCCGGGTTTCTTGAAGAGGCAATCATCAGGCTGTCATCTGGAATATAATGGCTCGTGGATTGTCTTGCGCTCTCAGAGGAAATACTCTTTGTTGGGGAGGCCTTCCGGACCCGGGTTTTGATTTGTGCTTGTTCCTTTGACCAGAGGTTTAAGGATGGTGAGTTCTGGAAGAACTGTGATGTTGGCAAAGGTTGTGGATCAAAAGATGGTCTTGAGAATTGTGTGGATGGTAATCTCCACGGGTCAACCATCTGGGCTAAAGCCCTTTGCTGTTTATGTTGTCTCTCAAGGTCACTGAGTTGAGCCTTGAGGAACTTCAAATCTGCCTCCTTCTATAACATTTCTTTTGGGATTTCTGAGGCTGATGTATTATGAACTATGTGAAGAAGTTCATGGTGAAGTTCGTTGATCTTGGTCCTGACTTTGTATATGATTTCAGTCAAAGCATCAACTTTGCTTACTAAGGCTTCTTGACTTATTGAAATATTTTATTTGTTGGGCCAAGATAGCTTTAAGAGCTTTGTTCTGGGCAATAGCGTTTTCGCTTTGCCAGTTCAATGTTGCTTCAGCAGTAGTGATAGAACCAGTTGCACCATTTGGTCCTATGACATTTGGATTTGTATCTTCCAGCTATGCTTTGTTCTCTGCTGAGGATCTTCAAAGGTGGTTTAAAGGCGGGAATTCGGCTTGGGAATCCGTGGATGGTGAAGTAGGGGTGAGGGTGAAGCATTCTTTCGGCTGGGACAAAGGATTTCTGGTGGGGTTTGGCACCGGTTGTATCATGTTGACGGTTGAGAAAATATTTTTTCGATCTTGTTTCTCAAACCTGATTTCAACTTGTCTGTCCTGGTGGCGAACGAAATCCGGGGCGGTTGTGGTCTGGACTGGTTCCTGGTGGATCTGTTCATAGTTAGTAATCCATTTTTCTGGGAGGAGCTTTGTGAGCTCTTCTCTGGATAACTGTCTTGGAACATAGGTACAGGTAGGTGTAGCATTGAAGTCAACATCGATAAACAGTGCGTCACCGGAGTTGTCCTGACCTGGGACCATGATATCAAGAGAGTGGTTTAGTACTCGATATGCCATTTGGTAGTGGAAAGTTGCTTGAAAAGTATTTACTTGTGGGGTTCCACCAATCTGGATATGGGCTTTCAAAGCCGTCAACAGAGATAGATCATTGAGGGGCATATTGAAATTTAGGTAAAAGGTAACAAAGATTGTTCCAGCGTTTAGTGTTGTTTGAATAGTACCAATACAGGCATGTTGATACTCTACAAATCTGGTATCGACCAGGGCGATACGGGAGAAGGCTGGTAAACCTTTTCTACCATGGAAAGTAAGGGCAAGCCTTACAGCTCCAAAATGGATATGTGTATATCCTTGGGCTAGACAAACTCTCGGAAGGTCATGTGGGAGGGAGAGGGGGATGAGGTGTTCCGCTTTTGTAGCAGGTAGCTGATGGGAGTCAAACTTGGATGCCTGAACAAACTCTTTGGGACCTATGCTTGAGGGTGGGATGATAATATATTTGACTCGCCTTGACAATGATTTTTGTGGTTTTGAGAAGACACTATAGGGGTTTACTAAGGGGAGGGTCGATACAGGAATCTTAGATTCGTCTGAGAGATATGAAACTTCATATAACGCGCCAATCTTAGATGCGGATGGGCGACGAAAACTAGAAGAAAAAGAAGAAGAAGAGGAACGGGACAAATTACCATGATCTTGATTCATAGCTGGGTTTAGACTTTCTACAACACTCTATCGAAAATTTCAATTTTCGTACCAAATTTGAGATTACTGCGACCTCCTCGTCGACTTACCACTCAACAACAATCTTTCTACTCTTTTCGATCTAGGGTTCAGTGTGTCGGATGAGCATATTAATCCAAAACCTTGGGTAGGGTAAACAGTAGCGGTTAGGCTCTGATACCAATAATGGTAGGGGTGATCTATAGAAGTGATACCAATAATGATAAACCACTGATCCCAAAACTGGCTCATCCATTGTAATAAATGCAAAAGGTTCCTTTAAGACCATATAACTTATTATCTAGAATTCATTCTTTTGTAATTATTATTTTTACGTGTTATTTTTTCACAAGTTTTATGGATGTTTAAAAGCTGTTGAATTTTTTTTTATGATTATCTAAAATAAGTATTTTGGTTTGCAAGCCTTAATTCTCAGTGATATACCTCAAGTAAGAGCATTCATAATGAATTCTCCATCTTCGTTTCTATCTCTAAAATTTAGAGTTTTCTTCTTATGTTCATCTCATTGAATCTCCATCTCTATTTTTATCTCTAAAATATAAAGTTTGATAAATGGAGATTCTCTAAATATGAGGAAGCATATTTCTAAACTCTAAAAATGTTTGTGAATGTACCAAGTCTCGCAGTCGTGTATGTGGCTTGCCTTATTAGCAACCCAGCAGACAAGCCCTGGTCTAAACAACACACTTGTTGGAAAATATTTATAAATCAAAATAAAGAAACTTCAAATTTCCAAAACAAAGTTTAAGATATGACTCATGTTCCCAACAAAATGGATAGAATGTTATTCATTATGAATCATCACACCAAAACATTTATAAATTTACAAAGTTCAAGCAAAGTATGTACATTAAATCACAGTAAAATGACTATAAAAAAAATACACTAAAAATAATTAATCTACTTTTATAATGATCACAGAATCTCAAGAGGAAGCAGTCCTCAGATAAGATCACAAAAAGACAGATTACATATGCCAGTAATCATTTCAGTACTAAAATAGTATGCACGTATACAAGTAGTACAAACCTTGTTGGATTCTCATCTACAAACAATCAGTGACAACTTCAAATACATTGAGGTAAAACAAAATTTAATAATAGATCATCCATGGCGGTTTGCTGTTATAGTTGGAGACCTCGAGACCCAGTGGGGTAATGTGATAAATGCAGAAATTTTGTAGTAACTAAGAAGCCGCTTCAGGAATGAAAAATAATCCTTGGAAACATGACATATCTGTGCATAATTTAAACAAAAAGTTATAAGACAAGAATCAGAAAACATGTAGTAGTAGTAGTGGTGGTGGTGGTAATACGTTGCAGAATATCTTACGATTTAGAGCTACATCCTAATAGACACATAACCATGGCTCGTCCGCATGATATGTTCCAGCAAACAAATAATTTTAACGTAGTTTTGATCATAGATTCATTTAAGAGGTTTTTCTAAGAACCTAATTTATATATCTCCACTTACACCCATTCAAATATTTGTCACATGGTTTTGATCTGTAGCATCTTCTGTACTGCTGCTACAAACTTTTTTGAAATTGGCTTCCAATCCTGACTGATCAAGGAATTTCAATCTCACATCAGTTAGAAATTCATCTAAAAGTACCGATATGTTTTTTGCAGAACCGCATCAGCACCACCACTGGAATCACCCTTCAGAACCTAAAACAAAAGAAATCAATGCACCTGCTTTAGTTGTGCAATTTGGAATATCCAATCAGTAATTTTTAGAACTATGAAAAAATAATCACCAAAACCTCTTCAGGGTACGAACTAAAGCAAAAACAAAAATGTAAATCTATCACCAATCAAAATCCTTAACAGAATACAATTCCTTTCGACAATAATCATTTGACTTAATCTTTTTCCAATATATATATGAAAATGCGTACCATGGTGTTGCATCTGCAAAGTAGGACTCTTGTGTATAATCCAAATCAAGCTCCATATTCGACGGGTAATGAGATTGATTAGAAAGTAGAAACATTAGATACAGCATAATGAAAACCAAACTACCTTTTTAGCTTGCATTCTAACAATCAGTTTAACATGAATCTGAGTTTACTATCAAGTAAAATTGAAACAATTAGTACGGTTGTATTGCATCAAGAAGATCAATATTAAGCATAGAGAAATATTACAGCTGTGCTTGATGTTCTTCACCTTCTTCCGATAGCGTCCGGCTCCTTTAGCGCTTTGATGACCAAGAAGATCAATATTAAGCATTGAGAGAGATATGACCAGATAGTCGGTTTCCACCCTAAGCGAGCCTGCTAGCTTTACCAGCGAGTAGGAGGGTTAAAAGACGGTGCATGAGCGAAGCAGGGGGTTTGTGTAGGGTTGGGTTTTCCAAAACCCAATTCGATTTGGACCCTAACCTATTTACCCCTCAAACCGGTATTGACTTACGTTGACCAAACCAGTTCGGATTAAGAATCAAACTGTTTCGAGAAAAAGTTCTATATGGTCCATGCCGGTTTTTAGTCGAAGTTGTAAACCAAAGCGTTCGCTACAGTTTGAAACTTGAACTGGAACAATTTAAAACTTTTTAAAATACCAAATGGAAATCAAACTGATTACCCGTGGGGACAGTTTCACAGTCTTAGATCAAACCATAAACAACCCAATTAGGGTGTGATTACTAACAAGTCTCTTAGCTATTCCATTCTTGATAAACCAAAGCAACAACAAATTCTAATGCCATAGTTGTATATGTTATACAACTTTGTTTCTCTCATTTCTGCTTTGATAAAGCTGACTCATAAGCATCACCATAACAATAATAACAAATGGATTGACAAAATAGAGTGCAACCCTCCTACACAATAGAAAAATGCTTTAATTTTTTCCAGATGATGGTGATAACAATAAGTGAAACCAAACAGATTCATTGTGATAAAACTGTGATAAATTTGATATACACCGAATTCGATATTTAATCGTTTTTATCACTTTGATGCAGTCGAGCAGATACTAATTAGTATTTCACGTGTATGCACATCTATTGTTTGGGTTGAATGGTGATTTGATGATGACATAATACCTTTTAGTCCCATGTCAGTCAACTTATGAGCTAACATTTTTTAATCAGATTAGGCATCTTTCATTTCATCACAGTAGGAGTCATCTAACTCAATCTCACGCTCCTCAGATCTTACTGTTTGAGTGAGTTTTTTTTTTTTTGGAAGGCTTGAGATAATTGTCAATAGCACTGCTGACCATATGTAAGTCAGCATTAGTGATTTATACTCATTCTATATGATGCTTAGGTTATAGGTCCTTTATCTTCACCTCAAGTTGAATTAAGGAATTGTTGATATCAAAACATTCACCTAAAGGGTCTTTAGTTTAACGATATCAAGGCGCACCAAAGATGTCCCATTTAGGGTTCAAGTCTGACTTGGCACAAAGATGTGGGATTTATTGTATGTGTGTGTTAGTCTTTCCAAAAAAAAAAAGAATAATATACAAAATTAAATAAAACTAATATACTATTTTGATGAAAAAAATAAAGAAAACCAACCTCCAGAATTTTGGGTTGACAGTTGAGGCAAACCACCTTAGTCCCACTGTATCTCTTTAATCTGCCTTGCATCATTTTCTTAGTATAATAAGACCATTTCTACTATCATGTAACATGTTCACCAATAATCTCCACACGAACATCGTCCGTCCTTAAAACAATGAAATCTGCGGGCATCTCTTACTGTTATCTCCCTTCGTGTTAAACCTGATATAATCTTGATCGCATTATGACAGTCACCACATATTCTTAAATTCTTTACCACATAAAGAGGTTCTCCATCTTTAGTTGATAACAGTCCAAACACAATGGCTAGTTTTTCACTATGTCGCCCTTTTTCATCTTCCCTTATTCCATCATTCCTAACCACCTCGGCCACATATCCAACTCGCTTCATCTTG
The DNA here is from genome assembly GCA_039602395.1 of Deinandra increscens subsp. villosa. Lineage (NCBI taxonomy): Eukaryota > Viridiplantae > Streptophyta > Magnoliopsida > Asterales > Asteraceae > Deinandra > Deinandra increscens. The sequence goes on along the minus strand of JBCNJP010000017.1, from coordinate 26,775,024 downwards.
TTCAACAACTCTTCCCAAAACCGTGTAATCTCCTTCAACATCGGGTGAGAGCTATCTTCTGCAACAAATACATGAATCTTCTTGTTTATCTCAATCCAACTACAACCCGGATTCTTTTTCACTCCGTTATTTCTCATACACTTTCTAATTGTTGCCACTTCTTCCCATTTGTTAGCTTTGGCATACATGTGTGCGAGAATCACATACGGGGCTGCATTAGAAGGTTCTAGAACAAGACATTGTTTGGCCGCTTTGACTGCTAATTCCAAGTTGCCATGTGTTCTACATGATCCAAGTAAAGCACCCCATCCTACAGTCCCAGGGTTGAATGGCATTGACTCAATGAGTCTTTCAGCTTCCTCAAGTTGACCTGCTCGTCCCAAAAGGTCAATCATGCATGAAAAGTGTTCTTCCTCTGGTTCTATACCAAATTTATCAGTCATTAAGCTAAAGTACTTTCTTCCTTCCTTCACTTTTCCTGTATGTGCACACGCAGACAGGATTGATATGAAGGTGATATTTGTAGGGGCTATGTTCGTTTCAAGCATGTGATCGAAAAGATTCAACGCTTCCATTGGAAAGCCATGTTGTGCGTAACCAGTGATCAATGAGTTGAATGTGACAGTATTCTGTTCTGGCATTTTATCAAATACTCGTCTCGCATCTTTCAAATTTCCACATTTAGAGTACATGGTGATTAGAGCATTATTTACCGAGATCTTATTTGAAGGGATATCGGATTTAAGTGCAAGACAATGAATTTGCTTTCCTTGAGTTGGCGATGAAAGATTAGAGCTTGCACTAATAACACAAACAAACGTGCAATCATCTGGTCGGTAACCTTCTCGCTGCATTTGCTTAAAACAAGAGATAGCCTCCTCTGAGAGATACACATTCTGAGAATACCCGGAAACCATGGTGTTCCAGAGAACCAAATCCGGTTCTATAATCTCTGCAAATACTTTTTGGCAATCTGACATACAACCTTGACATTTTGAATACAAATCAATCAAACCACTTCCTACATGAGTATTCTGGTGGAAACCTTTCTTGATCAACTGACAATGAAACTGAAGCCCGCCACGCAGATCTTCCAGGCAGGTAAACGCAGTTAAAACGCTAGCTAAAGTAAAGATATCAACTTTTACATCCATATGAATCATTTCCCGGTACAATGCCAGAGCTTTCAGTCCTTCTCGATGCTGGCTATACGCCACGATCATCGAATTCCAAGTCACCTCATCTTTCTTGCAACCCATATGATTAAAGATCCACTTAGCCTCATCCAGCAACCCATTTTTGCTATAGTATGTGATGAGGCTGTTATTCACAGAAGTATACGCAATAAACCCGCCCGAAATTGCCATCTTATGAAACTGCCGAATCAATCGAATATCTTTACAAGCGGCAGTGACCGCAGCAGAGAATGTAAACCCATCCATGTCAAAACCCAACTCACGCATTTCCGCAAATAGGCGTAGAGCAGGCTGCGTTTGGCCACGATCAGCGTAGGCTGAAATGAGGGTGTTGTAAGACACAAGGTCTGGTTGAGGCATTTGGTCGAACAGTTGGTGGGCAATGAGGGTTTGGGATTCTTTGGCGTAGGCAGAGACGATGGTGTTGAAGGAGAATACATTTGGGTGTGGGACGGAATCGAAGGCGCAGCGTGCGGCGGAGAGACGGCGGCATTTGGAGTAAAGGAGGATGAAGTGATTGGAAAGATAGGTGGAATGAGGTATGAGGAGGTTCTTGAGGTAGATGGTGTGCAGTGATTTTCCGGTTAGGAGATCTCTGTGGGAAATGCATGTTTTAAGCAAATGGGTGAAATCTTGTACTGATCGTGATGAAATTTGGTTCATTTAAATGATTGGGTGAATTCTGATTTGGATGGCAAGAATTCTTTACGTTGTAACCCAGCAAAAGGCATTGAGGGTCACACGGTCCCATAAAAGAAATTTGTAACTCTTAATTGGCTCTTTTTATTTTTTTTTTTTTTATCAACCATGCAAATTTTGATAAATTTCATCATTAAAATAAGAATGAGGGGATATGGGTTTTTCAGAGAGGGAGCAAAATGCTTCCTGGCAGATATGGGTTTTGCCATAAAAAATCTAAGTTTATTTTTAGAATTGAAGATGTGTATATAAAGAAGTAATACTTTTGAACCCAAACATCTCATTCAAAAAAAAAAGAATAACGGCTCGCAATGATGTTGTTATTATTTGAGTTTTATGACTCCATGTAAGAGCAATTAGGGAGGAGGGGTGGTGGTAAAGGCGATCAGATAAAAAATAGCCTAACAGCCTAACCCAATCAAATGTTGACGTTATTATTTGGGTTTTATTTTTCTATCTTCATCCTCGTCCATAAGTTATATAGAAATGGTCCTACTATACTTACACCCCTTAATCTAATTTAAGAATCTTATACATACTTACACCCTTAATCTAATTTAAAGCCCCTATGCGTTGGGTATAAGGTTAAAAACAGAATTCCTCCTGCCAGTCTGTTGTGTTAATACGAGGAATATTTAGTCATACGTTGCGTATGGAGTTATACGGGGGCGTATTGGTGGTAGTTAGGGTTTTTATATGTCACGTTTAGTATTATACGGGGCGTATAGGGCTAATAATGGACGACTTGTCAGGCTGGTGGTGTCTTGTCTAGCAGGTTATACGTGGCGTGTATTGACTTATCCAATTTGAACCTTATATATCAAACGATTCGTTCATTCTTCCATCCATTGCTATCCATTTCCCTCTGAGTTTTAAAACAAAAAACATTCACCCGTCATTTGAAATGATACTACATGTTAACCATGTCGTACTAGGACTCTCTTTTCGGTGGAGACTGTAACATCTGCACTTTTCTAATTATAAACCTGACCCATTTCGAAACCCCGCGTTTTAACGATTTGCGGATTGTTAAGTACCGGGAGAATTTTCGGGTGTTTATAACCCAAATAATGTTTTTAAATGATTTATAATTGTTTTCCAAAATGAAATACTTAATTAAAATCATTTGGACTCAAATTGGATGCCTTAAATCGAACATAAAGCGATCTGCAGATTTTACGCGATTTCGATACGTGATCCGTCGTTTACCGGGAATCTCGTAATTGGTTATCGTAAGTCAAATTAGGTATAATTATGAATCTAATAAACATTTATAATGTCACGAGTCATCACACACTTAATTGAGTCACGAAACTGTTGGTCCAGAAAATCTACCAAACACGATATTGATATCTCAACAAGTGCGGAAACCTTGTCGAGATTGATTCAAGAGA
>JBCNJP010000017.1:26748137-26771235 GCA_039602395.1 Deinandra increscens subsp. villosa | reverse complement strand
GGAGGTTATATGGGTAAATATAAAAGCTTAGTCATGAATTAAATAAGATAGTGAAGTGAGGGGACTAAATGTGTAACATTTAGTTAAAACAAAACAAAAAGAAAATCTGGGATTTCTCCCAGATGTGGATCGCGAACAGGGAGAAAGGAGAGGGGAGAAACTAGGGTTCTAGCTCAAACCCACCTCAAATCTGTGAGTTTTGTGAAAATTCGAAGGTGTGGGGCTGAAATTCGACTAAGGAGGGAGTCTAGACTGCGATTTTAGCATTCATTCCGGATTCCTCACATCAAGTAAGTGTGTTTGAGGTTAATTGATTTTATGGAAAATCAATGATAGATCAAATTGGTGTTAAAAGATGTTATGTAGGGACTTGTGTGCCAATTTGATGCATGATTCTACCCCTGCATGTTTGAATTTGTCTTGATGGTTAGTAAGATGGTAATGAGGTTAAAAACCTACCTCATGTAAATCGAAATTTAAGGTTAGATAGGAGTTTGGGTTGGATTCTAGATCATAAGAGCTTGATTCTTACGCAAGATTAGCAATTTTTCATGAAATTTGATGAATGTATGCATTTATAGTCAAAGATGGATAAAATAGTATAAAGAAATATTACTTACAAGTAAGAATGATAATTGTGCACTCTAGGTGTTCGATGAAATGCCTAGGTGAAGATTTATTAGCCTTAAGACATGAACTATTGCATAAATTAAAGTGTTGTGTGATGTAACAAGAAGTTTGTGTATGTGTTCTTGATAAGAGTCTAGAAACACTTAGACTTGGATCTTTTGTAGATATGGCCTTGTATGTGTATGATAATTGGAAGCCAAAGTGTTTTAACACTTGACATGGATTGTTAATGTGCATTAGTAATTGCAAGAATGTGGATGTTGATGATTGACTAATAATCATGGTAATATAGGTGAATCCGGTGGAAGCTCAAGCCACCAACGTGAAGGAAAAGCAAAAGTCTAAACGCTCAAGGTAACGTAGGATTGTTAGTTCATGCATAATTATATAGAATTGACAAATGCATAAATATATGATGTTGGAATTTGGGACTTATAATTTCTATTAGATGGAACTCGACCCGTTTGGGTAAGATAGAATTGACCCGTTTGGGTAGGGAAGAATGGACCCGTTGGGGTAAGATTGAATTGACCCGTTTGGGTAAGACGAAAACTTTTATTGATATAAATCAAGATAGGAACTCTAGATGTGACTAGGACAATGTGATAGCATGTGCATTCAAGAAGGTACGTATGATGGATGCCATGGGTTAACCGGAATAAAGATGTTAACGATTTAATTCCCTACATTTGCTCATGATCATTTTTTTATATCTATGGAGGTAGTAGGAATGTTTATTTGGTCATTGTAGAGGAAATTAGACACTTATGTGCAGGATGGGGGCAATAGTCAAAAATCTGGAAAACTGCTCAGAAATTGGCTAAGTATGAAAACAGGGGAAAATTTCTCAAATCCCTGGAAATGTCTCTCCAAGCGTATCGCTTGGAGAGGGGGTTCCGGGAGGCGATACGCGTGGCTAGGAGGCGTATCGCCTAGAAGTCTTGACCTTCTAAGCGATACGCCTAGTGAAGCAGACTCGGAGGATTTGCTGTTTTAGTCAATTTTATGTTATGATAAGTATTGTATTGCTATGGGTTACCCTTTACTAATACGTTACTGGTAAATGGTGACAGGTACCAAGGGGGGGAATGCAACGGGTCAGGATTGAGCACTTGGATGAAGAACCGAACACGAACCATGAGTTAGATGATATGGAAGGCCAATGTACTTCTATTTTGTTTAAATGGCTGTGTACTCTGATACGTTGATTAGGATGACGTACTTAATATTTTGTGTAACCAACGTAATGATAGTCAAGTATCGACCCGTTTATTTATAAAAAAAAAAATTAGGGGTCGTTTTCTCATTTCGAAATTTAAAAGATAGGTAATGGGTCGTTACAATAAAAGGCACTTCTTTCATCAGTTATAAACACCAAGCAATTTTACCAGAAATATAAATATTATCAAGCTCTTATGGCACACTAAAATTCCTTTCTATACTCCTTAGCAAAGGCTCCTAGTCTCTGAGTTCTTCCCAAGTTCTTCATACCATATTCCCTACAAAAAAAAAACCAGTCTTTTTTACCTTCTTCTACCTTCTCCGAATCAGAGTTCATCCGCTGTGCATACACTCATCATTCGTCCCCCTCTTACCTCTGTAAGTTTCTCTTATATATATATATATATATATATATATATATATATATATATATATATATTTTTACTTTTTTACTATAAATTTTTACTTTTTACCGTACCTCTGAACCTAAATATATATATATATATAGTTAGGTTCTTTTTAGAACCAATATATATTGTAAGAACCGCGAGAACAGATATGAGCCACACATCTTAACCACCTTTTAGATTAATGTGGTGACCTCTGGTGCTAGGGATGTTGTTTTCACGAGGCTTAGTTTTGCTATCCAGAAAGGTTTGGCGGCGCAGCTTGTTGCCCGCCTCCCTTGCCCGTCAGGGTGATTGTCCGCTTGTATTTGTTGGATATTGGAGGTTTTTTCTAGAGTAAAAAAAAATATATAAAACTAGTATGAAGATCGATTTATGTTATGAATTAAAATTTAAAAATCTATTATATATATAGAAAAAGGCACAAAAGTAATTTTCTATTTAAAATGAGATGACATATTAAGGTGATGTGACATTAATATATACTTCCCCCCTCCATTTTATATCGTTAATAACTTTTTATGCAATAATAATTTTTTTTTTAAATTACACCATTAAATAGGATATTTTTTATCTTTAATTTGGTTATATTCTCGGTGTTATATAAATTTTTTTTCCGTAATTTTTATAATGTATGTTGTTACATGTAGGTAACGAACAATTACATATTAGTAGAGAACAACTACATATGGGTAACGAATAGTTACATGTATGTAAAATGTTAAAAAAAATATAAATATTTAAATTTCTCTATCATTGATCTCTATATCACATTTTCTTCTCTCTCATTTTCCGTAAACAAATCATCTATTAGGTAAATGCCCAAACACATTTTTCGCAAACACATTTTCTTGCTACAACCATGTAGCTGGTTCTTACGAACCTGAAGCATTGTGTAACAAAAATGTAAACAAGTATTTACATGGTTGCATGCTCGTAGTCATCTGTTACATAGTTGTTGTTGTCTATATTGCATAATCGTAGGCATATGTTACATGGTTGCTTCTTCTTACATATACGTTACATTTTCGTAACAGAGTCCTACCAACTCTTAGGAAAAGGTCACCACCCGTCGAAAACTAAAACCATGATAATACTAGCACCAAAATAATACAAAGTTCTCAAAATTATACTTTGGTGTAACTTTTTGAATGTATGTTGTTACATGTTAGTAACGAACAATTACATGCGTGTAGTGAACAAATACATATGTGTAAAGAACAGTTACACGTATGTAAAATATTAAAAAATATAAATATTTAAATTTCTCTCTCATTGATCAGTATATAACATGTTCTTCTCTCTCATATTCCGTAAACACATTATCTATCAGGTAAATGCTCAAACACATTTTCTTGCTACAACCACGTAGCTGGTTCTTACAAACCGAAAGCATTGTGTAAGAAAAATGTTAACAAGTATTTACATGGTTGCATGCTCGTATATGTTACATAGTTTGTTGTTGTCTATATTGCATGATCGTAGGCATCTGTTACATGGTTGCATCTTCTTACATATACGTTACATTTTCGTAACAAAGTCCTACCAACTCTTAGGAACAGGTTACCACCCATCGAAAACTAAAACCATGATAATACTAACACCAAAACAATACCAAGATCTCATAATTACACTTTGGTGTAATTTTTTTAATGTATGTGTTACATGTTTGTAACGAACAATTACGTATTCGTTGCGAACAAATACATGTGTGTAGCTAATAGTTACATGTATGTAAAACTTTTTAAAAGTATAAATTTTTAAATTTTTCTCTCATTGATCAGTATATCATATTTTCTTCTCTCTCATTTTTCGTAAACACATTATCTATCAGGTAAATGCCGAAACACATTTTCCGCAAACACATTTTCTTGCTACAACCACGTAGGTGGTTCTTACAAACCTGAAGCATTGTGTAACAAAAATGTTAGCATATGTTACATAGATGTTATATATCGCTAAATACTTGAAGTCATATGTTACATGGTTGCTAATCTGTCACACCCCAACCAACGGCGGAATATGTCGGGGCATGTGGATTGTCCAGATGCACACAACACTATTAATAGTTGCGATAATATCTTAAACACCCATTTCATAAATATAATAATAATAATAATCCAACAATAATCCAAACAAAACCCACTAAAACAACCAAACATAAGTTCGAGTTTATTTAAGGTCTCAAACTAAGTCCAAGCACCCTAAGTGTCCACAATCAAGTCCATCCTATCAAGCACTGTTTCCTGCAACATGTATAAAGTAAAGAGTCAACTACAAAATTAGTTGGTGAGTAGACATAGGGTTTGCATATTTACATAGTTGAACAATCATGCGAGCCAAAAGTTACGTGATAATAACAAGTATAGTAAATCAAGTTATGAAATAAAGCACCAAATAGCGTGAACCAACCCTGACAGTTAGGATCCCATCACCCGACGCCAATTACCAGTAAAGTCAGGTGTGTCATCACACCAATAGATCTATTATGGTTACCCAAGCTTTTTACAGTTAACGTTACGCTTGAGTTTGAGTTTGAGTTTGAGCAGAATCCAGCAATACATCATACAAGTTTACATACAAGCAATTACACATAACAATATAGCATCGCATATGAGTTTAAGTAAATATAAGCATATAGAGTTTGAGTTTGATATAAATACATGTTACACCCCAAAAGTATAAAAAATAAAAAGGGGCTATGGATACTCACGTAGTGAATAGCGGTTTGAGAGATGAGGATGGCACCACGAAAGAATGACTAACCCCGACGATCACCTAATAATTGGAGGACTAAAAATGAACATAGAGGATCGAGATGACCAAGACAAGAGTTTAGGTGCATATTTAATTAGCGATTGTGTTTTTTAATTTAAAGTATTTAAAAGATCAAATTTGATATTGATACAGGTTTATTTTTATGATCTATTCTGGACCTTAAGCTATTTTTAACAAACATACTAAAGTTTAGGGTTATAAGTGTAAATACTAAATCGTAGGTTTAAATTGTATGAAAGCCTAAACTATAGGGTCTAATATGTAATTTTACAAATCTGTAGTGTTAAATATGCGTTTTATCAAACTATGTAGGTTAATATGTAATTTACCACATTATAGGGTGCAAAACATAAATATACTATTTTGGTAAAATTACAATTTTTACCCTAGAGTTCTAATTTTCACATAATTGGCCCAAACGTTTCAATAGTGTACTTATGACCATTCCTATGATTGCAAACACAATTAGTTATTATTACGAGAAGTCCAGAACATATTCAACATTACCAAATCATTGCAAAACCAATTGTTTGAAGAATTATTTCTAAAAAGTCTTGATTTTTATGAGTTTATGACCAAAGATCCTAACTTTATGAGTAAACAATAACTTTGTTGTGCTAGAAATACCATTATATGCTTATGAAACATATTAGAATTAGTTAGGAACATCAATGTTAGGTTTAACTAGTTTTCAAATAGAATCCTCAACTAATATTATGAATATCAAAGTTGACTTTACAAACGATGCATCAAAAGCCAAATAGAGCAGAGGAATCTTGAAGATAATGGTAAAACAAGAGAATCTTGTGAAGAAACTTACTGGAAAAGACGATTGGAAGGGGTGAAATCGGATGGTCAAATAGCGACCCGTTGCCTTTTGAAATCACGATCGAAAGCTCCAATTATGAAACTGATGGTTTGGTTTGGTCGAGCAAGTGTTCCAGGAACGATCTGAGGTAGTATTTATAGAGTAGGGTGATCGTAGGGTTCGTATTAAATAGATAATGATAAGTATAGGTTGAAAAAAAATTCTTGAATATTCTGAATGTTTGATCCAATCCCAACTGAATTCGAATGGATTAGGATGTTCCAGAAGTTTTAAAATCAGTTATAAGTGATAAAGTGTGCAAAATTTGAGTTAAAACGAAAAAAATGGATTTTGAGGTGAAAATAAGCCAAAAACGAGGTTTGGTCGGGATCTGGCCATTCAGATCGCGAATTATAAGAGCTTATAATTTCTGGAACCGAATGCATTATAGCAAAGCTACCTTGCCTCAGTGGTAAGGGCGCTAGTTGTTAACCCAGAGGTCACTGGCTCGATTCCAACAGTCAGCATGTTTTTATTATTATTTTTTTCTTTTCTTTCCTTTGTTCCTTCGCTATCCGTTTCAACTTCAAATTGCACCAAATTTTAACCACAACCTTAAAACATGTATAAGAACATTATAGAACCATAAAATATGATTTTTGAGTTTCACGGGTCCTCCGGTTAAAACCGAAATTTACGTGAAAATCATGAATTCATAAATCGCGTTTTTACCTTGAACTTTTGTGAAACTTCACATGTACTTACTCATGTGCGTGACTAGTATTACCCACGAGCATCACCCGTGTTTAGATTCACCCAAGTTACCCGGTTTCAACTCAACTAACGAAAATGATAAAAATCAAGATTATACGTGATTAAATTCAAATTACCAAGTAACTTGCGAATATTGTGATCAACGTCATAGCCAAACACAAACATATGATAAATGAAACATCAAATTGAAATAGGAGCTTTTATTGATCATCAACCATGATTACAAAAACTGAAGATGGATCGGGTACAAAACAAACGAAAAATCCGAAAGATCACACTAATATCAATATTCCATGCGCGTAGGCGTTTAAAAAAAATTATAGTAAACATTTAAACAAAACTTACCAAAGTAAAAAAAAAAGTAAAAACAAAATTAAATATAAAAAGTAAATTAATAACAACTAATAAAAAGTTTAAAAAAATAGATTAAAATAGTAAAAAGAAAAGTTAATAAAATAGTTTAGAAAAATATGTAATAAACGTAAAAAAAAGCTAAAAAACATAAAAAAAAATAAGTAAAGAAAAGTAAAAAAATATTCTAAAAGCATAAAACGTAAATTAAAGAAACTAGTAAAAACAATGTAAAAAAAATAAGTTCAAAAAGTTAATAAAAAAGTTTTAAAAAGTTTTAAAGTGTTAAAAAAAGTTATTAAAAGAAGTAAAAAATTCAAAGTTAATAAATAGTTTTAAAAAATTGTTAAAAGAATGATAATAAAAACGTTTAAAAAATTATAAAAAATTAGAAAACATTAAAAAATAAGTTTAAAAAATATTAAAAAACATAATAAAAACATAAAATAAATTTTTTAAATTATTTAAAAATTTAATTTTAACTAATCAAGATATAAATAGTTAATATTATTTTAATGGGGTTTTGTCTTTTAGTTATATAGCTTAAAGACTTTATTACCCTTTTGAATTGAAATATATAAAATTGGCTAGATTTCAAATGTGTGGCTAGGAGGTCTTCTCATGGTTCTCACAATAATAAAAAGGTTCTCAAATGATCCTAATCCAATATATATATAGGGATAAGATCTTTTGAGAACCAATAAATATTGTAATAACCGCGAGAACAGATATGTGTCACACATTTTAACCACCTTTTAAAATGAATGGTCTAGATTAATTTGAATTTATTTAAGTTAAATTAAAATTTAAAAATCTATTAAATATATAGAAAATGGCATTTAAGTAATTTTATATTTAAATTTAAATGAAGTGATAAGGTGATGTGACATAAATATTCACTTTCCCCCCTTCATTTTATATCGTTAATAAATTTTTATACGATAATAATTTTATAAAAAAATTGCACCATTAAATATGACGTTTTTTTAATCTTTAATTTGGTTATAGTCTCGTAATTTTTTTATATATATTTTTTGCCGTAGTTTTTTTAATGTATTTTGTTACATGTAGGTAACGAACAATTACATATGTGTAGCCAACAAATACATATGTGTAACGAACAGTTACACGTATGTAAAATGTTAAAAAAAATATAAATAATTAGAGTTCTTTCTCATTGATCAGTATATCATATTTTTTTCTCTCTCATTTTCCGTAATCACATTATCTATCAGGTAAATGCCCAAACATATTTTTCGCAAACACATTTTCTTACTACAATCACATAGTTGGTTCTTACAAACCTGAAGCATTGTGTAACAAAAATGTAAACAAGTATTTACATGGTTGCATGCTCGTAGGCATCTGTTACACAGTTTTTGTTGTCTATATTGCATGATCGTAGGCATCTGTTAAATAGTTGCACATTCTTACATATACGTTACATTTCCGTAACAGAGTCTTACCAACTAGTAGTAACAGGTTACCACTTGTCAAAAAATTTAAAATAGACTCGAAAAAAGGTTACCACTTGTTGGTAAGACTAATATGTGGCATGGTAGATTAGGACACGTCAATTTTAATTCAATTCGCCGTTGAATGAATTTAAATGTTTGCCAAATTTTAAAATAGACTCGAAATCAAAATGCGAAACGTGTGTCGAATCCAAACTTACAAGACAACCATTTAAATTGGTTGAACGAATAACCGAACCCCTAGACTTAATTCACACTGATGTGTGTGACTTGAAAGTCGTCCCCACGCGTGGTTGGCATAAGTACTTCATCACGTTTATTGATGATAGTACAAGATATTGCTATGTATACTTACTTAAGAGTAAGGATGAAGCAATAAACAAATTTGTCTTGTTTAAGAACTTGGTTGAGAATAAATTCACCAAGAAAATCAAAGTTTTGCGGAGTGATAGAAGAGGTGAATATGTTTCACCATTTGCGGACTTATGTGCACAAAGTGGAATTGTCCATGAGACCACCGCACCTTATTCTCCACAATCCAATGGCATTGTGGAACGAAAGAACCGTACATTGAAAGAGATGATGAATGTCATGTTGAATAGTTCTGGGATGAGCCTATACATGTGGGGGGAAGCCATCTTGATGGCTAACTATCTTTTGAATAAGAAACCCCGCAAAGATAAGGATAAGACTCCTTATGAATTGTGGACGGGCAAAACGCCATCCTACAAATACCTCAAAGTGTGGGGGTGCCTAGCTAAGGTATTAGCTCATTTGCCTAAGGTGCAAAGGTTAGGGCCCAAAACCGTGGACTGTGTGTTCATTGGATACGCAGAAAACAGTAGTGCATATCGGTTTCTTGTCCATGACTCGAAAAATCCCGATATACTCGAAGACACTATCATGGAATCAAGGAATGCTTCATTCTTTGAAAATGTATTCCCGTGTTTGTCACGAGAACGCGCGAGTTCATCGACACCATTAGTTGGTGACGACACTCATGAAGAACCATTTGTTGGTGACGAGGTTTATGAACAACCATATGTTGGTAATAAGGTTCATAAACGGCTCGCATCTGATGAGGGTGAGCTTAGACGAAGTAAGCGAAAAAGGGTTGGAAAATCTTTTGGACCTGACTTCACGGTTTACATGGTGGAGGGTGATCCCAATACCTACCGCGAGGCGGTAACCTCTCCCGATGGGCCTCAATGGAAAGATGTTAGTGCATGAACCTTGTGTGGTCGTTACTGTTCGAATTGACGAACAGACAGATTTGAGAGTTGACTTGAACTGAGGTCCGAAACTCAGCCGAACTCCAGGTTCGGTGTTGGCCGAACCTTGGTGGCCAAACTCCAGGTTCGGAGGGAGTTCGGAGGTGCCCAGTTCGGACAGAATGAAGAAGTATAAATAATTTCGTCTTTGTATTTCTTTGTAAGTTTCTGTCTTGTGTCTGTGTGTTGAGAGGGGAGGTTCTGTCCGACCTCCCCCAGAGCTTAAACGTTTGTATACTCCTTCGTTATGTAATCATTCGACATGATTCAATGACAAAACTTCCGTCTCATCTATAGAATCGATCCGTATATGCTTTTTCAAAAGAAGCCATCAAGTGTGAGATAGAGTCTATCTTGCAGAACCACACTTGGGAGCTTGTTGATCTTCCTAAGGGTTGCAAACCACTTAGATATCGGTGGATATTCAAGAAGAAGTTGAAAGCTGATGGCTCCATTGACAAGTATAAGGCGAGGCTAGTGATCAAAGGATACATACAAAAGGAAGGTCTGGATTACTTTGATACTTACTCACCTGTTACTCGCATAACCTCGATAAGGTTGGTGCTTGCTATAGCGGCTTTACGAAATTTGGAGGTTCACCAAATGGATGTAAAGACCGCGTTTCTAAACGGTGATTTAGAAGAAGAGATCTACATGGAACAACCTGAGGGTTTTACCGCTCCTGGCCAAGAAGGCAAGGTGTGTAGACTCGTCAAGTCTTTGTATGGCTTGAAGCAAGCTCCTAAGCAATGGCACCAGAAGTTTGACCGTGTCATGCTTGACAACGGATTCAAAATAAATGAGTGCGACAAGTGTGTCTATGCGAAGGACACACCTAGAGGTTATGTGATTCTATGTCTCTATGTAGATGACATGCTTATCGTTGGGAGCGATGATAAGATAGTCAAAGCTACTAAAGACATGTTGAAAGCAAGATTTGACATGAAAGACATGGGGCTCGCAGATGTGATACTCGGTGTAAAAATCATCAGAACCCCAAATGGTATTGTCTTGAGTCAATCTCACTATGTGGACAAAATCCTTGAGAAGTTCAACGCAGGAGATAATAGTGTGTCTCAAACTCCGGTTGATACTACCCTTCATCTTGCTAAGAATAGAGGAAAAGGGGTTGCTCAGTTAGAGTACTCAAGGGTGATTCGGAGTCTCATGTATCTTATGACATGTACCAGACCAGATTTGGCTTATGCTGTGAGCAGACTAAGCCGGTACACGAGTAATCCGTGCGCGGTACATTGGAAAGCAATGACTCGTTTACTAAGGTACTTAAGATACATGAGAGACTATGGACTGCATTATACCCGAGATCCAGCGGTTATCGAAGGATACTGCGATGCGAATTGGATTTCGGATATAAAGGAATATAAATCAACAAACGGGTATGTGTTCACGCTTGGTGGCGCGGCTATTGCTTGGAAATCGGCTAAACAAACTGTTATAACGCGGTCCACAATGGAATCTGAGTTCATCGCCTTGGACAAATCTGGTGAAGAGGCTGAATGGCTACGTCAATTTGTGGAAGAAATTCCAAGGTGGCCTATGCCAATGACGGCTATTTGCATACATTGTGACAGTAAATCGGCAATTGGGTGCGCCCAATCCATGATGTACAATGGCAAATCAAGGCACATTAGACGTAGACATAATACGGTACGACAACTAATCTCTACCGGAGTTATCTCAATTGACTATGTGAAGTCAAAAGATAACACTGCGGATCCGTTTACAAAAGGCTTAAGCAAAGAGTTAGTTTTGAAGTCGTCAAGGGGAATGGGACTAAAGCCCATTGGGTTGAAAGCTGATGCGAAGGAAAACCTAACCTATGAAAATGGAGATCCCATGCTCTAGATTCAATAGGACAACCTAATCGCATTGGCTAAGGTCACTGTGGGGGAGTACCCTAAAATCTTAAAAGGGAGTTGTGTATTTCCTAGTCCATTCCTATCACCAAACAGTGAAATGTATGAGGTTAAGCATACGATGGTCAATGACTTTGTGTAAGTCATAGATGATTTTGAGTAAATCATAATACCAATGCTTTTAATGATTGTGGTAATCACCTATGCAAGTGCGGTCGCTTCGAATGGATTTGTTGGGCACAAATCCTAGAGCTCTAGCAGAACCAGGCAAGTGTTCCAGGACCATGATTGGACACGACAATGAGGGCTAACCAAGATAGGGAAAGTGTTGTGTGGGTGTAATAACGGTTACACAAACGGTCGGTTGGTTCAAAGACATCACGTCTACCAAACACCAGTAACCAAATTATACTTCACAAAGGAAGGTTCAAAGGGGACACCTACCTATCCTGCAATACTGGACTGCCGAAATTGCCTTTGATTCTTGAAGAATAGATCGATACCCATTCATGTGGGGGATTGTTGAACTTTTGGGAGAAAAACTAGTGAAAAATGGGTTTTTCACTAAGTGTGAAAATGAGTTTTTCACCAACTTTGGACTAAAATAAAATACAGATAACATAGGTTGTTGCCTCTATGTTTTATAGGTTTGTGTAGTACGTTGTGAGGGCTTTCCAACGCATCAAACCACGTCCAAATCCGAGCTCGTATGAATGAGATATCGAAGCTCAAAGTTGAGGTCTCGCAACTAGTGAAGCTGCGAAAATTAGAGAGAAAAATGCTAAGTATAGCATGTTAACTCATCCCACATTGGTTGGGGATTGAAACCAAAAGTGGTTTATAAGGTGGGAACCTTACCAACTATTGTTTTCTTTAGTAGGACACATCCCTTGGACCCTGAGGGGTGCGAACCCCTTACTCGCGCTCGCACACGCGCGCGCGCGTGGCGTGGGCGTATGAGGCGCAATGTGGCGCTTTGATGGCGCACTTTGCACTTTGCACTTTGCACTTTGCACTTTGCACTTTGCACTTTGCACTTTGCACTTCGCGCGCATCGCCGCGAGCCGCTTGAGAGCCGCCTTATTGTTTTTAAGTTGAACCGGAAAACAGGTTCAAGCGGAACTGGGTTCAACTGGAAAAAGTTCAGGTTGAAGTTCAAGTGGAAAAGGAGCTCCGCTTGGAGTTCAAGCGGAAGTTGAACCGAAAGATCAGTTCTTCCGGAAAACGGCTGTTACGCGGAGATTCCTCCGGAATGACAGCTGTAAACGCGTTTTGAGCTAATTAAGGTAATTCCGTGTTAATTAGAAATCAATTTGCATTAAAGACGTTTAATGCAAAGTTTGACTACGAATTAACTTTTGAGTGCTCAACAAGAATTCCCACCACTATAAATACAGCCTCATTTGTTGAGGCAAAACACACCGAATTCACGAAGAATTCTCTCTTCTCTTCCTCATACCTTCTCTCAAAATCTTCATCTTCGTTCTTCATTTCTTCAAGCTTCAAAGTAACTTCAAGCTTAGAGTTATCCCGGTCGTACAATACGGTTTAGGCGATTGTACCTTGGGAAACAAAACGGATCTTCGGTAGACCCGGAATTTGTTTTAAGGGACCCGGGTTTTTACCCGAATCCTTCGCCAAAGTTCCTTGGAACCTTTCTCGTTTTTCTTAACTAATATCAAAAGTTTTTCTCAAATCATTTTCTTTGACTTTCAAAACTTTTTCCACAATTCTCTGTCATTAATTTCCTTTATTCAAATCAATATAATTTCATTTCATTTGTATTGTAATTTTAGTTTATTTCATTTCCTTGTAATTTTTTATTCATTTTCTTGTATTGTATTTCATTTCCTTGTAATATTTCATTATTTTCCCTATAATTGTAGTAGGAGTAGAATTTCATTTTCATTGTATTGTAATAGATAAGATTTATTTTCTTTTGTTGTAATCGTATTTAAATAAAAATATTTATTTTAATTAAATTTACGAACGGTTTTCCTACAGTTTTCTAGTAGTAGTGTCTAGAATTGCATGGTTAGTATAATATAATGTTAAAAGGATGTATATGAATAAATTTCACGTATGGTTTGGGTATAATGTTTATTGTTCATTCATTTCATTACAAGAATTATAAGATTTATGATGGCTATGTCATTTGGGTCTATACGTAATCAAGGTGTGTAGTCATAGTGCTCCTTATAAAGTCTTCTCATTATTACTTTTTTCTTTTTAAAAAATCATTTAAACATCTCATCCAATCAAATTTTGAAATAAAGATGAGGGAGGCTTGATAGAATTAACGCTTCGAGGGGTTTTAGACCCATAGTGCCCCGGAGGCGGTGTCCCCGGGCGCTATCGACACTATGTTGCCAGTTTAACATGCACTACGTTCAGCCTAAGAAATTTAAGAAGTTATAATACAGATAAGGTGGTTGAACAGAAATTGAAAACAACGGTACAATGATTATTGAAGAGCTTTTGATTAACTATTAACCTGGTGATGGATACACAATACGTGTCTTTATTATATCTCTTTGCTAGGTTTTATGAATTTGACAATAGACGCAAGGTACTCAAGTAATCCTCATCGTTTTGATGTGTTTTGGACTTTGGTTTGCTATACGTCATGTAAGAATCCTTACACACCTATTGTCAACTGCTAGTTAAAAAGTAGAAGAAAATGGCAATACCTGTGTCCAAAATTCCAATCTATTTGGGATATTATTGTGCAAATTATTAATACTATTGACTTTGCTATACTTTTTCCTTCGTCGTTAGTGAAAAAGGTGGTTAGTTATCATCTTTCGTACTTGATCTTATGAAAACTCCAAACCAGAATGATAAAGGCCTCTCCTATAAAAACTCACAATTTTACTAAAAACATCTGATCCTTACGGCCCTTTTAAACAAAACGATCACAAAACGATCGTTTTCTCCAAAACGATCCAATGAGTTTAAAATAATAATAATATGTTAAATTAAAATGATTAGGAGAATGTTGGTCGGGCCGTTTCGGCTAAAAAGCTTTTTATTAACTCATCATTTTTTACGTTTTAATAACTTTTTACGTTTTAATAACATGAGAACACTTTCTAACCACAGATTTGTAATCTAACTTATTTTATTTATTTCAATTTGAAAGGACAATAAGTCTTTAACCTATATAACTAAAAGACAAAACCCTTTTAAAATATTATTAACTATTATAGTATTCTAACTATTAATATCTAGATTAGTAAAGATTAATTATTTTAAAAAAAAATTTAAATACTTTCCTTTGTGTTTTTATTACGTTTTTTAATATTTTTTTAACTTATTTTTTATTGTTTTCTAATTTTTCTTAACTTTTTCAAACGTTTTCATTTTTATTTTTCTAACAATTTTTAAAAACTTTTATTAACTCATCATTTTTTACGTTTTAATAACTTCTTTTTTACTTTTTCTTTAAAATTATTTTTTTTACTTTATAAATATTAAAAAAAAAACGTTTTTCTAGTTTTTTTAATTTACTTTTTTATGTTTTTAATATGATATTTTTTTTAGACAAAATTACATTCTTTGTCCTTTAACTATACCCAATTATCATGTTTTGTCCTTTATCTAAACTAATTACACTGAACACCCCGTAGCTTTTTTTTTGTTTCACTGTTTGTCCTTTAGTCTAACTTCCGTCCAAAACCACCGTTAGCTCCCCTCATGTGCTAATCACGTGAGGGTAAAAATGTAATTTAATTTATTATTTATTTTTCTCATTAATTTTAACCCCCTCATTATAATTAACCCTAAATCTACTCGAAGTTTTCACTCACCGCCCTTTTACTACCCGTCGTCTTCTTCACCCACCGATCATCGTTCCTTCGAATCAACACATCTGCTCGACACAATGAGTGATGATTTCTTAGTACGCCAAGCATTGAGCCAAAAGGATGTCGACATTATCTACGGTAAGTCAACACCAATGTTTGATTTTGGGCATAAAATTTTGATTTTGAAAATTTAGCTAAAAAATTGATCTTGATTTTGGATAATGCAGCTACCGGTTATGATACCCTCTTCACAATCAGGTTACACCATGGTGGGAAGTTCACCAAATTTCCTTCACGTTGCTATGTTATAGGAAAGATCGATCATGTCGACATGGTAGATACTGACAAGTTCTCTGTTCACGAACTGGATACAGTGATGCTGAGGTTAGGCTATACCAGTAATGAAGCAATTTACTACCACTTCCTAGAACCAGGTAAAGATTTGGATTATGGACTCCAAGCCCTGGCTTCCGATTTTGATGTTCTTAAGATGACCAAAAATGTTCCCCAACATAGGGTGATTTCTGTTTACACTGAACATGGAGCTTCCAAATTGCCTATTGTTAGCTTATCACATATTAGGATTGAGGATGTTAGTGAATCATCTGTTAAAGATACTGTGTCTAATGTGAAATTGGGTGTAAAAAATTCAAATCCAAATACCAAGTTACTGGAATGGAAAGAGCACACACTTGATGATATTGATTTTGATGATTTATTCTCCTATGAGAAACAAGTTGAGACTACACCACCTGTGAATGATGCTGCACTGATTGTTAACCAAAATGCACATGTAGTCAATCAAATGGTGAATGAGGAAGGTGATGGTAAGAATGATAAGGATATTGCAGCTATGAATGATGCTGCACTGATTGTTAACCAAAATGCACATGTAGTCAATCAAATGGTGAATGAGGAAGGTGATGGTAAGAATGATGAGGATATTGCAGCTGGTGATTCAGAATGTGATGGTAAGAATGATGAGGACAGTGACTACATAGTAGATGATGAGAACAACATGGGAGATTATGAAGTAGAAATGTGAGGTTTTCTATTGAACCTCACCCTATATATATATATATATATATATATAGGGTTAGGATCCTGCGAAAACACATCTTTTTGTGAAAACTGCGAAAACACATATTAAAACTCACGTAACTTTTTCAAACGTTAACGGTTTTTTATAAAATTTGCGCCAAAAGTCTTAGAATTACGTTATCTTTAAATCTGGAGCAAAATACTAAAAAAAACTGAACGTTTTTTTTTCCCGTGTGATGCACATGTGCATCATATAATTAAAAAAAGTTATAAAATGCTATTTTTTTCTTTAAATCTAAAGATAACACAACTATAAGGTTTAGGGTGCAATTTCTTTTTAAACTATTAATGTATATCACATGTATGAGCGTTTTTTTTGGTATGATGCACATGTGCATCATTCAGTAAAAACGTAAAAAAATGATGAAAATATATGACATATGGTGCGACTAAGAAAAAAAAAATATTAACTCATACTAAAAGTATGAGTTTTTTTTTGTGATGCACATGTGCACCACACAAAAAAATATTTAAAAAAATAAAAAAAGCGTTAAGTTTTTTAAAACTTTTATAGGATTAAAGATAATATAATTTTAAGACTTTTGGTGCAAATTTTAAAAAAAAATATTAACGTATGAAAAAGTTATGTAGGTTTTAAGATTTGTTTACGTAGTTCTCACAAAAAAAATGTGTTTTCGTAGGATCCTTCCCCTATATATATATATATATATATATATATATATATATATATATATATATATATAGGGAGAGGACCATTTGAGAACCAATTTGATTTGAGAACTAAAAAGAACTAATTTGAGCCACAAGTTTATTTACATGTATTCTCCCTCCCATTAATTGTAGTGGTCCCCCCCTGGAAATATATATATAAGGTAAGGTTCCTTGAAAAGCTACTTTTATTTGGAAAATTGGAAAACAAAGGAAAACTATATTAAATGAAGACTATTTGGGTAATTTGACTCAAAAGTTCAGCATACACCATCAGAATCACATCCAGAAGCGATCAAATCGATGATATAGCAAAAGAAAATAAACTCACCATGTGAAGAAGTCAATAACGATAAAGGATTACTGGTCTTTTGTAACAACCCGTAAGTTTCCAAGGACTTAAACCGATAATATATACTTATGTGTTAACTGCGTTACGTAACTGTTTACTTGCAACGTGCCAATTTTATCATAATTACATCCATATATAATAGGAAAATAGCCTTGACGTAGCCTTAATCCATGTTGTAAACAATAATTGAACATGATGATTTCTTTGCACGAAATGGTCGCTGGAACTTCAATAATAATGAAGCGACTAACCGAATTCATTTATTGGATTTACCAAACTATGTGGTAAACACCATACATAATCCCATCATCTTGTGGATTTATCATTATTTTCATTTATCATTTTACATCCATTTTAATCATAAACTTTGATCAACCTCTATCATTTTATGACACACATATTTCACATATGACTTTTATAAACGATTTCATATTAAATAACAATGTGTTTAGACAATGACAACAAAACGAGACTTGTGATCCAATCCCTACGTTAGACTCGATTTATTTTACGTCCAAAACAATTCATATAGCTTTATTAATGTTCGCGACGAATGTGTCTTTACATGCATGCAATATATATAAGCATGCAACGTAATATTTTCATGTTATTAACCCTCGAATATTTTCATTCCAAACCGAGTCATTGTTTATTTATTTTGTAACGTCGTGAATAAATATTGGGTTATTGGATTTTAATAATCCCAAGTTTGATGTCTTGGCAAATAATAATTCCAAGTTTGCTATTTACTCTCAGCAGTCCCAAATTTAATCCTATTTACTCTCACCAGTCCCAACCTGACGGATCACTAACACCGTTAACCCGGTGCTGACGTGTCATGCCACCTGTAATTTTTTTTTTAATTCCACGCTGTCCCATTCTGAATATGTGGCTTTTTTCCTCTTTTATACATTTAAAATGATACCCCCAATCCATCGGAGATTTCTAACTCCCACCCGTTAGAACCCTAAATCCCAAAATTCCTACTAACTTTCCACACCAATTCTCTGACGTACGTTTACTTCCGACCAACAATTCCGACCAACTTCTTCTACCCTATTTGCTTCTGAACTCCAGCAATGAAGGAGGATAACATGACTTTCAAGGTTTGGCACGGAGGGAAGTTTGGGTATGTTGACAACCGGATAGCTTACCTTGGGCAAATGGTGAAGGTAATAAACATAGATTTGGATAGGTTATCATTTTTTGAAATCGTGGACTACATTATGGAGACTGGTGGTGTTTACAAAAGTAGGAATTTTGTATTGCTTGAATCCGGTTGATGAGAACTTTAATAGACTTCAGTCTGATGCTGATGTGCTAGAAGTTGCTAGGAAGGTCAACAAAACACACTTGGTTGTTGATATCTTTGTTCAGGAATGGCCAATTGAAGAGTTGATTTTAGATCCTCACTTCATTGAGCTAGATGATGAGGAGCCCAACAATGAGCAGCCCATTGAAGCCCAGCCCACTAACCCTGAAGCCCGGCCCATTGAGCCACAAACTCAACCTATCTCTGATGTTAAGAGGAGTAAAACAACTACATGTATAAGTGGATCTGGATCTGGTTCAGGGATGCACACAGTTGACCAGGATGAAGATGAAGATTATGATTCAGATACACCATCGGATTTAAAATCATGTAGCTCATGCTCAGGAACAGTAGAAGAAGAGGCTGATGATGAAGATGAAGATGATGAAGAAGTTGCAGATGATTATGTTTATAATTCAGCTAGTGAGGATGAGGAACTAACTCAGTCTAAAGCTAATATTAGGAAGTTAAAAGAGGAAGAGGTTGCCATAAACAAGAAGGGTTTAGAAGATTGTATCAAGGGTGCTAGTGAGATTGTTGTGAGTGATCCACTGAATGAAGTTACCAATGTTCAAGATGGAGGCTAAAGTTCATATGAAGACTCTGATGCTGAGATAAACACACCAGGCAACAGTGAAGATGATGATATCAGGGGTAAAAAATACAAGGTTAGTGTTCCAGTTGTAACTGAGTTGACAGATTGGCATAAGTTTAAATGGGCTGTGGGTATAAGGTTCCCAACAAGGGATGCCTTTAAGGATGTTGTTAGGAGATATGCAGTGAGTAATGGTAGGAACTTGGCTGTAGCAGTTAGTGACAAAAGTAGACAAGGTAGGATTGGTATAAGTTGTGTAAAAGGTTGTCCCTTTAACCTGTTTTGCTCATATCACAAAGGGCTTGATTTTTATATGGTTAAATCTCTGAATAATAATCATACATGCCAGAGAAACATGTCAAGGAACAGACAACTTTCCTCTAAGTTTATTGCCACAGAGTTCTTGCCTATGTTTAAAGCAAAGCCCAATTGGTCAGGTAAGGATATACAGTTAGCTGTCAAGGAAAAGTACAAGGTTTTGATTGCTAATTGGTTGGCTTACAGGGCCAAGAGTAAGGCACACCAGATGCTACATGGATCAATGAAAGATCATTATAGGAAAGTGGCATCATACTTGGCTTGTTTAAGGGCAACCAATCCTACATCTACCTTTACTTTAGTAACAACCCCACCTGCTGATCCTGATTCATGTGACACATTCTTTAGGTTATTTGTTTGTTTTGATGGAGTAAAAAGGAGTTTCATTGCTGGTTGCAGAAAGATGTTGTGTCTGGATGGGTGTTTTTTGAAAACCTTTCTTGGTGGAATGTTATTGGCAGCAATAGGAAAGGATGCCAATGACCAGATGTACCCACTTGCATGGGCAGTGGTTGAAGGAGAAAATAATGACTCTTGGACTTGGTTCATGGAGCAATTGAGAATATCCCTTGATGTATCAAATGGTGGTTAAGGATGGACTTTAATCTCTGATCAACAAAAAGGAAATCATTCATTATTTTCAAGTGTAAATAAGTTTAATATCTGTTATTAATAAATGGTTTGTAATATGCTTTGCAGGGTTTACTAAATGCTGTTGCATTGGTTTGGCCTAACTCTGAGCATGGGAATTGTGCCAGACATATATATGCAAACTGGAACAAAACACATAAGGGTGCTGAGTTAAACGGTGTCTTTTGGAAGGCTGTAAGGTCCTACAATGAGGTTGAGTACAATGCAGCAATGGAGGAGTTGAAGGGCTTATCAGAGGATGCACATGATGCATTTATCCACCAGAATCCCAAATGCTTTGTTAGGTGCTTCTTTGACACACACACACTACAAATGATGTTGTAGTAAACAACATGGCAGAAACTTTCAATGGGTTTATCATTCAATCCAGAAGCAATCATTTGATTCACATGTTGGAAGATATCAGGGTTGCAGTAATGACAAGGTTGAGCAGAATGAAGAGGGAGATGGCTGCTAGAGATTTGGTGGTTTGTCCAAGGATACAAGCTAAACTGGACAAAGAGAAAAGTTAGGCTTACAATTGTGTTGTAAAGCTCTCATCAGATGATGTATTTGAGGTCCATGAATTAACAGAATCTGTGTCTGTTGACTTGATAGCAAAAACATGTACATGCAGAAAATGGGACCTTACAGGTATCCCATGTAAGCATGTTTGTGCAGTTGCAGAGTTCTCACACAAGGCTGCTGAAGAGTATGTGGAGAAATGCTACCATAAAGATGTGTACATGAAGTCATATGAGTACTCAATTCCACCCATACCAAGTGAGAAGTACTGGCCAAGGATTCAAAGTCCATTAGATCCTCCTGCAATCAAGAACATGCCAGGTAGGCCTAAGATGAATAGAAAAAGGGATCCCCATGAAGATCCCAAGAATCCTGGTAGGTTGACCAAACATGGCACTTTTGTGACTTGTAGTAATTGCAAACAGAGGGGACACAACAAAAGGAAGTGCCCACTTGCTAAGGTTGATGGTCCAATTGCTAAAAAGCCAAGAGGAAGGCCAAGGAAACAAACTGTAGAAGTGGCAGGGTCTAGTGAGCAGGCTGGGTCAATAGAACATAGTAGGGTGAGTGGCAGGGGAAGTGGCATTGGCAGGGGAAGTGGCATTGGCAGGGGCAAGGGTAGGTCAGCTGGAGGTGGTAGGGGTAGGGGAAGGTCAACTGGAGGTGGCAGGGGTATTGGTGGTTCAACAAGAGGTGGTGAGAGTGTTTCAAGTCAGGTGCAACAAGCAAGCCAGGTTCAACAAGGAGGTGGTCAGACTGATGCTTAGTTGTATTGTTGGTTAACAAGTTTTTATGAATTTCTTATGTACTTAATCTGGTCAAACTTTTAGACCCTTTTGATGCTACTAGTATGTCTTGTAGTCTTTTGATTACACTTTTGAAGTTATCTATGTTACTGGATCTATGCTACTACTATTATGTATGTGTTTTAAAGTTTGTGATATGCATTCAGTAAATTTCTATGAAATGTGTCAAAACAGTCATGTTGGATGAGGCAGGGTCAAAACAGTCATTTTGGATGCTACAGGGGCAAAACTGCTCATTTGTAGTTTTGGAAACAAACTAAACTGTCATTTGCAGTTTTGGAGTGGTATTTACAGTTTTGATATGGGTCACAAACAAGTGTATGGTTGATATGGGTATTTCCAGTTTTGATATTGGTATTCTCATTTGTTGGTATTTCCAGTTTTGGTGACACCTCAGTTTTGAAATGGGTCAAAAGCTACAGTTTTGGTCTTTTCATGTCTTTTTGCAGTTTTTAAATGCTTCACAAAACCAGGTTTGGTCATATTAGTTGGTTGCCTTCTCATATGATGTACCCATTTGGTCATTTTGCTCATTTGGTCATATTAGTTGGTTGCCTTCTCATATGATGTACCCATTTGGTCATTTTGCATAAGAACCAGAAACACAAACCATACCATTACCAAATCATAACCAACATCCGTTGCAAAATTATAACCATCCATACCATTACAAAATAAGAACCAGAAACATAGCTACCTAATGGTCCTAAACCTTACATAATCCATACAATTGCAAGTACAACAACCAAAACACAAAAAAAAACAAGCTCCTTTTCCTGTGTTTTTCTGAAATTGCAAGCTTCTCCTGCAATTTTTTGTTATCTTCTACCAACAGCTACTTCTGCAATTCCAGATTCTGTAATTTCAGTTCTTGAACGGATTCAGCTCCATTGTAAATAGGATCCTCTCTGAAAATGTTCCATAAGTCTTCCTTCCAAAGGAAAAAGTTGCAGGCTTGCTTTGACTGCAAAAATCAGGTACCATTTCATCACCATTCGTCTTATTTAATCAATTATTGCAAAAAATTTCAACTTAATCAATTACTGAAGTTAGATATACTCACCGGCCATAAGGGGCATCCAAATAACTGTTTGCCATACCGGGAACTGTTTCTTCCGGCAGTCCTAAGAACTGATACATGATGACAATCGCAAAAAATGTTGCCACGAGAATCAATCTTGTAGTATTGGGGACTGGATTGAGCTGAAGATGTAGAAGAAGACATGGCGGTGGTGTTGAACGAGATCTAATTTTTCTAGGGTTCATCGATTGACGAACTGGGTTTTATTTCGGGGGGGGGGGGAGGGGGGAGACATGTATGGGACAGCGTGGAATTAAAAAAATAATACAGGTGGCATGACACGTCAGCACCTGGTTAACGGTGTTAGTGAT
>JBCNJP010000017.1:26720782-26747637 GCA_039602395.1 Deinandra increscens subsp. villosa | reverse complement strand
TTGGGAGATTTCCGGACCTACAGGTGGTCAGACTGATGCTTAGTTGTATTGTTGGTTAACAAGTTTTTATGAATTTCTTATGTACTTAATCTGGTCAAACTTTTAGACCCTTTTGATGCTACTAGTATGTCTTGTAGTCTTTTGATTACACTTTTGAAGTTATCTATGTTACTGGATCTATGCTACTACTATTATGTATGTGTTTTAAAGTTTGTGATATGCATTCAGTAAATTTCTATGAAATGTGTCAAAACAGTCATGTTGGATGAGGCAGGGTCAAAACAGTCATTTTGGATGCTACAGGGGCAAACTTCTCATTTGTAGTTTTGGAAACAAACTAAACTGTCATTTGCAGTTTTGGAGTGGTATTTACAGTTTTGATATGGGTCACAAACAAGTGTATGGTTGATATGGGTATTTCCAGTTTTGATATTGGTATTCTCATTTGTTGGTATTTCCAGTTTTGGTGACACCTCAGTTTTGAAATGGGTCAAAAGCTACAGTTTTGGTCTTTTCATGTCTTTTTGCAGTTTTTAAATGCTTCACAAAACCAGGTTTGGTCATATTAGTTGGTTGCCCTCTCATATGATGTACCTATTTGGTCATTTTGCTCATTTGGTCATATTAGTTGGTTGCCTTCTCATATGATGTACCCATTTGGTCATTTTGCATAAGAACTAGAAACACAAACCATACCATTACCAAATCATAACCAACATCCGTTGCAAAATTATAACCATCCATACCATTACAAAATAAGAACCAGAAACATAGCTACCTAATGGTCCTAAACCTTACATAATCCATACAATTGCAAGTACAACAACCAAAACACAAAAAAAAACAAGCTCCTTTTCCTGTGTTTTTCTGAAATTGCAAGCTTCTCCTGCAATTTTTTGTTATCTTCTACCAACAGCTACTTCTGCAATTCCAGATTCTGTAATTTCAGTTCTTGAACGGATTCAGCTCCATTGTAAATAGGATCCTCTCTGAAAATGTTCCATAAGTCTTCCTTCCAAAGGAAAAAGTTGCAGGCTTGCTTTGACTGCAAAAATCAGGTACCATTTCATCACCATTCGTCTTATTTAATCAATTATTGCAAAAAATTTCAACTTAATCAATTACTGAAGTTAGATATACTCACCGGCCATAAAGGGCATCCAAATAACTGTTTGCCATACCGGGAACTGTTTCTTCCGGCAGTCCTAAGAACTGATACATGATGACAATCGCAAAAAATGTTGCCACGAGAATCAATCTTGTAGTATTGGGGACTGGATTGAGCTGAAGATGTAGAAGAAGACATGGCGGTGGTGTTGAACGAGATCTAATTTTTCTAGGGTTCATCGATTGACGAACTGGGTTTTATTTCGGGGGGGGGGGGGAGGGGGGAGACATGTATGGGACAGCGTGGAATTAAAAAAATAATACAGGTGGCATGACACGTCAGCACCTGGTTAACGGTGTTAGTGATCCGTGTAAGAACTTTATAGGGTTGGTGGCAACTCAAACATAGGATCCTTTGGTTTTTGTGCTCATGTGTATATCTTTCACTTATGCTTGTATCTTGTACTTGAAC
This sequence comes from Deinandra increscens subsp. villosa, assembly GCA_039602395.1. Lineage (NCBI taxonomy): Eukaryota > Viridiplantae > Streptophyta > Magnoliopsida > Asterales > Asteraceae > Deinandra > Deinandra increscens. Next base: position 26,746,058 of record JBCNJP010000017.1, on the reverse strand, counting down.
AATTATCCTGATGTTTATATTAATCATTCAAGTGTTTGATGTTTTGTATGTCATGACTAAATGTCTTAGCTTGTGTTGATTATGGATGTTGGAGAAATTATCTTAGTACATTTCAATTGCAGTGTGACTGTCTGTATCCAAGATCTAGGTCATTTCATGATAAATTACTTGGTAAATGCTAATAATTGATTGTGTCTTTGTAATAACAAACCTTGATGCTTCAATAATGATAATTGACGTTTCCGGAGCGTACTTAGTGATTTCTGGACTTTCTTGGCGACCTCACCAACATTCTTGGCGACCTCACCAAGAATGTTGGCGATTTGGAAATGTACTTGGCGACTTGGGCTAGCACTCTTGGCGACCTCGCCAACCCCTTGGCGACCTCACCAAGGTTGGCGACCTCACCAAGCCTTGGCGAGGTCACCAACATCTTTGGCGACTTCAATTTGCTCTTGGCGACCTCAGACTTTGTCTTGGCGATCTCGTCTGTCTGATGTAATAATTTGCACTAACTTCAATAACATTCTCTTGTTTTCAGCACATTCACGACCTGTGCTCTCTCTAGTATAAATAGCCACTCTAGAATAACCCTAATAACACTCTTGGACGGCTGTTTGAAGATAGAGAGCACTTGTGTGTGAAAACCCTCAAGTTCTTGAGTTTCAGAGGCGAAATCTAAGGATTTCAACAAGCAAACACTATGATTTGATCATGGATTCATGATTTCCGCACTTGAATCTGTGTATTGGATGAGTAAAGGCTCAAATTTGGTCCTGACAATCCGTCAGGTTGGGACTGGTGAGAGTAAATAAGATTAAATTTGGGACTGCTGAGAGTAAAACCCGATCCAATTCGTTTATTTTTCTCCTAGTAGCGACCCTCACACTTTTTCCCTCTCCCTCTCGTTTTTCTCCTTGACCCGGCCGGCCACGGGAATCGAACCCGTGACCCCCTCTTCAACCGGTTCCCAACCGAGATCAACCACCACCATTCCCATTCAATTGATTAGTTAATGGCTTGTACTTGTTTTGACCTTTTCTAGATGCCTTTCAAGTCATTCCCAACATCTTGCACACCCTATGAACATGTAGGTGAAACTTATCTCAAGAGAAGCCAAGATTATGGACCATTGGTCCATAGTTTCCCACCAAAAATCCCTCTCTTGTTCCCTCTAGTTGCAGCCATGTTTCACCCAACAAACACCAACATAAAACACAAGATTACAAGTCCCTTGAACCCTTTGATTGTGTGTGAGAACCGGCCAAGCAAAGGACTCAAACCCGAGTCCCCCTCCTTCTTCTTCTTTTTCGGTCCATACACAACACACACACACACAAATACATAGTGTTTTATTAAACCATATTTCATGCTAGATATTTATTACATAACAAGACCCAAACACCCTCACATATCTCATTCTTTCTCTCTAACCCCTCCCTCTCTATCTCTCTCGGTTACACTTGGACCGAAACCCACCCCCACACATAACCAAACACTCCCTTTTCTCATTTAACTCCCATACTTAATCATCTTTTGGAAACCTATTCTCATTTACAACACAAACACTTGGAGAATACTTCTCTTTCTCCTCTCTCTCTACAAACCGTAAGCCTCTCTCTCTCTACTCTCTCTCTAGATTTTCTACTCAAACTCTCATTCTCTTGATATTCCATGGTGTTAGGGAGCTTTGGAACTCAAGAACAACCATCATCATCATCATTTTCGGCCATCATCATCCTCTAACAAGGTTCCATTATCACTTCTTCTAGTAAAATCTTGTTCTAACAAGAATACTTAGTCTCCTTTCATGACTAGTTCACTCCATTAGCAAGTCTTGACTCACATTGTTGTCTAAACATCATTTTACCCCATAAAAGCTTACTTACTTGTATTTAACTTCATGTTCCACCATGGATTTACTTACTAGAAACTCATGATAGTGTTTACTTGTAATATTATGTGCAATTTTACACAAGTATTTGTTTAGTTTGCGTTTTTTAGACCTCAACTTTGTATTTATTATGTATTATGTGTAGATCTTGTAACTTTGGACCCCTTGATGCCTATGACACGTTTTTAGACTCTTAATATAGTCAAAATATGATATCTTGGACTTTAGAAAAGTTACTAGTGCTTAAACTCACCATAGCAAACTTTTACATACAAAAGTACACTTTAAAAACCCTAGAAAGTGCTTTCACTATAGATCCGTTTAGACCAGAAACTTTGGACTTTTAAACAGTAGGTTATGATGGTTAAAGTGAACCTAAGACATGGCCAAAAGATCCCTTTATAAATTACTTGAATTTGGGCACAAACCGGGACTAAAACCGACACCCGACGGGCCCGGAAACACTATTTTTGTAAAGAAACCCAAATGAAATCATAGGGTTATTTTAATGATGAAAACATGTTTACAAATGCTTATGGTGAATTTAGGAACCTAACAGTGTCATTTAACGGGCAAACGGGACCGAAACGGCAAAACCGACACTAAATACACAAAACCGGCAAACTAATGCAAACCGACACTTAAAATAACTATCTACCCATTTTGGACAGAAAGTAATCATAATTTATTTGACTTGATTGATTTCTAACTTAAACGGATAAATATCGTGTAATCGGCGGTTACCGCGAAATCGCCTGGTTTTTTGTTAACTAGTCAAAATAACCAATTTTCATATGAAAACCCTCATTTTGACTTAATAATTATCTCTATAAATATTCACCATTTTAAATATTATTTGGGAATTTTTATATATTTTATTAAATTAAAAATATATATTTTACATTATTTCCAAATAAATACATAACCGGATACACTCACTTTGGCTTTTCAAATCACTTAACCTTAAGGCTACCATGACGTCAAGACTTGACCTACCTAATTGGAGTGACATTAATGTCAACCCAATTACTTATCATTATTGCATGTCTTATAATTATCTGGGCTTGCACTTTCCGTTGATTGTATTACCGACTACCGTTTCTGAATCATGTGAGTTTTCACGGCCCCTTTTTCCTTTAACTATTTTATCTTTGGGGGAGAATTCATATATACATTTTTCCATGTTAGACAATTAGACCTTGTTATCATAACTGTTTCATGTGCTTTTCCATTGTCCACTCTAGTTATCTCATGTTCATTCATGCTATAACCCAAACCCCACTATTAACTGAATCCGATTAATTATCATTTGCAAACGGTAACGTTTGAATAGATCTATTAGGTTAACGCCCCTGCTCTGATTGGTAGCTCCAATCGTGACTCCGTCTTTTGCCAAAGAGTACAAATTGTTATGTCATATCTATGCGGTACCAACCGGACAATAGGTACCAAGAGTGGGTAAACAGTCAGTGTCGGTATTTAGGGTACATGGTAACATTATCAACTAGTCTTATCAAATATTGTCAACTATTAACATGAACTGTTTTTCAATTACTATTTTCATTCAACCTTTAACTGCTAGCACTTTAAACCTGTGGAACTCACCAACAATTATTTGTTGACCGTTTTCTCGTATGAATTCTCAGGTACTTGAACTTAATTGCTGTGCATGCATCGGACCTGCTTGCTTGTTTCCTGCCTTTGCATCTTAGGACTTTTCATTTGTTTCTGGAGTATGGTTTAGCTTTTGGAGATTTTCCTGGCATAACACCTAACGGTGTCATGTCCTAAAAATCTTTTGAAAACTTATGTGTTGTAAACTTAAAACTATTTACTTTTCTCATTACAATTAATCCGCTGCGTAATGATATTGGAAAAACTCCTATTTACTCCAACGATTTAACAATTTCCAAAACGGCTCTAGTTGTTGAACCATCCATAGTATGTTCGTAACCTTGACTGTGATAACCTTTTTCGCATCCCGACACAAATCTTACAGGGTGTGACATCTTTCATTACCATGCCTCTTAGCATTGCTATTTCTACGATTTTCAGGCTTGGATCATCATCGATCTCGTCGTCGCTGGTAAGGATGATCAAGACAGATTCAAATTGAGGATCTTCTTCAGATTTACGCTGTGTTCCCGAGTTTACTTAAGGAGGGAAAAGAAAAGAAATGAGATGAAAAGAAGAGAAAGGAAGAGAAGGGGAGTGATTCCTTTCCTTCTAAATCCTCCCAAATCGGAAGGAAAGAAAAACAATAGAAAATGCTCTAACTTTCCCTCCAGTTCCCTCTCTTTTCCTCTTAAGTGAAACTCGGGAACACAATATTTTTTTGTTTCCTTCTCTTTCCCTCCTTAAATGAAACTCATGAACACGAATATTTTTACATTTCCTTGCCTTTCCCTCCTTAAGTAAACTCGGGAACACAGCGTTAGGGTTTGATTTTGGCAGTTGTCATTTCTCTTCGATTTACCCATTTGCAGGGATTATGAAATGAATAGGTTGAGAGAAACCCTAATTCTCGTCGTCTCTTCGGCGTCATAGCTTCTGAACGTGAGTATCTACGTACATGGTAGATCTGCAAATCAAACTGAGGATTGAGGGTGGTGGTGGAAGAGCCATGGAGGATATCAGAAGCGCGAGAAACTCTTGACAAAAGAGAGAGAGCGGCGATATAAAGGGAGAAAGTAAAGGCTTTAAAAATGATGAACAGTTCTTAATGAGAGACAGCACCGACCTTTAGAAATGTATATTTAACTAAGAAAATACCTAATTAAAAAAATAATATACTAATAATAATTTGTATATATAGTAAAAAAATTAATATATATGTGTAAATTTAGTGTGTCGGTAGGCACACTCATTTACCAATGTTCATTTCAGCTTTATCTGTAAGTGACGAGTATTGCATACACTATAAAAATGAGTACGTATCATTGTCGTGTCTCATGCACACACACACACTCACTTTCTCTCTCTCTCTCTTTCTTCTTTTGTTTCACACTCTCTCTTTTGTTCAACAATGTTTTACAACTATACACCAAATAAAGAACTCACTAGAAAAAGAGATAAGAAAGATAGATCGGGAGCAGACCAAAGAGAGAGAAAGATGGGAACAAATTTTCGGTCCAACACAGGCCCAACTCGTTCTAGGCTTAGATACAAAACGTGCTAAGGAGCTTGGGATCGTCCCTAGAGTTGTGAGCTACGACGAGGAGATGAGATATTAGAATCATATCGGAAAAACAGACGTTGACAGTGATGGTAGCGGAGTTGACAATGGTGGAGTAGGAAGATTGTTAGTGGTACGTAGTAGTGAGTTATGATTCAGAAATCGCCACCACGGGAGCCTACATAAAATTGCATCTTTCTTTACTCTCTCTCTCTCTCTCCCCTAGCGTCTTGTTTCTCTCTATATTTGTAATAACAAACAATGATATTATATATGGTTGATGTTTGTACGGTGGGAAATAGAGGGGCATTGGCGATAGTCGATGCTTGCAGTATCAGAGGTTGAGTTTTTTAACCAAAAAGAGCAGGAATAGAACGCGTAGATGACACCGGTGATTCGAGTTTCTTTGGTGTGAACCACTTGACCAAAGAGAGTGCTATGCTGGGATGGCTATGGAAACAACAACGAAGAAGACGTGAAAGAAGAAATATTGAAACCAATGATAACAAAATAAACATTGAAAAATGGTGAAGAGAAAGAAAAGAGTCCTCCATTTTATATACTTGTGAGGTCACAAAAACAAAACAACAAAAAAAAATCTTAAGATTTTTTAGGGTTTTTTAGGGTGAGCTTAACGAGATCGCTAAGACAAATCGCTAAAAAAACGATGAACAGTTCTTAATGAGAGACAGCACCGACCTTTAGAAATGTATATTTAACTAACATAATACCTAATAAAATAATAATATACTAATAATAATTTGTATATATAGTAAAGAAATTAATATATATGTGTAAATTTAGTGTGTCGGTAGGCACACTCATTTACCAATGTTCATTTCAGCTTTATTTGTAAGTGACGAGTATTGCATACATTATAAAACTGAGTACGTATCATTGTCGTGTCTCATGCAAACACACACACTCTCTCCCTCCCTCCCCTCTCTCTCTCTCTTTCTTCTTTTGTTTCACACTCTCTCTTTTGTTCAACAATGTTTTACAACTATACACCAAAGAAAGAACTCACTAGACAAAGAGATAAGAGAGGTAGATTGGGAGCAGACCAAAGAGAGAGAAAGATGGGAACAAATTTTCGGTCCAACACAGGCCCAACTCGTTCTAGGCATAGATAAAAAACGTGCTAAGGAGCTTGGGATCGTCCCTAGAGTTGTGAGCTACGACGAGGAGATGAGATATTAGAATCATATCGGAAAAACAGACGTTGACAGTGATGGTAGCGGAGTTGACAATGGTGGAGTAGGAAGATTGTTAGTGGTACGTAGTAGTGAGTTATGATTCAGAAATCGCCACCACGGGAGCCTACAAAAAATTGCATCTTTCTTTACTCTCTCTCTCTCTCTCCCCCCTAGCTTCTTGTTTCTCTCTATATTTGTAATAACAAACAATGATATTATATATGGTTGATGTTTGTACGGTGGGAAATAGAGGGGCATTGGCGATAGTCGATGCTTGTAGTATCAGAGCTTGAGTTTTTTAACCAAAAAGAGCAGTAATAGAACGCGTAGATGACACCGGTGATTTGAGTTTTTTGGTGTGAACCACTTGACCATAGAGAGTGCTATGTTGGGATGTCTATGGAAACATCAACGAAAAGACGTGAAAGAAGAAATATTGAAACCAATGATAACAAAATAAACATTGGCGACTACTAAAAGAACATCAAGGAAGATAGAGTGAATTACAAATTTCTTCTTTTATATTGGCAACGATTTCATGTTTTATCCTTAAACTAAGGTAAATACACTCCCTGTCCTTTATGTTATAAATTCCATGTACGTTTTCTCTTTTCCTCTAACGGATGTTAGATTCTTCCTTAATCCATAAAACAAGAGGGTAATTTAGTCTTTTTACTAATAAGGGACTAGTTTCGTAGTTTAATACATATAAGTGACTAGTTTGATACTTTTCTGTATTTATTAATTATATATTGCTCCACCACCACCCCACCATTCCCTAAACTAAATATCTCTCTCTCTCCTTCTCCCCCTCTCTATCTATCTATCTATCTATCTATCTATCTATCTATCTATCTATCTATCTATCTATCTATCTATCTATCTATCTATCTATCTATCTATTCTATCTCTACATGTCTCCCACTTCACATCACCCACCTCCAACCGCCGCCGCCTCTACATGAACCCTAATTCTTGTTGATGAATTTAACCCCACCTGAACATAGTTTAAAGGCGATGAACAAGTGGGGTCGGAAATTCCTCTTGTTGATGGCATTTAACACTCATCTCCAGCAATTCTTCCGGCGCCCAAATGTTGCCCCTTCACCAATTCGCTCATGCTCAACAAACCTACCATTCAAATCAACCAAGGAGATATGCCATGTTCTCGGTCACTGTCTTCATTTCAGTTCACTTCACAGTATCCTCGCCACCATCACCACCACCATTACTTCCCTTCTCAACCAGACCCATCACGAATTCTTAGTCTCCATCAACATACCTCGTTAGTACTACTACCACCGACACTAGAAAACTTCAAACCTAATCTCAAGATTGAACGTTGAAATGATACAACTCAATTTCCCACCAAGCTAGACAAATTACAGTCATTCAAAGCCCTAATCGAAACATAAATGTCGACCAAATTACACTATTTCCTTCTTTTAGTTGCCAGCGATCTATCTATGCTCTTGAATTGTTGTACCGATTCAGGAATAATTGAATTGATGCAACTCGATTAACCTAAATTTTTGTTTTCAGGAACAACCCTCCTACACAAACGGATCTAACTTCAAGCGATTTCTAACTCATGAAATTCTTGCAATTTATTTGTTCTTACAATTAAGACTTGTCCAATTCTTACAAATTTGTATAAAGTTAAAAAGCAAATCATTTTGTAAAAAGTCCCATTGTTGGCTATCGATATAGGTGATATAATGAATTTGGGTAACGAGGAATTCCGATTTATATGTTAATTTTAACTTGTTTATGAGTTTTTAGGCTTTAGGTAGTTTTTTTTTCAATTTGTATGTTTGGTGGTGGCCTGAGATGTGATGATGTTGGCCGGAAATGTAATGATGTTAGATGGAGATGTGGTTGGTCGTGATGGACGCAAGTGGTGGTGAGTGATGGTTGTAAAACCACGGAGGGATCTTACTACTGCTAGATTCGGTAAATCGAGAACGAACACGATGTAAATAAAGTTTTGCTTTGTTGATTCACAAATAGTTACAATGTAGAGAGAGAAACACACTCAGAACACACAGTTAAGAAGATGAGAATGACAGAACTAGACAACTCTCTCTAACACGAACTATTTATACTTACCATTAAGTGCAGTGTACCAATCCACGTACCAGTTGGTACGCCCGTACCAACTGGTACGGCGGACCATATGGTACGACCCTAATGGTATGTTGACTATTTGACTCACAACCTTGCTCTAACCTAGATACAATACACGAGACACATCGTAGCATAGAAATATGCTCTGACAATGGTGACTTGTGGTGGCGGGGATATAGAATTAAACCTTTAGACTTTAGGCCTAAGTTAATTACAACAATGGTCCCTAAAGTGTAAAAAGACGGTTATACCTTCATGTGTATCTCACATGACTATATTTAAAGGAGAAATCTAACCTTCAATAGAGAAAATAACAAACGAGCATGAAATATGTAACATAAAGGACATTGAGTACGCTTACCTTAGTTTAAGAACAAAACGTGAGATTCTGCCAATATATAGGATAAAATTTGTAATTCACGAAAGAAGATATGGAAATGTAAGATATGCAACCCTCGATGCATGCCTTTGTATCATAAGGAATGTTACTACAGAAGTATAGTTACTCAGGACTTAGGGTGTTTATGTGGAGAGGATGACTTTCTACTAAAAACATTGTTTATGTGGATGTTGGGCGTTTCTATGGAGAAATTCAGTCTCTACAGAAGACAAAGACAAGTTTCCATGGAAATGCACTTTTGCAGGTAAATGTCAGACCTTGGTTTTCCGACCGTGACATGATGTCAGATTGTATCAATTTTTTTCCTCTAAATAAACAGTGAAAGACTTATTTGGGACGTTTACAGTATAATAGTGACTATAAATTTAAACTTAAATGAAATATAATATGCAAACTTAAACCACTGATATAGTGGCTCTTAAGTATAATTATCATTCACCTGTCCCAGGATGAGGTTAAATAGAACTTTATTGTTTAAAACTTTAATACACACACGTACACTCTTAGGATTTTTCAAACAAAGATATTTATTAAACTTTTGCTATAATGATCACGGTCCGTTCTTCTTTTGGCTAATTCCCTAAAATACATGCTTAAAATATATCAACAATAGTGCTAGTGAGTTATGACCTGACACGACCAGATAAAAAAATAGATAATACGATTAATCTTTGATGTACCTTGTTTCATACATATTTCAAGTCAAATATTTCTTACACCTTGATTGGTATTTAATATACTTTTTGTTGAATATTACTCATAATTATAAACTAAACAAAGTTCAACAAGGTTTGCTAGAGTAACTTACGGACATGGGCGACACATAGGGGGGCTTCCAGGGGTGCCACCCCTTAAACTTGTATGCGAAGTGGAAAATTTTTGATTTTTTTAATTTTGTTTTTTATGTAGTATTTTTTGTTTATTATGAATGTGTGCTACCCTTTAAGATATTTTTTAGTTTTGTCCCTGATCTCGTACCAATTAGGGTCTGCAATATGGCAGGCCGATCTCGTACCAATTAGGGTCTGCAATATGGCAGGCCTTGAGTTCAGATCTCCTTTTAATACATATTTGTTTTTTCTTGAAATAAAACATAAATCTGCTGCTGGTGGGGTTGTAAGGCGCTATAGTTGCGGACCCCAGACCTGGGTTCGATCCTTTGTATGTTCGTTTTCTTCTTTTTTTTGGTTGTGGTTTCGAATCTCATTTTAAGATATAATATTTGTTATTTTTTGAGTGAAAACACAAATGTGTTACTGCTGGAGTGGTAAGGAGATTTAATCGTAGAGCCCATACCCGAGTTAGATCTTGTTTACCTTTGTTGTGTTCGTCTTTGAGCAATAAAAAAATTAATGTATTCTGCCTATAAATTTGTGGTTTTCATAATTATTAAATAAAATGTTCCTTTGTTTTTTTTCGTAAAATACAGAGCATGAGTAGGAGAGACCTGAGTTCTATAGCTTCATTTTGGAAAAATGGATTTTAATAATACTAGTTTTACCTTGTTGGCAGATAATGATACGAGTTTTAAAATTTTCTCACAATAATACGAGTTTTGTGGGTATTGGATTCTAATTATACACCGTTAGTTTTTTACTAACGGTGTAAGTCTGTTGACTACGTGGCAGCTGACACGTCAGGTACCACGTAGGAGGAAAACATTCCACGTCAGCTGCCACGTAGGCAACAGACTAACACCGTTAGTATAAAACTAACGGTGTATCATTAGAATCCAATACCCAGAAAACTCGTATTATTGTGAGGAAATTTCAAAACTCGTATTATCCGCCAACATGTTAAAACTTGTATTATTAAAATCCATTTTTCCCTTCATTTTTATCTCTTTTTCATTTTCTTTACGGTTCGCTTATCTTAACGACGACACGCTTCTCTTACTTGTTTTCATAAATTGTTTTTTAATATTTTGCTTCAAACGTTTATTTGGTTTTGGTTTAGCTTTTAGTTTTAGACTATTGTCGATGGGTATCTAATTTTTTGTGGTGTTCCATTTAACCAATAATGCAATACAGATTTATAAATTTATGAGTCTTTTTTTATTATTGTTTCTTTACGTTGCTCTTTGTATTGTGTATCCGCATCATATCCCGTATTATCCTCACGGCAACTTGCGAATTTAAAAATCTAGTTTTTTATTTTTATTTTTTTATAAATAGAAGATAGTCCGATACCAATTATAATTTAAAATGCAACATAATATTCTTCTAGGAAACTTGAAAATGATTGACACAAAACTTTGTTCAGGTTTTCATGGTCTGATTGTGTTGCAGTCCATATAATAGTATGTATATACGCGTTATCCCCAAGACAACGCGAGGATTTAAAAATTTAGCTAGTTTACATTTGAATTCTAGATGTTTTAGGAGGCCATGAGTCGAGACGAGCTAAAAACGAAAACGATAAAGGGTAATTGCATATATCCCCTTACTTTGGAACAAAATTTCATATTTCCCTAAAACACAAGTTTTTAATGCATAATATACAATGTCCTTTAAATATGATTTTGGGATATATACAATTGATCAAGTTTAGAGAATGATATATGCAAATACCCAAACGATAAAAATTGGGCTAAATTTGAATCCATCAAATACTATTGGGCTAAATTTGAATCCGTCAACTACTATTTTGTTTTGACATTCTGACATCTCAATGGAAACCAACGCAAAAAGTGTGCTTGCATTGGAATAGAAATTAAAAGGATGGTGGGCTAGCAGGTTACAAGCAACCAAGTAAAAATTAAGTAAGTAAATCAATGGGCTAGTGAAAATCACAACTAAAAACTAAGAAATTACAAGTGGGCTACGCTTATATTTTGGGCTGGGATCGCAACCACAAGAAGAATTTAGGTTGGGATTAATTTTGGGGGTGTGAACTTTTTGACCAACGAAGGAAAAGATAAATTAGGTGAAACAAGGAGTCGAGGGACCACCTGTACTTACACTTGTGAATGAAGTCGCTTCAATACCTTCAAGATCAACTACTAGACACACTTATTCTTCCTTGGTATTCATTTCAACCGAAGGGCTAGCTCAATGAATTAAGCAAGTGAAGCAAGGGTTTGAGGCTTCATTTTAAAAAATCTGGTTTAAAACGTTTGTATATTAATAGATTTTATTGGAAAAGATAGTAAAGTTGTCAATTAGTTCGACTGCTAAGGTTCTGTGTTTGGCGCTATATTCCTTCTGCTTAGTCACCTGGGTTCGAAACCCGCTTAAATCTTTATACCTACCGTATTTTTCCTCTAATTGTTTAAAAATGTTCTCAAGATATTCTACCTCTAAAGGGTTGTTCTCCGGGTTATTATAGCTATCTAAATCTGTAGTGGTATGTTACTTTCTTTCTCAAACCTACACCCCAAATTAGAATCCTGTTAGACGCATGTTTTTTATTGAAAATATTATGGTTGATTTTTATTTTTGTTATTTCCTGTACCTTTCCTATTTCTTTCTATATTTTTCTAACAATTTGATTTATTTTACATAAGTATGTTTTTTTTACAGATCTAAAGTTGATTTTCCTTTAGATTTTGTGAAAAAAAACATACTTATATAAAATATTATATTTTTTTTATTGAAAATATTATGGTTGATTTTTTTTGTTATTTCCTATACCTTTCTTATTTCTTCCTACATTCTTCTAACAATTTGATTTATTTTACCTAAGTATTTTTTTTTTACAAGTCTAAAGTTGATTTTCCTTTTTCTAATCGTTTAATTTGCATTCACATCTAAAACTTGGTTTTAAATCTTTTTGTGGGTATGAATTTAATTTTTAAATTCTAATTTGATTGCATTGTGACACTCAAAGAGAATTGAAGCTATATTGGTTAATTTGAATTTAGTTGTACTAGATGCTTGATATTATATTTAATGGTTGTGCATTTGGGTTTATTATGCAACTTAAAATGATGATATTTCAGTGTTTATAGTTTATGGTTTTATCCTATTTCTTCCCACCGTATTTTTCCTCTAATTGTTTAAAAATGTTCTCGAGATATTCTACACTAAAAGGGTAGTTCTCCAGGTGATTATAAGTATCTAAATCTGACGTAGATGTATGTTACTTTCTTTCTCAAACCTACACTCCAAGTTAGAATCCCGTTAGACGCATATTTTTTATTGAAAATATTATGGTTGTTTTTTTTTTGTTATTTCCTGTATGCCACGGTACTAGAAAATAACAGCGAATTTGTAAACAGAAATAATAACAATATTATTTTTATTGAATGAGAATAATATTATTACACTACAGAAAGGAGTAAAAGCAGAATAACGAAATAAATGCAGAAAACAGGAAAAAAAATTTTGACGAAGCCAGAGCTCGTGTTGAACACGATTTCCTTAAAACAGATTTCGGTCTGTTTCTCAGGATACGGTGGCTAAAGCAACGTATTGCCGGAGTTTTACTTGTCTGAGATCGCAGAGAGAGTCGAGTTCGAGAGGAGGAGAATGGTTTTCGGTGTGTCTTTTCTGTCCGCTAGGGACGGGTTTATATAGCCACGAAATGGAGTGATGTCCAAGACAACAATCAACATTAAAACGCATATCAGTTTCCGAAATAACTGATTGCGTATTAACTGCGCATATCGTTTGGATGGAGTTCTCTCCAACATCAAATCATTTCCAAAAATAGATAGCGGGAGGAGCAAAAACCGGTCTGCGCGAACCCGACCATTTTCGAGTCGCATTCGTGTCCGCAGGATACGCGAGCGTGCCTAGAGTTTCTCATTTTTCTACACACCCCCCCCCCCCCCGCGCGTAGATGTTGGAGTATAAAGTGACATTACAATTTGATAACCATCCAAGTTCCTTGGCTTATAAACCACAATCCATTTTGAACCACTTCAAATGTGGGACAAATGGTTTTTAGCTTAAATATATATAGTTTGTAGACCACACTTTGAGCATCGATATCTCATTCACCTCTTAATCACTTTGGACGTTTAATATCTAGTTAGAAAGCCCTTGTCCTAAGCTATTTAACCGTGTCAAATAACCCATCTAATTATTATATCTACATATAGATAATTAAGTCCAAAGTTAAGAAAAAATGCATCTTTTTCCTATTTTTTCAACAATCCCCCACATGAATGGAGATCGATGGAGCAATGTACTCGATCATTCTGAAATCTTAACAGTTGAGTCTTGCGTAGGATAGGTAGGTGTCCCCTTTGAACCTTCCCTTGTAAAATGTACTTAGCCTCCTAGCTGTCAGTAGACTGCGATGTCTTTGAACTGAGCTGTCGTTTGTGTAGGCGACAATACACTTTACACATGACTCTTCCTGGCAGTATCATCTCCTCATAGTCGTGTCCTTTATGGTCCTGAACACTTTCTTGGTTCTGCGAGAGTCTTAAGAAATTAGCCCCATATTTCTCTTCGAAGCGACCCCACTTCTCTCTCATACAGGTGATTCCTCGAATCATTAAAAGCTGGAAGCTTATCCTCACTGTCACTGTTTAGTAAAGGAATAGGTTTGGAAGTTTGGAAACTTCCTTTTAGTTTTGGGTGTAGTCATATCATAACTTCCCCCCACAGTGATCTCCTCAATTCATACAAGTAGGTTGTCCTTTTGAACCTAGATCTTGGGATCTCCAGTCACATAGGTTAGGTTTCCTTCGTATGAATTATACATTCACGGGCTTTAATCCCAATCCTCTTGACGACCTATATACTGCCTCTATGCTTAAGCCTTTAGTAAGCGGATCCGCTATATTATCAGCTGACCTTACATAGTCAATCGTGATAATCCCCGTTATGAGCAGTTGTCGTATAGTGTTATGTCTACGTCGAATGTGTCGAGACTTCCCATTATATATAGCACTATGAGCGCTACCAATTGCCGATTGGCTATCGCAATGTATAATAATGGCTGTTACCGGCTTGGGCCACCTGGGTATGTCCTTGGTAAATTGACGTAACCACTCAGCTTCTTCTCCACCTTTGTCCAAAGCAATAAACCCATATTCCATCGTTGATCTGGCTATAACCGTTTGCTTGGACGATTTCCAAGACACAGTTGCACCTCCTAGTGTAAACACGTATCCACTAGTTGCTCTTGAATCCTTTATTTCGGAGATATAGTTCGTATCGGTGTATCCTTCAATTACTGCTGGGTGTCTTGAGTAATGTAGTCCGTATTCACGAGTGTACCTTACATATCTTAGTAATCTTGTTATACTTTTCCAATGTTCAGCACTTGGATTACTAGTATATCTACTTAATCTGCTTACAGCATATGCTATATGAGGTCTTGTACAACTCATCAGATACATTAGAAGAGTACTCCAATTGTGAAACTCCTTGACCCCTGTTTTTCGAGAGGTTTTGACTCGTGTCAATAGGAGTTCTAGCTATACTTGAGTCACCCGGGTTAAACTTCTCAAGAAATCTTTTCCACATAATGAGGTTGGTGTAGTATGAGACTCTCTTTGGTCCTGGTGATCTTTATCCCAAGAATCACATCCGCCAAACCCATATCTTTCATGTCGAACCTCACTTTCAACATATCCTTCGTGGATGTGATCATCTTATCATTACTACCTATGATGAGCATATCATCAACGTAGAGACATAAGATGACATATCCATTTGGTGTCTCTTTCATGTAGACACACTTGTCGCATTCATTGATCATGAATCCTTTTTCTCTCATGACAGAATCAACTTTTGATGCCATTGTTTAGGGGCTTGCTTCAATCCATACTATGACTTCACAAGTTTGCACACTTTCTTTTCTTGCCCTTTCGCCACAAAACCCTCGGGTTGTTCCATGTAAATTTCCTCTTCTAAATCTCCGTTTAGAAAGGCGGTCTTTACATCCATTTGCTGAACCTCCAAATTTCGAATGGCGGCTATTGCAAGTACCATTCTTATAGACGTTATTCGGGTCACTGGTGAGTAAGTGTCAAAATAGTCCAGACCCTCTTTTTTTCTATAACCCTTAATCACCAATCTTGCCTTGAACTTGTCAATGGTGCCATCCGCTTTCATCTTTTTCTTAAAGATCCATTTGTAAACTAGTGGTTTGCATCCCGGAGGAAGATCCACTAGTTCCCACGTGTGGTTTTGTAAAATAGACTCAATTTCACTTCTAATGGCTTCTTTCCATTGAGGTCCTTCGGAAGAAGTAATCGCTTCTCTATATGAGTTTGATTCACTATCCACATATAAGAAACAAAATCGGGAGTAAACGATTTTTCAACCCTAGCTTTCTTACTTCTTCTTGGTTCAATCTCTTCGTCTTCATATTGTTCTTCTCTCTTGACTTTCTAGTTCATCATCATGACCAGTCTCCCTAGGAAGATCAGTCTCACTAGGTAGACCATTGGGAGTTAGACAAGGAAACACATCCTCGAAGAACGAGACATTACGAGATTCCATGAATGTACCTTTGTGTATATCGGGAATTTTAGACTCGTGTACCACAAATCGATAGGCGCTACTATGATGTGCATATCCAATGAATATGCAATATACCATTTTTGGTCCTATCTTTACCGCTTTAGGTGGTGGAACAACCACCTTGGCCAAACACCCCCACACTTTGAGGCGTTTGTAAGAAGGTTTCATGCCCCTAAATAATTCATAAGGGGTTTCGTCCTTCTTTGTCCGGGGTATCCTATTCAAAAGGTAGTTAGCCGAGAGTATGGCATCCCCCCACATGTCCTGGCTCAACCCAGAGCTTAGCAACATGGCATTCATCATTTCCTTCAAGGTTCTGTTCTTTATTTCGGCAATGCCGTTTTGTTGAGGTGAGTAGGGAGCAGTGAATTCATGTCTAATTCCATGTTGCTCACAAAGGTTAGCAAATGGCGACAAATATTCAACTCCTCGCTTCTCAACACCTTGATTTTCTTGTTAAGTTGGTTCTTAACTTCGTTTTTATATAGTACAAATTTCTTAATTGCTTCATCTTTACTTTTTAGTAAATACACATAGCAGAATTTTGTACTATCGTCGATGAACGTGATAAAATATTTATTTCCACCTTTCGTTGGGATTGATTTTAAATCACAAATGTCCGTGTGAATCATATCAAGGGGTTCGGTGTTACGTTCAACCGAATGGAACGATGTTCTAGTAAGTTTGGATTCAACACAAGTTTTACATTTATATTTTGAGTCTATATGAAATGTTGGTATACTTTTTAGTTTAATTAAGCGTCTAATGGAATCGAAATTGACATGACCGAGCCGACCATGCCACATACACGAAATAGACTCAACAATATAAGTATAAGTAGAAGTCTTATTCATCACGATGTTGTCACCCATTACAAACACTTTAAACATACCATTTAGGGCATAGCCCTTACCAACATAACATCAGTCACCATCGCAGCAAAGTCCATCATACCAACCTTCTCAACCATGTTTGCTTCTTGACGTGGATTAGGACGCTTTGGCATCTTGCACTGAGCCACCCTGTGACCTGGCTGGTCACAATTATAACACGTCCCTTGGAATTTGGTAATTCCACCTTTAGGACCGAGATTCATTCCCGGTTTTCCACCTTTCTTGTTACCCTCATAGGCTTTCCATTTCCCCCCTTTGTCATAGTGGCCCTTACCCTTAAACTTTCCTTTAGAAGACTGACTGGCTTCAACCATGTTTGCTTTAGCCGATGCAGGGTTAAAGTTGTTCCTCTGGTTTGTCTTGTTGTCCTCTTCGATACGAAGACAGACGATAAGATCTTCGATAGTCATCTTCATTCGCTTGTGCTTTAGATTGTTCTTGAAGTCTATCCAACCTAAGGGAAACTTTTCAATCATCGCAGCAACCTGAAAAGTTTCACTAAGAACCATACCCCCAGCATGAATATCGTGCAACATCACCTAGAGTTCTTGGATTTGTTCAATGATAGTCTTAGAGTCTACCATCTTGAAATCCAAGAACCTAGCAACCACGAACTTCTTAGTACCCGCATCCTCGGTTTTATACTTCCTTTCCAATGACTCCCAAAGTTCTTTGGCAGTCTTGGTCTTGAAATACACATTGTAGAGGGAGTCGGCCAGGCCGTTAAGAACATAGTTCCTACACAAGAAGTCTGAATGTTCCCACGCTTGTACTGCCTTCAGACTTTGGGCATCAGCATCCCCTTCAATCTTTGGGGCACTCTCAGATATGACGATACAAGTTATATTGAGACATAGAATTCAAAATTCTAATGTAATATTGTTCGTGACACTAATAAGTGTTCGTAACCAAAGCAGAAGATTGTAACAATCTGTTTACAAATTCGAACAACTAAGGTGTAGAAATCTGTTTTAAGACTGTATGCCACGGGACTGGAAAATAACAGCGAATTTGCAAAACAGAAATAATAACAATATTATTTTTATTGAATGAAAACAATACTATTACACTACGGAAAGGAGTAGAAGCAGAATAACTAAATAAATGCAGAAAACAGAAAAAAAAAATGACGAAGCTAGAGCTCGTGTTGAACACGATTTCCTCAAAACAGATTTCGGTCTGTTTCCCAGGATACGGTGGCTAAAGCAACGTATTTCCGGAGTTTTACTTGCCTGAGATCGTAGAGAGAGTCGAGTTCGAGAAGAGGAGAATGGTTTTCGGTGTGTCTTTTCTGTCCGCTAGGGACGGGTTTAAATAGCCACGAAATGGAGTGATGTCCAAGATAACAATCAACATTAAAACGCTTATCAGTTTCTGAATTAACTGATTGCGTATAAACTGTGCATATCGTTTGGATGAAGTGCTCTCCAAGATCAAATCATTTCCAAAAATAGATAGCGGGAGGAGCAAAAACCGGTCTGCACGAACCCGACCATTTTCGAGTCGCATTCATATCCGCAGGATGCGCGAGCGCGCCCAGGATTTTTTATCCGAGTTTCTCATTTTTCTACAGGATGAACCCTCTAAGGACTTAATTGTTAGAGATGAGCATGCTCAAGAAGCAACTGACATGGGAATGGCCACTCAGGATGATGATTTGGTCTAAGAACAACATGCTATGCTAGCTTAAATCCAAATAGACAATGATGCCAAACTGGTTGCTGAACTGCAAAGCAAGAGGAAGCTGGAAGTAAAAAGGCTAAGAAACAAAATAAGAACCTTACCAAGATCGAGATTGATGATGCAAAAAGAACGGGTGAGTCTAGAGGTAATTGGATTCACTACCTTATGCTTAGAGGTGGTAACGAAGCTGATCTTGAGTCTGTCCATAAAAGATATGTTCAGATAGTTCATTCATATCTATAGAGCAAAAGGTGGGTTGCTGCAGAAGAACGAAGAAAAGAGGAAAAGAAGAAGAAGAAGGTTGACGACCTAAGAAAGTTTCCTGATCAGAAAGCTAAAGTTAAGGTTGAAAGCAAATGTTTGAGAGACTATCTCAAAGCCATGGATTATAGTGGAAGAACAATTGGTCCCATGAAGCTCTTTACTCTCAAAGAACTGCATGACAAGAAAGAAAGGCTGAAAAAGAGATAAAAAATACCCAAAGAAGCCAAGGAACACCAAAAGAAGCAATAGCAAACTAAAACGCCTGATATAAAACAAGAGATCAAACCTCAGCGTACCATACCTAAACCAATTTTCAAGCCATCTCCACCAATCAAAAGATCTATATCACCATCTACTCCACCACCAAAACCTCCAAAGAAGCCTACTATCACTAAATCCCTTCTTGATCCTAAGCCTAAACAGGTGCAATCCCAACTAAGAATTAAAGAGAACAACAAAGCCTTTAACTTTTCACTATCCTCCTTCAAAGAAGAGCAAATCAAAAGAAGAGAATCCATATGTTAATCGTTGGAAGTTCAGCTTTGCTACACCAAAATTCATTGTTTTCACCTCTGATAGTAGACTTAGAGACTTTGCAAGTCTTGGATAGGTAATTAAAGAGGATAGATATCAAATCTATCTAGGAGACCTTCGCGGGTTGGGCCACGAACAATGTAGAACTCCTTTGAGCCTTCGAGGGTCAGCCCGAGAGCATGTAATTGACCCGCCGAGGCCCGCCAAGAATCTTAACAAACGTGTGCACCTTGCACATGCAAAAGGCGGCCCTCACCACCTCACATTTAATTCTTCACTATAAGATGGGCCCACCTCTAACAAACTAACATTTTGCATGTGGCTCTCAACCAATCAGAAAGCTCCATACAAAGGGAATAATCACCCGATGTTTACCCACATGCGCGTGACGTCATCAAGGTGCATGAAAACCCTAATAATCATTCTATAAATACCAGCCTAAAAGGTACTCATCTTCTAACTTATGATCTGGCTACACACAATTACCTTACAATTACCTTACAATCACACACACTCATCTACGAGTTACTGATTCTCACGCCAGAGGGCGGATATATGGGCTCCTCTCCGGTCCACCCTGTAATGCCCTAACGCGTTGTTTCAGTGTGCAGGTTTTGCTCTCATTTCCACCCTCACAGTCCTCCCTCCGGTGACGTTAGAAGCTTTCTGGTCTTGCTTCATTGAAAAGACCCCAGAGTTCTGGTTGGCAATCTGACCACATCAGCTTTTCCCTCTTCAGTAATGTTCAATTAATGCACACATCAACAACTCAGGGAAATTATTCAGCTGGGTAATGGAATGACAGAAAGAGAAAGCGGGGAAGACATGTTGCTTTGTCAGTTGCAAATGCATCTTGTTGGTGAAGACATCGGTTCCATCATAGCTGAACATATAATTGTTTTCAAGCCCATAGTAAAATGGTAATTTTATGCTGATGATGGTTATTGTCATATTATTAGAGTCTCTGGTAGCCAGACAAGGAACAAAATCTCTAATCCAAATAAATGGGATGAGGCTGGTAGAGAATCGAAAATTTGATCACGGATTAAATTTTTTGCAGCATCATCTTCGAAGGAGACTGTATGGCCATGCAACTCCTGGATGCATGCTTTTGATCTATACTAGATGAGATGTCGGTGCCACTAAACTAACTTATGGGAAATGAAGTCTTTGATGCGCGAGAAAGGGGGCTGCCTTCAGAATGCTTGCTTGAAAATCCCAACTGAAAGGCTCGCTGCGGATCAGCACCTCCGGAAGAAACGGAGGACTTCATTCAATGACTCCACGATCGCCCTCTAAACGATCAGAATAAGGTAAAGCATGTTGAGATCTTCACCATGAATGATCCTCCAGGCGAAGTATCTCATGGCACACCATTGATCAGTAAGACAGTATCAATAAAATATACAGGGATCACGACCAATTAGACTTGGTTGATTTTGTTAGAAAATAAAGTAGGTTTCAGGGGGGGGGGGGTTCATTGATTAGTACACCCCCGGTGATGCTCACACCATGTTCTACTAATTATTATATTATAGAATAGTGTTTAGTAAATTTTATCTCTTGTAATAGATGGCTTAGATCATCTTAGTAGGATCAATTGTTGTCATTGATCTTAGTAGCTCTATATATTGTGTTATACTGCTCACTATTATTCTCACTATCAATACAATTGTAGAGGTTCAAAGTTATTCTATTTGTTCTTCATTGTTTACTGTTCGATTGATTGATAGCATACTTGAGTGTGAGAGTTTATCAAGGTTATTTTTGCTTTTGCCTAGATGATACGAGTAATCTTGTTTAATGTTTGTTAGTCAATTAGTCGATCCTAATTTTTGAATTTCATGATATACTCAAACTTTATCTTTTGTTTTCAACATGTATACCCATGTATACCCACATATATCAAGAATAATCATCGATTAGTAAGAAAAAATAACAATTATTTGCTTAAGTTGTTGGTGAGATTGAGTATGAATTAGTTCCAAAGGTTTTATCGCACGATATATGTTGATTGGTTAGGAAATGAAAATCTACTTTTTTTTCTTGCAAGCCATGCATCACAGATATACGTACATCACATATATATGTAGGAATTAGGATGTGTAAATCAATCAATCAACTTCAACTACTTTAATAAGAGAACAATTGAAGCAACGTGTCACTCTCTCACCCTATCTATGGCCTAATTTTCGCGCGCTCCATCCTTGGGGTATATGGCGGCTTCCCCTTTGAAACTCTAATCTCATTCAATTTGAGAGACCTCCTTCAATTCACACAATCAATGACTTCAGTTGAGAATATCAATCGCTGGTTTCAGTTGTATTTTTCGACCTTCCTCTCCATTCCTCTTCCCAATCTCCTTCTGCTTCCTTAAATACCATTTTTTTTTGGATCGTAGGTATTTTTTTCAATCCATCAGAAGATGATTAATAATAAACTGCAGGAATTCATTTTGATCTAAGATTATACACTTTTGCTATTGATTCATTCCCATTCATCAATCGAAGAGGAAAAGGGGCAGATAAGGGCAACGAGATAGCCGCTGATTACGGAAACAAGAATCAACATGTTCAACTATAACTAGACGTTCGTCGACGGTACATTAGGGTTGAGGTTTATCACCGGTTTGTGCATTTCGCTTCAAAAGAATCGGTGTGTACGCTTCTTTTGTTTCCGTTTTTTTTTTTCTTTATTTCTGTATGATCTGCTTGTAGAAAATCCATGATGCATTGATTTCTTATGCAAAAGTTGTAATATAGAAAGATTTAGACTTCATCTTATTACCATGTTAGTAGAATTCCGTATAAGTTTGTGTTCTTCAGTATAACCATGTAAGTCACAGACCAAGGGATTGTTCGTTATTGCTGAAATTCTACACCAGTTTGATGATGATTTGCATGGAAAATACTATTGGTTTTTATGCTCTTTTACTGTTGTACTATATATATGTTATGTCGAATTTTTATTCCGATTTGCTTTAGTTTTGTAGCAGTTTTGCAGTGATTTTGATAACAATTTGCTGTGAATCAGCAAGCAGAATTGAACCCACTCGCCTACAAATATCTTTGATTACATATGCTACAAAAGGGTTCTTGCTTGCAGTAGGTTTAACTCCTCTTCTTACGTTGTTTCTGGTTCATTTGAAATAAAGGCTTATGTAGGCATTTTGCAAGCACTTTTGAAGCAACATCATTAGGAAAGCCAATGTATGTACATCATCTATTAAACTTTATTCTTTTGGTCTATCATTGCAGCTGAATCATCAGTAAGGTCCAATTCAATGATATTATTTTGCTTTGATTACTGTTCCAGTCTAAAACTATTTAGTCATTGAATGATCTTTCTTGAAATCTTCTTACAAGTCACAAAATACCTTTGGCCATTTGTTCACAGAACCAAGCTACTGATGCAGAGAATCTATAGAAAGTTCATTAAACATCTTTTATGGTTGAATGGTGAATGTGCATGATGATATCTCCCTGAGAAGTTATAAATTCTTTCTTTTCTCTAATGAAATATTTATGAATAAAGCTTGGGTATTAGTTATCTTTTAGTTGTGTACTTTATGCAGACTCAATCTATCATGTTCTTGGTGGGAAATGGTGCAATGGTTGTCCCCTCACAACCTCTCAGCCCACTAACAAAGATGAAGGAATTGAAATTGGAAAGTTGAGATGGACAAAATTGGTGTCAGTAAAGGATACTACAGAATAGAGAAATATTTATCAACTTGTGGTGTTGGGAGGCAGTGGCTTCGCTGGTGTGGCTATATGCATGGTTACATCATCAAGGGGTATTAAGGTTGTTGGGTGTGAAGTCATTTTGTGTGATATAATCATATTCATCTCGGGTCAAAGTTAATGGGTCAAGAATGTAAATAACTAAAGTAAAGGTTTAGTTAGTGTGTCAAGTTGTAAATAGTTTAGGGTCTGTATTGTCGGGGTTGAAAGATTTCAACCGCCAAGTCAACCGCCAAGTCGGTATGTATATATATGTATGGATCGCTGGAAATCAATGTAAGAAATTTGTGTTTTCATTTGTGTTCATCGAAGTCTAAAAGAGACAGAGAGAAAAAGAGAGTTATCTACCGAAATCAAGTTCGTGAAAACGCTATCAAGATCCGAGTTTCCAACAATCTGGTATCAGAGCCACGTCGTTTCACGGATTGATTTCATCATCGTTGCTGTCGGATTCGTTGCGGTATTCATCGAGTATCGCGGGATTGATTTTCTGTTTTGAACCCACCGTTCGATCGAGTCTATAACGAAGTGGTTCGTTTGTTGATTGTCGCAATCAAAGAAGGATACAGGAGCGTTGATTGTATTGATTGTCGATATCGAGCGCCGGAAATTTGTTGGGTGCCGCTTAGTTGATCGAACAGGAAGAAGGAACAAAAAACGAAAGGGTCGTTTTTTGTGTGGGTTTTGTTGCGATCAAGAAGAAAAGAGGAAACAAAAAGGGGATTTTTTTTCCTTTATTTTCTACTGTGATCGGACGAAGGAAAAGGGACCAGGGAAAATTTGTTTTCTTTTGGTTGCCATCGGACAAAAAGGAAGGGACGTGGGTCTGCCTTTTTTGTGAATTTGAAATCAAAGGATTTCAAGTATTGATAAAACAGAAAATTTCGAAGGAGGGCTTCGAGTTTTAACGCCAGACGGGTGTTAATTTTTAGTGTGTGAATCCGAAGGACGATTATTCAAGAATTCAGAGTTTGGATTTTTGAATCAAGTTTGAACACAAGAGGATTTTGGTGGATCAAGGATCGTGGATAAGAAAGTCAGACGGGCTGTCACGTTTTTTGAAGATCATCAAAGTCAGAGATTTGTCGAATCAAGAATCCTAAATTCCAGGTTTTATCTATTACATTCTTGGAATTTAATTTTTTGATTAAGAAAGTATAGTACAACCATTAGAAAACATACACTTAGAATTTAGAGAAATCCTAAGTATATTGTTGTTTCCCGATCTTATACAATACGAAGATTCTGAAAAATATGACGGACGGGGATAGCAACAAACAAATTGTTGTACATAAGGAAACGGTGTCCTCACCCAATTTCCAATGCCCTATATTAAAACCATTAAATTATACCGTATGGTCCATTCGAATGAAAACCATACTAGAGGCAAACGGATTATGGGATAGGATAGAACCGGACGAAAACACAGAGGCGGATGTGTAGAGGCTAGATTATGAGGCTTGTAATATTAAATAAGTTGGGCTGGGCTTAGAGGGTTTAACTAGATTAGTAGGCTAGTTTATGATTGGGTTTGGGTTTACTATTGGGTTTATGATCCACAAGGGGCCCAATAGTAAACCCATTAGGGATCCTATATAAACCCCATGTGGTTCTCCATTGTAGGTTGATCATTCAAGTGAGTTTACGATCCATAGAGAGAAACCAGAGGTGTTTACGATCATAGAGAGATTACGATCGTAAACCCGAGTGTAGTGAGTTTACGATTTTCTTATTTTGTACCCGACAAGTTTTCTTGTGTGCAAAGATCAAGCTTTTAACGTTTATTCATCGTATTCTTCGTGTTTTCTCTTCTTCTCTTCTTGAATCAGTCACCTACGAGGATTCCGCACTCGTTTGTGATAGAAATATCGTGACTTGGTAGATTTTCTGGACCTACAATTGGTATCAGAGCCAAGAATCTTAGATTCAAGGCTCTCACGATA
>JBCNJP010000017.1:26539851-26720282 GCA_039602395.1 Deinandra increscens subsp. villosa | reverse complement strand
TAATTCAAAATTTTGTGGTGATATCAAGTTTCTTTTTTATTAATTAAACTATGACCAAACTTTTTGTTTATTATATAATATAGAGTATAGATAGATGTAACTTAATAAACTATATTATATATTAAATTAAATAATTAAATAATTGGTTATTAAATAATTTAGAAGACAATAAATAAATAGTGGATATATATTTTATAAAATTAGAAGATCCGCTACAATAAATAAATAGTGGATATATATATCCAAAATTAGAAGATCCGCTTGTGAATGTTTATTAGTGGGAAAACTTGTTAAGGATGAATGTGATGATGCCACATGGTAAATTGTTGTGCCAAAAACAATTCTTTTATTATATATATATATATATATATAGATATATAGATATATAGATATAGATATAGATATAAATATAGATATATATATATATACATATTTTACATTTGGAATAAATATAATTCTAAAGTTTGATCTAAGACTATTAAATTATCTCAAAAAAGACATCGACATAGATCTATGAAGACTTTGGTTTGATTTGTTTGTTTGTGCTTTTCTAAAGTCAATGCATGGTAAGCTAGTCAACTTTTTATATATGGGCACTTAGAGAAAGCAATACCTCGAGAACAAATTGCATTTACCCTTACGACTAATTACTTTTCAACCATTAACACTTAAGAAGGACCCTGGCTCACACCATAAAACTATGTTGACTAAAAAACAAGACAAATATGTCACGAAAACGATTGGGAATCATATGTTAATAATTACCGTCCATTTAACAGAAATATGTTTATTTTAGAAAAAGTCGTATGAATGTGAAGAATTACATAAAGATCGAGTGGAGTTTGAATATGAAATGGTTATTTGTCAAAGAAGACAATTTAATATGATAAAAAATTAACCTGTAATGCATCACCCTTTCATCTTGCTTTTTGATTATTGTATGCATTTAGCGGGTAAGAAGGTCTTTCTGTGACATGCATTTCATGGCGTTCTCATTTTCAAAAAGAGAAGTTTAATTGGTAAACACGTTCGGTTGAACAGTTTTTTTTATGACAACGAGTTGTAAAACATATATATGATCTTTATGTTAGAATATATATATTTACGTGTATATATATATATATAGAGAGAGAGAGAAAGGATAAAATGAAACCCACTTCAGTTGGAAAAACCATGAAAACTGTTCAAAAAAGGGGTAAAAAATTCGTTTTTTTTTCTAAATTTTTTTATGGTGGTTCTCTATGTTATAGAGCTCTCCTTTATTGAAAAAAATCTAAAAAACGCCTACTCGATTTTTTTTAAAAAATTCTCAAAAAATCGTTTTTTTTGCATATACTTAGTATCTCGGCCAAAACGGGGGTAAAAAATCGTGTTTTTATTTTCATATATTTTTTTATACATTCTACATCCCATTTTAATACTTTTGGTGAAAAAAAATCAAAAAAGCGCCTAGGAAATATTTTTATAAAAAATAATTAGTGTTTTATTTACATACGTAAGAAGCGAAATTTACATATGTAACTGGGCTTTTTTCACATATGTAACGTGAAAAATTCCAGATTTTGGGAATTTTTTTTAAAAAAAACCCCTAGGCGGTTTTTTGATTTTTTTTCACCATGGGGATCGATATAAGGCAAAGAATCACTAAAAAAATTTTGAAAAAAAAAAAACTTTTTGGCCTCGTTTTTGAAGAGTTTCCATGGTTTTTCCAACTCAAGTGGGTTTTCAATATATCCTTACCCTATATATATATATATATAGGGTAAAAGATCCATGTAGACCCCTTATTTTTTGTAGACCCCGTAGACCCCTTATAAAACTCAATAAAACTCATTAAAACTCACTAAAAATAAAACTCAGTTTTGTTAATTTAGTTTTTTTATTTGCGATAAGCTTTTAAGAACAAAAAAAGACAATTAAAAAAAAAGAAAAACGAAAAACATTAAAAATTAAACATTTTAAGACAATAAGTTTTAAAATCAATGAGTTTAAAACTCAATAAACTCAATAAAACTCTGTGTTGCGTTTAAAACTCATTATTTTAAAACTCATTGTCTTAAAATATTTGATTTTTAATGTTTTTTGGTTTTTTTTAATTTATTTATTTATTTTTTTGGTTCTTAAAAGCTTATCGTAATAAAGAAAATCAAATTTACAACACTAAGTTTTATTTTTATTGAGTTTTATAGGGGTCTACGGGGTCTACAAAATTTAAGGGGTCTACACGAAACCCTTCCCTATATATATATATATATATATATATATATATATATATATATATATATAATATATATGAAAAGATTGAATGCCACATGGCATCACCAAAACAATCTTTTTTTTCATTTTTCCGCTCAAATGTTTTGCCTTATATTTTTTTAATTGGTTTCAATAATTGACAAAGTCATTAACTAATTTGTTAACAAAGTAATTGACATTAAATGCATATCTCATATACTAATTTAAAAACTGAAATTAATTGAAATTGATTTATAATAAATGAGGATATGAATACTTTTTTTTTCAAATTTATAACTTTTTATATTGTTGAATGTTAATTTTTTTTCTTTAATTCTAATTATCGAATTACATTTTTATAACATGTTAAATTTTGTATTCGTTTTTTAAAACCCCCCGTGCGTCGCACGGGTATCAAAAACTAGTATATATATATATATATAGGTAAAAGATTCGTGTAGAGCCCTTATTTTTTGTAGACCCCGTAGACCCCTTATAAAACTCATTAAAACTCACTAAAAATAAAACTCAGTTTTGTTAATTTAGTTTTTTTTATTTGCGATAAGCTTTTAAGAACAAAAAAGACAATTAAAAAAAAAGAAAAACGAAAAACATTAAAAATTGAACATTTTAAGACAATGAGTTTTAAAAATCAATGAGTTTAAAACTCAATAAACTCAATAAAACTCAGTGTTGCGTTTAAAACTCATTATTTTAAAACTCATTGTCTTAAAATGTTCGATTTTTAATGTTTTTTGTTTTTTTTAATTTATTTATTTATTTTTTTTGTTCTTAAAAGCTTATCGTAATAAAAAAAAACCAAATTTACAACACTGAGTTTTATTTTTATTGAGTTTTATAGGGGTCTACGGGGTCTACAAAATTTAAGGGGTCTACACGGAACCCTTTCCTATATATATATATATATATATGTTGGAAAAAGGGTGTGTGAATGAGATGCTAATCTCAAAGAATTTTTTGGTACAAGTTTAGGAATGTGGTGCATCCTATCCCACATTGGTGGGTGAACAAAAGTTCTTCTAGTTTATAAGGATAACCCTCAAAGCCTTGAATAAATCATGTGTCATGTTTTACTCTGGCTTATACCCTTGCGCGGGGGTGCGGGTGGGGGGGGGGGTGCGAATCCTCGCTATGTGGGTCGAAATTCTAAACTCATGCCCGTGCGACCTGCGGACACGAATGAGCTCCAAACACTAGGTCCGTTCCAGTCGGGTTTTTGTTTTGAGCGGATTTTAGAAGGGACTTTTTGTTTTTCAAAACCTGAAAAATCTTTTGGCTTCCAACTGGTTAATGGTCATTGATGTAGATCATTAAACCTGATTAATGTCCATAATGCACATTAATATTTGTGTATTATATATACACGGTTTTGGGAGGAGATGGAGTGCACACGAAAGCACACTAAGATCCACAAACACATATTCAAGAATCTGTCTGCAGCAGATTCGTTTCGTTCGTCTCAGCAACTATCATCCAATTTCGTTTCAGGCAGATCATCTTGTCCGGCAGTACACGCTGCTTCGTACCGGTGTACCCTGGGAACAGACGGCGAATCTGTTTAAGGGAATTATGTCAAACACAAGCCCGGTTCCTTCGTTTTTCTTGTTTTCTACTTTCAGGGATCGTTCCAGCCATCAGTTCGTCATACGGTTCACTGCGTCATCTATTCGGTTAGATCGTCAATTTATTTTGTATTCTTATATTATGCTTCTGTTTGTGTAACGATTGTCATAATCGTTTTACGCATAAATTCCAACAAACTTAAACAGATTCTTAGATTGTTGAAACAATCATTGTTTCTTGATATATGTTTATTCTGGTATAAAAACGTTTTATGAATGTTATTGGAGAATGTTTTTAAATTCACATATTGTGTGATTTAAAACAATTTGTTTAAAATGTTTTTATCTCCAATTTTGGTCGGTCATGGCTCAAACGTGCGTTTTGCATTTGGACAATTTATACCAAACGTGTAAATGATTTATAAAGATTATTGTCCAACGTGAATGCTATAGTGGACGATGTTTTTAAAACCGAACTTTATGCAAATTTGTAATATAGAACGTGTCTTGATGATGGAATTAAGAACGTGTCTTGATGATGGAATTAAGAGCGTGTCTTGATGATGGAATTAAGAACGTGTCTTGATGATGTAATTAAGAACGTGTCTTGATGAGATGGTGATGAACGTTGATAATTTAATATTTTATTATTATTTATTAATAAAAGGGTTTTGGTCTATTATGTTTACAACCCTTGTAACGGGTCATCACAAGAATTTAACAAGGTGTTAAAATTCGTTGAATCTCATTGCTAATCTTGTGAGAAATAGCAATTAAGAAAAACAACTTGGTGTTGTTTTCAAATTTATTTAATTAAAGTATATCTGTATAAAATATAGATGTATAACAACTTGGTGTTGTTGCTTTGAGCAGATTTGTTCAAAATGAAACGAGGACATGAAGAGATAAGTACGTGGAGTTCCACTGAGGGAGTACCTCAAGATAGGACTCATGGAAATATCTTAGGATTCACTCCTTCAATGTCAGGAATGACTCGAGTGATTGCCTGCCGAGGGTGGTTCATAATGTCTGGAGCAACAATTCATGCATGCTCTAATCGTTATTCCTTTAAGGAATATCGTGCTATCAAAAATCGCATAATGATGTTAGATGGCACTAAACGAAAGGCGATTGGGACCGGGACTGTAGAATTAGAAGTGTCTACAAGATGTACCCTTACCCTGGAAGATGTTTTCCATGTGCCTAGCATCAAGAAGAATGTTATCTCTGTGAGCAAGTTGAATATCGATGGTTACTCGATATTATTTGCATCAACGAATTCGTGGAGGATGTTTCGTCATCAGAATTCGGTTAATTTCCATGCGGTAGGAACTGTTGTAGGAGGACTACATCGCTTAACTCTTTGGAGTGATGTTAAAGAGGTCATTGAGATATCTAATGACGAGAATGTTGGGGATAGCAACATTATATGATTTTATGTTTTAATAAGACTTTATTTCGTTATAAAATAATTGGTTTAAATAAGACTTTGTTCTGTTTTAGAATAAGTGTTTATGATTTATCGTTTGCAATTATTTTAATAAAATAGTTTGTTGCTTTGATGTTTGAGATTTACAATACAAATGTTTATTCAAATTATTTCTAATCAGATAGTGCAATATGTCTGTTGCACATGTATAACTTGTGAGTTAAGATTAAACATATAAATCATATATGCAACACCTCCATATAATGTTAGATGATAAAGTGTATTAAAGTACACAAACTTTGTACATCTTGTAGTGTTCCACATAATAGGAATGCACAAATGTGAATGGTGACAAACGTATGCTTGATATGTCACTATGGACTACAATGTATGGTATTGTAGATTATAAATCTTTATAGATTTATGAGGGTCAAGTAGATGCGCCTACCACATCTATGTTGTTGAACTATTTGAGGACGTGATGTTCATTTTGGGAGAGTATCCCAAAACGTATAGTTCTAGAAAACAAAGGATGATACATTACTTGTGTAATGGATTGTTGAGTGTCAATTTGGTTGACTACATCTCAAAACAATATTGATTATATTTTGGATTCATTCATATTGGTTATGAATGCACTCACCAAATTTAATCGAATTAAGGCTCATGATGAGGCCTTCGAGTATCATTGGTGTTCTGGATACTAAGGCAAATAGGTTATGATCCTAAAACCGAATAATAGGTTATGTATGGTTTTGTAACATACATATGAGACGTACACAATGTTACTGGTCTAGTCTCACGAATTTGTCTAAATGAATGTGTGAATATGGGAAACGGATATTGTGATATCCATTGAGGTTGTGATGAATCAGAATGATGCATCTTCTGTTCACATGCTAACGTATTGCCGTCTAAGGCATGCTAGACTAGCACTAGGTTGATTGTGAAGCTCTTTTGTAAGAGTAATCAACTATAATATTCAAGATACACATGAACACAATACTAGATTTGTGTATAGACAAAGTTCAAAGAAAGTCTACATTCGGTGTAAGGAACATGATATAAACTATGGAAAACTTGAATGACTAGGTCATTAAAGTTGATATTACCTAGTTTTCGACGCCTATAGCAATTTTGATTTCTTCCGGACCACTGGTTCTTTCGAACAGGGTGTTCCGGACTTGTGTGCTCCTTCGGATATGTTGTTCCGGAATCGTGTAGTTCTTCCAGACAGGTTGTTCCGGACTCTTGTGGGTCTTTCACAATTTCTAGAATTATGCTAGAGGTTAACTTAGAATTATTCTAAGTATGAGATGCTTGTGTGAACATACTTATGGGAAAAGCATGTGTTGCTTACATCAACTCTAAAGCACTCGTGAGCTAATATATATAATGAGTTGAACTTATGGATCGTAATGATACATTTATTGTTCAAAGTGTGATCATAAGTGATGCCACATAAAGCTTATCTAAGTGCAGGCAATGTGGGGGGGAGAGAGACCATTTGAGAAACAACCAGTGTGATGGTTGAAATAGCATAACCATAGAGAAAGGGAGAACCTTTCATCACCCTATTTGGATGCCATCCAATGACACTTAAATGTGGGGGTGGCTTGCATTTGATATATATGTTTGGCAATAAAGATTAAAACCATATGACTAAGTGTAGTACACAATAGTCATAAGGATGTGTTCACCTTGGAAAGACTATAAGTGGTCACAAAGGGTACTTATTGGAAGATTAAGATTATAAATCTTGGGTGCAAATTATCTTGGTTGGTTTGATGAATTGTGGGAACCATCTAGTTTATGATAACTGAGTGGTTGGCATCCCAGGGAAAGGTCCACTAGCTCCCATGCAGATGATATGCTCATTGATGTAAGTAATGTCAAGACGTCTTGGATGCAAGAGTTGACATGAAAGACATTGGAATGACAAATGTGGTTTTGGAAATTCAAAAACACATGAACTGAAAGTGGACTTGTTTAAAGACAAACCCACTGTGTGGACTAAAATTCTTGAGAAGTTATGGGAATGGCAAATAGCTTTTGCAAATGGTTTT
This sequence comes from Deinandra increscens subsp. villosa, assembly GCA_039602395.1. Classification (NCBI taxonomy): domain Eukaryota; kingdom Viridiplantae; phylum Streptophyta; class Magnoliopsida; order Asterales; family Asteraceae; genus Deinandra; species Deinandra increscens. The sequence continues at coordinate 26,712,969 of JBCNJP010000017.1, read as the reverse complement.
TGCAATGACTCTAATGTGGCTAGAACTACAAAAAGGACATCCGTACCCCCCCTCTTTGCTTTGGGCGGTATTGAAATTCAAATTGCTTCCACCTCTTTTTAACGTTGGACATCGGTACCTCTCTCTCTCTCTCTCTCTCTCTCTCTCTCTCAATATTCACGAGTCTTTGTTTCTTCTCAATTCATCTCTCAATATTGATGATTCTCAGTTCATCCCCAGGTAATTTTTTTTTAGTTTTTAATTTCTTTTTTCATATCTCTGTTCATTTAAAGATGTAGGGTTTTCCTCTTTCATCTCAATCATAAAGACTTATCTGTGCAGTTGCAATCGCAGTGGTTGTTGCAAATGACCGAAATATGTTCGGCTCGACGATGTCGGGAAAATCATCATCTGAACTTTCGTTTCATCCGTTTCCTGTTCGAGAATTCATGTGGAAGCTAAACATCGCAGGTAGCATGTCCTTCCATTTCATCTCAATCAGCGCCCTTAATTTCATTTGATGCATGGCTTCCATTGAAATTCATGTATGTTATTAATGCTTATTTCATTAATCTATTATGAGTTATGAAGTGTGAAGACAATGTTGTCTGTGTATTTAAAACTGTTCCATTTATAAGATTGGATTACAGTTTTAGTAATCCAAGGTTTGTTGAAGCCATCAAGACATCTCATTATTCCTTCCAAATAAAGATAAAGGTGTTATTGGTTAGATAATGAAGTGCTACTATAAGATGTATATATCACAAAAAATTTGTAGAATTTGGCATAATGGCTAAGTTTTTGTTGTAAAGAAATTGGAATTGAAACTCAAGTATCTATTTTTTCCTTATTTACATGTATTCCATATTAAAGTGAAATCAGAAAGAAGAATCTGGCCACAAGAAAACTGTTTTTTATCGCACTTTGAACTATAGTAAGCCCAAAAATTGATCATTCGGATGTACCCTTTAGCTAAATTTGAATCAAATATGCCCTTTTTATGATAATACTCTGCTCTAGGATTATAAGGTCAAAATAGGCTTTTAACACATGCTTAAGGTGCATTAATTATGAACAGCAAGTGGGTTTCAACAAATCCTAGGTACATGTTATTGCACACTATTAAGCACATAAATTCCCTACCACATATTTTCACAATTTGAACCAAAAATCTGGAATTGAGCTCGAGACTGGATTGAAAGATAGAAGTATCGGTCACATAGATTTTTGGGATGATATACAATGTCAACTAATTTCCCAAAGGTGTTTCAAGCAGGCTGTAACCTGACTATGACACGTAGTACGCATTAGTGACTAGGCTGAGAGTTTTGGACACTTGAGGGTCTCTTTTCTTGTGCTCTTTGGCATCTTTTGGGGTGTATTTATTATATATATATATATATATATATATATATATATATATATAATACATTAATAAATATATAAGAGAAAGAAAGTTCAAGTGTTGAATTTTTAAGAGTTTTACAAGTTTATATGCATTGTGTACAAGTGCTTTAAGCACAAAATCTTAATTTTTAGGTTGAAAGATGGTTGAGTTCGAATCTGGCCAAGGAAAGCTGACTCCATTGAAACTTTCGGTCTCAGACCAAACCTCCCCAAATCTGGCAAGGTAAGCTTGATCCTTGCTCCTCTGGGTATGATCTCAGACTGCTTTCTCACTTTCACTTTTACACAGTCTCCTAATCTGATCATACCTCAAACAGATGGTGAAATCGAACGGTTCACATGCGCTAATCCATGGCTCACTCCCTGATTTTGCCCTAATTATAAAGAGTATTTGAGAAAGCATTGATACAGACATCTCAAATCAGAAAAGGCACAACCTCAAACACAAATTTGAGTGTAGGAGCTTGAAAGAAATTTTAAATTTCAAATCAGATGGTAGCTTTCTCTCTCCCGTCTTCCAGGTTTGCATCTTTGTTTCTTTTTCCTTTCACATTGTTGTAATCTGGCTTGCATAAATCAAACATAACCCTTATTTAGCTTGCAGAAATGTTTACATCGTCGCTTTTTAGAGAGAAATCATACAACTCTAGCTCCTCTTCAAGTATACAGGTAACTTATTCTTGATGTTCTTCATGTTTTTGAATGAAACCATAATCGATTTACGTTTTCATCAGCTGTATAAGGAAGTAAAGTATTACTGGTTCACATGAACCATCTTCGTTCCCCATGAATCTGAATTTGAATCAGAAGGACAACCCTACTTTTCTTTTGTAGGACATCCGTACCTCCCCTTTGCTTTGGGCGGTATTGAAATTCAAATTTCTTCCACCTCTTTTTCACGTTGGACATCGGTACCTCTCTCTCTCTCTCAATATTCATGAGTCTTCATTTCTTCTCAGTTCATCTCTCAATATTGATGACTCTCAGTTCATCCCCAGGTAATTTTTTTTAGTTTTTAATTTCTTTTTTCATATCTTTGTTCATTTAGAGATGTAGGGTTTTTCTCTTTCATCTCAATAACAAAGATGTATCTGTGCAGTTGCAATCGCAGTGGTTGTTGCAAATGACCGAAATATGTTCGGCTCGGCGATGTCGGGAAAATCATCATCTGAACTTTCGTTTCATCCGTTTCCTATTCGAGAATTCATGTTGAAGCTAAACATCGCAGGTAGCATGTCCTTCCATTTCATCTCAATCAGCGCCCTTAATTTCATTTGATGCATGTCTTCCGTTGAAATTAATGTATGTTATTAATGCTTATTTCATTACTCTATTATGAGTTATGAAGTGTGAAGACAATGTTGTCTGTGTATTTAAAACTGTTCCATTTATAAGATTGGATTACAGTTTTAGTAATCCAAGGTTTGTTGAAGCCTTCAAGACATCTCATTATTCCTTCTAAATAAAGATAAAGGTGTTATTGGTTAGATAATGATGTGGTACTATAAGATGTATATATCACAAAAAATTGTAGAATTTGGTATAATGACTAAGTTTTTGTTGTAAAGATATTGGAATTGAAACTCGGGTATCTCTTTTTTCCTTATTTACATGTATTCCACATTAAAGTGAAATCAGAATGAAGAATCTGGCCACAGGAAAACTGCTGTTTATCGCACTTTGAACTATAGTAAGCCCAAAAATTGATCATTCGGATGTACCCTTTAGCTAAATCTAAATTAAATGTGCCCTTTTTATGATAGGATTATAAGGTCAAAATAGGCTTTTAACACTTGCTTAAGGTGCATTAATTATGAACAGCAAGTGGGTTTCAACAAATCCTAGGTACATGTTATTGCACACTATTAAGTACATAAATTCCCTACCACATATTTTCACAATTTGAACCAAAAATCTGGAATCAAGCTCAAGACTGGATTGAAAAGATAAAGAATAGATCACATAGATTTTTGGGATGATATACAATGTCAACTAATTTCCCAAAGGTGTTTCAAGAAGGCTGTAACCTGACTATGACACGTAGTACGCATTAGTGACTAGGCTGAGAGTTTTGGACACCTGAGGGTCTCTTTTCTTGTGCTCTTTGGCATCTTTTGGGGTGTATTTATTATATATATATATATATATATATATATATATATATATAGATATATATATATCTATAATACATTAATAAATATATAAGAGAAAGAAAGTTCAAGTGTTGAATTTTTAAGAGTTTTACAAGTTTATATGCATTGTGTACAAGTGCGTTATGCACAAAATCTTAATTTTTAGGTTGAAAGATGGTTGAGTTCGAATCTGGCCAAGGGAAGCTGACTCCATTGAAACTTTCGGTCTCAGACCAAACCTCCCCAAATCTGGCAAGGGAAGCTTGATCCTTGCTCCTCTGGGTATGATCTCAGACTGCTTTCTCACTTTCACTTTTACATAGTCTCCTAATCTGATCATACCTCAAACAGATGGTGAAATCGAACGGTTCACAGGCGCTAATCCATGGCTCACTCCCTGATTTTGCCCTAATTCTAAAGAGTATTTGAGAAAGCATTGATACAGACATCTCAAATCAGAAAAGGCACAACCTCAAACACAAATTTGAGTGAAGGAGCTTGAAAGAAATTTTAAATTTCAAATCAGATGGTAGCTTTCTCTCTCCCGTCTTCCAGGTTTGCATCTTTGTTTCTTTTTCCTTTCACATTGTTGTAATCTGGCTTGCATAAATCAAACATAACCCTTATTTAGCTTGCAGAAATCTTTACATCTGTACAACTCTAGCTCCTCTTCAAGTATACAGGTAACTTATTCTTGATGTTCTTCATGTTTTTGAATGAAACCATAATCGATTTACGTTTTCATCAGCTGTACAAGGAAGTAAAGTATTACTGGTTCACATGAACCATCTTCGTTCCCATGAATCTGAATTTGAATCAGAAGGACAACCCTACTTTTCTTTTGTAGGACATCCGTACCTCCCCTTTGCTTTGGGCGGTATTGAAATTCAAATTTCTTCCACCTCTTTTTCACGTTGGACATCGGTACCTCTCTCTCTCTCTCTCAATATTCATGAGTCTTCATTTCTTCTCAGTTCATCTCTCAATATTGATGACTCTCAGTTCATCCCCAGGTAATTTTTTTAGTTTTTAATTTCTTTTTTCATATCTTTGTTCATTTAGAGATGTAGGGTTTTTCTCTTTCATCTCAATAACAAAGATGTATCTGTGCAGTTGCAATCGCAGTGGTTGTTGCAAATGACCGAAATATGTTCGGCTCGGCGATGTCGGGAAAATCATCATCTGAACTTTCGTTTCATCCGTTTCCTGTTCGAGAATTCATGTTGAAGCTAAACATCGCAGGTAGCATGTCCTTCCATTTCATCTCAATCAGCGCCCTTAATTTCATTTGATGCATGTCTTCCGTTGAAATTAATGTATGTTATTAATGCTTATTTCATTACTCTATTATGAGTTATGAAGTGTGAAGACAATGTTGTCTGTGTATTTAAAACTGTTCCATTTATAAGATTGGATTACAGTTTTAGTAATCCAAGGTTTGTTGAAGCCTTCAAGACATCTCATTATTCCTTCTAAATAAAGATAAAGGTGTTATTGGTTAGATAATGATGTGGTACTATAAGATGTATATATCACAAAAAATTGTAGAATTTGGTATAATGACTAAGTTTTTGTTGTAAAGATATTGGAATTGAAACTCGGGTATCTCTTTTTTCCTTATTTACATGTATTCCACATTAAAGTGAAATCAGAATGAAGAATCTGGCCACAGGAAAACTGCTGTTTATCGCACTTTGAACTATAGTAAGCCCAAAAATTGATCATTCGGATGTACCCTTTAGCTAAATCTAAATTAAATGTGCCCTTTTTATGATAGGATTATAAGGTCAAAATAGGCTTTTAACACTTGCTTAAGGTGCATTAATTATGAACAGCAAGTGGGTTTCAACAAATCCTAGGTACATGTTATTGCACACTATTAAGTACATAAATTCCCTACCACATATTTTCACAATTTGAACCAAAAATCTGGAATCGAGCTCAAGACTGGATTGAAAAGATAAAGAATAGATCACATAGATTTTTGGGATGATATACAATGTCAACTAATTTCCCAAAGGTGTTTCAAGAAGGCTGTAACCTGACTATGACACGTAGTACGCATTAGTGACTAGGCTGAGAGTTTTGGACACCTGAGGGTCTCTTTTCTTGTGCTCTTTGGCATCTTTTGGGGTGTATTTATTATATATATATATATATATATATAGATATATATATATATATCTATAATACATTAATAAATATATAAGAGAAAGAAAGTTCAAGTGTTGAATTTTTAAGAGTTTTACAAGTTTATATGCATTGTGTACAAGTGCGTTATGCACAAAATCTTAATTTTTAGGTTGAAAGATGGTTGAGTTCGAATCTGGCCAAGGGAAGCTGACTCCATTGAAACTTTCGGTCTCAGACCAAACCTCCCCAAATCTGGCAAGGGAAGCTTGATCCTTGCTCCTCTGGGTATGATCTCAGACTGCTTTCTCACTTTCACTTTTACATAGTCTCCTAATCTGATCATACCTCAAACAGATGGTGAAATCGAACGGTTCACAGGCGCTAATCCATGGCTCACTCCCTGATTTTGCCCTAATTCTAAAGAGTATTTGAGAAAGCATTGATACAGACATCTCAAATCAGAAAAGGCACAACCTCAAACACAAATTTGAGTGAAGGAGCTTGAAAGAAATTTTAAATTTCAAATCAGATGGTAGCTTTCTCTCTCCCGTCTTCCAGGTTTGCATCTTTGTTTCTTTTTCCTTTCACATTGTTGTAATCTGGCTTGCATAAATCAAACATAACCCTTATTTAGCTTGCAGAAATCTTTACATCTTCTCTTTTTAGAGACAAATCATACAACTCTAGCTCCTCTTCAAGTATACAGGTAACTTATTCTTGATGTTCTTCATGTTTTTGAATGAAACCATAATCGATTTACGTTTTCATCAGCTGTACAAGGAAGTAAAGTATTACTGGTTCACATGAACCATCTTCGTTCCACATGAATCTGAATTTGAATCGGAAGGACAACCCTACTTTTCTTTTGTAGGACATCCGTACCTCCCCTTTGCTTTGGGCGGTATTGAAATTCAAATTTCTTCCACCTCTTTTTCACGTTGGACATCGGTACCTCTCTCTCTCTCTCTCTCAATATTCATGAGTCTTCATTTCTTCTCAGTTCATCTCTCAATATTGATGATTCTCAGTTCATCCCCAGGTAATTTTTTTTAGTTTTTAATTTCTTTTTTCATATCTTTGTTCATTTAGAGATGTAGGGTTTTTCTCTTTCATCTCAATCACAAAGATGTATCTGTGCAGTTGCAATCGCAGTGGTTGTTGCAAATGACCGAAATATGTTCGGCTCGGCGATGTTGGGAAAATCATCATCTGAACTTTCGTTTCATCCGTTTCCTGTTCGAGAATTCATGTTGAAGCTAAACATCGCAGGTAGCATGTCCTTCCATTTCATCTCAATCAGCGCCCTTAATTTCATTTGATGCATGTCTTCTGTTGAAATTAATGTATGTTATTAATGCTTATTTCATTACTCTATTATGAGTTATGAAGTGTGAAGACAATGTTGTCTGTGTATTTAAAATTGTTCCATTTATAAGATTGGATTACAGTTTTAGTAATCCAAGGTTTGTTGAAGCCATCAAGACATCTCATTATTCCTTCCAAATAAAGATAAAGGTGTTATTGGTTAGATAATGATGTGGTACTATAAGATGTATATATCACAAAAAAATTGTAGAATTTGGCATAATGGCTAAGTTTTTGTTGTAAAGAAATTGGAATTGAAACTCGGGTATCTCTTTTTTCCTTATTTACATGTATTCCATATTAAAGTGAAATCAGAAAGAAGAATCTGGCCACAAGAAAACTGTTTTTTATCGCACTTTGAACTATAGTAAGCCCAAAAATTGATCATTCGGATGTACCCTTTAGCTAAATCTAAATCAAATGTGCCCTTTTTATGATAATAATCTGCTCTAGGATTATAAGGTCAAAATAGGCTTTTAACACATGCTTACAGTTGACAAAACTCAGTCATTGTTCAGAATCATATACTTTCAGCTTTTCATATCTAGATTAGACAATATATTTCATTTACTGAATGATTTTCATACGAGCATCTGTTAAATTCTAATTCAAATTTATCATTATTGTTGCAATTAAGTTTGTATATTTAAATTTGGGTTGTTTATGCTACTGTTAAATTTTGTGTTCCGATGCTTGCTTAAAGTGTAATATTAATAGTTATTTTGTGTTGCTAATGGACTTAGAATCATATGTTTATGTTTCCAAAAATATAATTAGTTGTGTTTCACTAATGTGTTTTCTGCAAACAAAAACAATTAAAAAAGCACAATTTTTTAGGGGTCAACAATTTCATCTTTTCTATTCTCCCACTTGCTTTATATTTTTTTTTTAAAAATCAAGAAAAAATTGGCCAAGCTAACCTTCAAAGTTTTTCTTTTGAAAATTTTCCAGAACTGGGTTTTTGTTGTAAGCAATGACATATCACATGCAATTGATCAAGAAATAGCCAAGTCAGACAATGTTACTTCTTTAAGCTGACTTAAACAGTTTTACTTCTCACAAGAAGAACACACTCTTCATTGAAAATATGCACAGCATGTACTGAAGAGATGTCTGTTATCCTGGACCTGGTACAATCACTTTAAAAAACAAATAAGTTAATGGAAGTCCTCCTTAACTGTTCCTGCACACTATGAGAGATTAGTTAGCCATTGGAACCCAGGCCATTGTGGTTCTGGGTAGACCTGATGAAATTCCTTTTGTAAAATCTAGGATTGGGGGTGTGGTTGCCTTGGTTTTGGGTTTTACTTGGTCATCTTCTTTTTTCTTGACCTTCCAGGTTTTGTGGTTCGATTTTTCTTTTACCTGAGGACTTTTAGGTGGATTTTTGTTGACATTTATACCTTGACCATCTTTAATTGTTTGGAATGTTTTTTATACACTCCTTTTGGTTGGTAATTTTGATTTACCACCTTTGAAACATTCCATCTATCCCCTTCAAACCTCACTTTTGTTTTAGGAAAATTGACAGGTTTACTTTTAGCTTTGAAAACATCATCAGTTTTAAAAACACTTTGTTTTTGTTTTTTGAGGTTTCTTAACTTTGTGATTTGATTTCTACACCTTTGGCTGCGAAGGTACAAACTTTTGCACCTTTGGGTTTGAAAGTGCAGGCTTTTGCTTTGAACCACCACTAGATTGGGCTTTTGGGATTTGATTCCGTATAGTGTACTTTGGGTAGTAGGGCTCATAGGGTCTATGCCGATGGTTTCCTGCCAGGTGTCCAGGCTTTCCACACACATGGCAAGACTATTTCTTGGGATATGCGGGAGTCTGGGTATAGTTGCGCCCAGTGGATTTTCAAGAAGGTTTTGAACAATTTTTATGTATCCAATGGGTTTTGTCGTTGGGTTTAGTGGTCAGAATATACTCCCGTTGTATCGGTTGATATTGGTCATATGTAGACATGACTTCAGGGTACGGGACAAAATCATGAGGTTTGGCATCCCGTACTTTCTGCACATTTTTCTCAACATTATCATTCTCAAATTCATGATTTTCCACACCAAACACAAATGCATTTAAGGGTTAGGACCAGTAACCTGTGGTCTCTTACTTCGTTTTAAAATTTTAACAGTTCTCAATGTTCTCAAAGGTTTAGCATCATACTTGCCAAAATTAAAACCACCACACACTGAAGTATTGCTCAAGATTTTAGACTCAGACAGTTTTAAACCAGACTCAACCACAGGAAATTTAAATTTTTGTCCCAATTAAAATTTTCAAAAGAAGAACATGTTTGACTCTTAAAACTCACCTTTTCGTCCATTACCCCTGCCTCTTTGCTAACTTTATCAGCACAACAGATAGAATTGTCAGTAGTGTTAGTAACAGGAGAAAACATCTTAATGGGACATGAGGCAAGTTTCCTATCAATTTCAGCTTTCACTTCTAATGTGGTTTGAGAAGTCTTATGTTCAGGTCTATCTCGTGCATCATTTGCATAGGAACAATGTGTGTAGATTTTTCATCTTTTTCTTCTGTGCCAAAACCTAAACCCGAATTATCTCTAACATGCCTCATTCTAACGTCAGTGTTATAAAACAAGGAACTAGCTTCCATAATTTTTTATTGAATTTTATCATTACGCTCTATTGTGGTTTGATATTTGCCTAGTTTAGTTTTCAGTTCTTCCACTTATGTGGTTATTTCTTCTACCTTAGATTTAGCTAGCCTAAGATAGGTGCTCTTATCACTCAGCTGATTTTTCTAGGCTCCTAACGTCTAATTGGATAGCCTCAAGTTTCTCTCTAAATACTATAGTCTTATCATTATATTCCCTAACGTCTCTAGAAGTGGATTAATGATCTAAAGTTTCATTTGTGAACTTACGTTCCCATTCTTTAATAGTTGCATGACACTTAGGGTTTAAACATACCTCATTGGTGTTGGAAGATGCAGTGGTACCTGGTAGAACGTGTGCCATGATTTTCTTTGGATGAAATTATAGCGCAATTTTTTTTGGATCGAAAAGTGTAACTGGATAGGAAAGGTATTTTTGGATCAAAAAGTGTCACCGAATCGAAAAGTGGACCTTTTGATCGAAAAGCTGAATGGATCGAAAAGTGGACTTTTTGATCGAAAAGCTGAATGGATCGAAAAGTGGACTTTTTGATCGGACAGAGTAACGGCTTAAGCAGAGAGCGATGACGAGCCGAAAATTATACTTTTCGATCGAATTGTAAACCTGGGACTAGCCACAGAACCGATCGAAAAGCGTTCAGTGATCAAAAAGGGGTAGCTCGGAAAGTGTAAGCTGATCGGAAAGTATACTTTTCGATCGGGCAATTGACGAACCGAAAAGTACTTCTCGATCGAAATGCTGCAGGTCGATAAAAAACCTGGCGATGGTCTTATCGAAAGGCCAATCGAAAAGCCAACGGATGGATCGAAAAGCTATATGTATCGATCGAAAACACGGGACTAAGCCATAGTTTCGATCAAAAAGCTTTATACTTCGTTTCTGGACCTCATGTTCGATTTGACCCTGCAAACACTCACGTGTTTCCTCTTTTTTCGAACTAAAGAACTGAAACACCACAAAAACCTTAAATCGTTAGTCACAAATCTCTTGAATCTGGTATCGTGAGAGCCACGAAACGAAGTTTCTTGGCTCTGATACCAATTGTAAGGATCGATCTAACCCTCACGCGATATATAAACCAATGAACATCGTGCGGAATCCGGTGATTAAAGGTGATTCAAGAATAAACAAAAATAATAACCGAATAACGATTGAAAGTAAATAAACAAAAGAAACAAACCCATTAAAAGAAGAACACTTGAGTTGGTTGCAATCACAAAGACTCCGATCCAAGGAGGATTTCAAATTAAACACCCTCAAAACCAAGAGAACCAACAACCTAAACATATGGGGAGGGTTTCCTTCATATATAGATTCTCCAACTCGGAGAACAAACCACTCTAGAAACCCTAATTACCCTCCGATTCCCGTATTTGAACACCTAGGCCCACTAAACTCCCTATAAACACTTTCTAATTGAGCCGAAACACATCTAAAATGGCCCAATGACCAAATATAATAATAACCCAACTATTTTCACATATTATAATGCATAGGCCTTCAAAATAGTCCACCAATAGATAATTTAATACACAAGCCACACATTATTCTCTTACAAGATATTGGGTAGTACTATTGGGAACTGACAACCCCCACTCAGCGGGCACGAGATGCACCTCACGACTGGTGGTCGGACTGAGTTCAATGTCAGCCTAACTTACCATGATCAAGTAGACACGGAAAATGCATTAAAACGTAAGGACAAAGTGCTATACTTATTTTTTAGTCAGCTTTGTTTGCGAACGTCTTAGTAGCATGAAACTAGGCTAGTTACCTATGATATGGAGTGTGCTTTAATTACTTAACTTAGACGAACAATTACTATTGTATTCGTACCCGCATGTCTATTTGATATAGTAGAATGTGTGCCTTGGGAACTCACTCAACATTAGGTTGATACTTGTTCTTTTCATGTTTTGACAGGTCGCTAAGAGTAACTGGTTTGTGCACACGCTTCGGCTTTCAAGTTTCTTTTTATTTTGGGAAAAATAAACGCCTTTCAGACCATGTATTTTGTTTAAATTATTCGTGAGCGGTTTTGCTCACGAACGAGCGCCTTATTTTACGCAACAAGTTTACTTCCGTTGTTTCTAAAATTTTCAATAAATCTGATTAAATAAGTAACTCCGGTCTGGAGCGAAATTTACATTTTAAATCCTGACCTTTTAGTATTTGTAACTAATGACTCGATCCTGTTCTTGTGGTACCCCCACACGGTAAAACTCCATTAGTGGGAATTGGTGGTGTGACAATCAAACCATTTCCTACTATTCAAATTGAGAACTTTATGAACTTAATAGTTGACCCTGTTGAGGAGGCTCCCATTATTAAAGATGTTGACATCTCTATTGATTTTCCAGAACAATAAACAAAGAACAACGTTCCACTTGATAACTATTAGATAACTTCTGAGGGTGTCGATTATTTTTAAAACATAAATGCAAAGTCTAAACCAATTGCCCACATATCTAATCATGCGACTGAGCCAAATTTTTTAAAACCGACTATTTATATCCCCTATCCACTTTGTATCATCAGAAATCTTTAAAAACTAGAGGTAAGTCAAAGGATTCAGGTTGTTCTTCCTGTTCCAACTGTTCACTAAAGAAACAAGTAACCAAGCATGTCGGTTGTCGCTCAGACCACAAGAAAACTTGTTAGGGAATGTATAATCTATGGTGAAGTTGGTCATGTTGCGGTTAAGTGATTTACCATCCATTTTTTCAATGTCAAAGCAAGCTAAAAGATTTTCAAAATCTAAACGAAGACTTTGTTAAGAATCAGTATGTAATACCAACACACGTTAGAAAAACACTTATGAAAAAGAACATTGTATTTAACAAACAACCAACTATTATGGTGGGAAATCCTTACAAAGGAAGTTTTCTGTCAAAAGACAAGTTTATATGGAGAAGCAAAATTCATAGAAGCCAAGGTTCCTACGGATAACTATAGAGAATACTCATCCGCACAAACTAGCAAAACAAAAAGTCTTGTAGAAACATGTGTTTATACAGAAAGAAAAGGGTACATAGAAAATAAGGTTTATACGAAAAACAACATAAGAAACAATTCCAGAGAAACTTCATATGTTGAAGTTCCTCATTTTGAAACAATGAACCAAAAATCAAGGATGAGATACAAGGCAAGAAAATCTTAAAAAAATGAATGCCTTTGACAATCATGAAGAGGTCAAAACTGATTTTCATAATGCTCAAAATCCTAACAGTCCATGGAAACCAAAACATACTTCTAAGGAACTAACTGTGTGATATTCAATTTAGATATAATGACGCTATGGGAAGATCCGAGACCATAATGGGTTGGGACCCACAAACTAATTAACTTGATGGTGTGTGCACAGGCCCTTGGTTGCAGAGAACTGGATCGTTTGAAATTGGGGGTGTGACAAATTGGTATCAGACCCCTTGGTTGCAGAGAACTGGATCGTTTGAAAAAATGAAACTGCAACTGGAAACCAAACATTAGTTACAAACTCATTTATCCCAAAAGCGTCTTTGCGTGCCAAGATTGATTACTCAATTAGTTATATATATTTTGTTATTGTGTCTGTCTGGGAGTTGCATAGATGGCACCATCAGATAATATTAGAGGAAAGAAAGCTGCTAAGGAGGAAACTCCAAAGAACGGGGAGTCATCATCCTGCCCACCCTTCCTGTACGCCGTAGAAGATTATAATAGGGAACGCCACCTCAACGCCGGTCGTTTAGCTCCCGATGATTTACGTTGGCTAAAGCCAACTACATACTGGATCTTGGAAAAGTATCACATACTCGTGGTGGAGGATATTCCTCCCTAGCCCTTCTATGTGCAACAGGTGATTGCTGGTCTGCTTTCTGGTTTTGAGGACACTATGGGGAAGGTCGAGCACTATCGAGGATTAGCGAATACATGCCTCAAGGAGGTCGGACGATTGGAGGTGTGTCTGGACAAGGAATTAGTTACATCCAGGGACGTACACAACGAATTGGCACTGGGTGTGCACAACATGAACGAAACTGTTCATGCCCTCAACGCCCACCCCGATATCATGGCTCAACAACTTGAGGAGGCCCTGGCTACCATCACTGACCAGCAGGATGCCATCGATAATCTGACTGAGCAGCTCGCTGCACTTCAGGGCCCAGGAGAACTTGATTATGACAATGAAGAACCTGAGGAAGACCCTATTGAGGAACCCGATGACATGATGGAAGAGGTAGTGGATGACCCTGCTCAGCATTAAAGACCCACTACCATGGCTGGACAATGACTAGATTTTTTTTTATTTCCAACTTTGAATGGACAATGACTGGATGTTTTTTTTTATTTTGATTTCGGTGTGTTATTTTTGAGATATGCTATATTTTACAAATGAATCTTGTGATGGGGTATTGCAAATTTACTTGTTGAATGTATGTCTAAAATTTTTATGACATGATGGTTATGTGTGCAATGATGCATGTTATAAATGAAATTAATATTGGACATATTAATCATTTGTATTACACACGCAAATGTGACATAATCATGTCTGGTGGAGGAAGAAATGGTGGTCACCACAATACCAACATGACAGCCGCTCAGCTTTAAACAATGATCAACGAGCATGTGCAAGCCATAGTCGTCGCGGTCTAACCTGGTGTCCAAGGTATGTAAGCCTTCATTAGAGCAAGCCACCCCGGTACCAATCCATTTCCTTTCTCTTCTAAATTTTGATATGTGCTTGCAAATCTCTCACTCCAGGTCCCCCGCCACCCCACTGTACGTTTAAGACGTACATGGACTGCAAACCCCTGGTGTATCAGGGTGGGTGCTGTTAGACTTCTAAGATGGTTAGAGAAGTCTGAGAAGGTTTTTTCCATGTTTAACTGCCCGGTAGGGGATTGTGTCAAGTTCATGACAGGAACACTCGAGGGAGTTGCCGTCACTTGGTGGAATTCTCAGATCCAAATGCTAGGTCTAGATGTAGCTAATGCAATGACGTGGCAAGCATTCAAAGAAGCAAACATGGAGGAGTATTTTCCTCAGGACCAGGTAAATAAGCTAGAAGGGGAGTTCATAAAATCCAATATGGTGGGTTTCGAGATTGAGGAATACACGACGCGCTACCACGAGTATGCGATCTTATGTCCCATGATGGTTGATGTTGTGTATAAGCGCATTGAGTGTTATCTGGATGGCCTTGTGCGACAAATCAAAGGTATGGTGACCTCTTCTCAACCCGCTAATGTTCAACAGGCTATCCGCCTAGCCCACAAGTTGACTGACTAAGAGGTTGAATGGGGAGCCCTTCCCACCAAGAAAGCAGCAAAAACTACCCTCAGTTGCAAAAGAAAGCGGGAGGACGAACCCGTTAACAATTAAGGAAACACCAGCAACAACAATAATAACAATTCCGGGAGGTCACTCAACTCCCATGGGTAGAATAGGCGCTCCAATAATGTTCGCAGTCAGAGTTACTATAAGGGGAAGGCGCCCTTCTGAATCGATGAAACCATCACTACAACGGTGCATGTAAGAAAACCGCATGCGAGAGATGTGGAAAGGGTGGTCACGAGGCGAAGAACTCTGGGGAGACCTTCTGAACAAGCCCAAACCCAACAACAATGATGCACCTTGGGGTTGTTATGAGTGTGGTAAGCCTGACCACATGAAGAAAGATTGCCCCAGTTGCGGAGAGTAGGGAATAATGGAGGAAACAACAACCACCATGGTAATAATAATAATAACAACAATGGTGGTGGTGGAGGTAACAGAAATAATGGTGGGAATGGTCGTGTTCGAGCTTTCGTCATGGGCTCCAGAGAAGCCAAGAATGATGCAAACGTCATAACCGATAAGTTCCTTCTTAATGGATTATTCGCATCTGTTTTGTTTGACTCCGGCGCGAATAAAAGTTTCATTTCCCGTAAATCTATCAAACTGATAAATGCAAAACCTACCCCTCTCGATGCTAAATATGTGGTAGAAATTAGCAAACGGTAAACTTTTAGATACATCTCTTGTATTGAAGGATTGTAAGTTAGAACTATCGGGCCATGTTCTAGGGATAGATCTTATGCCTTTCTCTATTGGTAGCTTCGATGTCATAGTAGGCATGGATTGGCTGTCTGCACACAAGGCAGAAATAATATGCAAAAAGAAAATTGTCAGCATACCTCTCGCCGACGGAGAAGTACTCTCGATTCAGGGTGAAAAAGAAGGTACGGTCTCAGGCATCGACTACCGTGAGCTTAACAAAGTTACAATCAAGAACCGGTATCCACTCCCTTGCATTGATGATCTTTTCGATCAACTTCAAGGATCCAGCTACTACTCCAAGATGGATTTGAGATCTGGCTATCACCAACTTAGGGTTCACAAGGAACATACCTAAAAAATCGCCTTTAGAATTTGTTATGGGCACTATGAGTTTTTGGTTATTCCCTTTGGGCTAACGAATGCACCAGCAGTCTTCATGGACCTCATGAACCAAGTCTGCAAACCATATCTGGCCCAGTTTGTCACCGTCTTCATAGACGATATCCTAATTTACTCCAAGACGAAAGAGGAGCATGAACAACATTTGAGGCTAATCCTGAAATTATTAAGTAAGGAACAACTCTACGAAAATTCTTGAAGTGTCACTTCTGGATTTGGGAAGTCCAATTTTTAGGTCACATTGTCAACGAACAAGGCATTCATGTCGACCCAGCGAAAATCTAGGCCATAAAAGGGTGGTCCACTCCAAGGGCACCAACTGAAATCAGACAATTCTTGGGCCTCGCGGGATACTACTGTCGCTTTATAAAGGGATTTTCTTAGCTAGCACAACCTTTAACTACTTTGACTCATAAGAGAACCCCGTATAGATGGGGCGAAAAAGAAGAATCAGCATTCTAATGCTTGAAGGAGAAACTCTATTCCGCTCTGATCCTCTCCTTGCCTGACGGAGTAGATGATTTTGTAGTCTACTGCGATGCCTCTATCCAAGGACCCGATTGCGTGTTGATGCAATGAGACAATGTCATTGCTTAAGGATCGGGACAGTTGAAAACTCATGAGAAGAACTATACAACACATGACCTGGAACTAGGAGCCGTCGTGTCCGCCTTGAAAATCTGGCGACATTATCTGTATGGTACTAAGTGTACCATATTCACTGACCACAAGAGTTTGCAGCATATTTTTGAGCAGAAAGAACTCAACATGCGTCAGCGTAGATAACCTGAGTTACTAAACGATTATCATCTAGCGATCAAGTACCATCCCGACAAGGCCAATGTGGTGGTCGATGCCCTCAGCAGGAAAGAACACATCAAACCCAAAAGGGTCTGCGCCCTCCAAATGACTATCCACACTGGGTTACTGGATAGAATTCTAAATGCTCAAGCCAAAGCGCTCAAGGAGGAACACTTCATATCAGATCACTTTTGGGCATCGATGGGCACTCTGAAGTAAATCTAACGGTCTATGATATTACAATGAGCGGGTATGGATTCCCTTTCGCGGTAATCTCAGAGAGCTCGTTATGGACGAGGCTCATAAGTCTCGATACTCGATCCATCCTGGTTCTGATAAGATGTACCAGGATTTGAAGGGCCTATATTGGTGGCCCAACATGAAGTCTGATATTGCTCGGTACGTAAGCAAGTGTTTGACTTGCTCGAAGGTAAAGATTGAATATCAAAAACCTTCAGGACTTCTTTAACAACTAAAAATCTCGGAATGGAAATGGGAAGACATTTCGATGCATTTCGTCACTGTTGTGTCCTGGAATCCCAGGGGTGGTATTTATTCCGGTTAGCTACGTAGATGATAGATGAGTGTCCTGGAAAACCAAGAACACCGTTAGCCTTGACACGTAGGGCCCCGAAGGGGGTCTTCATGACCAAGATCCAGCGTGAGAGTACGAGATGGTTTGTGGAGTTAAAGGTGTGAGTAAAGAGACTAGAGAGTCGAGAGTGACTTAACTTTATCGTTTCCTTTGCTCCTCTATTTATACTCGAAGATGCACTGGTGCATTTACTGCTCGGGACGTGAAGCTTTGTCCTGTGAAAGCTCAGGGTAAAGTGCCAAGGCCCTTCCGTGGCTGGGGAATACCTGATC
This sequence comes from Deinandra increscens subsp. villosa, assembly GCA_039602395.1. Lineage (NCBI taxonomy): Eukaryota > Viridiplantae > Streptophyta > Magnoliopsida > Asterales > Asteraceae > Deinandra > Deinandra increscens. The sequence goes on along the minus strand of JBCNJP010000017.1, from coordinate 26,695,218 downwards.
CAGCTGGATTGTCCTTTTATGCCAATCTCATCACTAATCGCCGCTTCCCGAGGCCACCTATTGTCCTTTTTGTCAGCCAGATACTCTACATCCTTTCTTAATTCTTTTTTCCTCGTCACATGGGCCCTTCCGCCCAAATGCTTCGTCGTTAAGTTTTTTTTTTAACCTTCTCAAGGTTCCTTAGATAATTCTGAGGCCCTTTTGGGGTATATCCCATCACGTCCCCCTAGTCTCTTGTTTCTCAAGGATCAAGGTGAAGAACACAAGAGACTGTCCATACGGGCCTCTTTTATCTTTTTACCATCTTAGTCCCTTATTCTTTTAGGACTTTCAAACCATTCGGTTACCTTGACTTTTTTACCCTTTTTTATAGCTGTAACCACGTATTGCGGTTGAGGGTACACCACTTGTCCCATCAGACACGCGTCACTATGGGAGTGAATCTTGTATCCTGACGGTTTTTCCCTTTCTCCCTTTATTATCGAAAAGGGGTAGGTAATCTTAGTTTTTTTTTTCAAAATTCTCTCTGCGAGCGACGCTCTGTACCTTTCTACTAGTTTGTTCCAGGTTAGTGTCGTTTTACTGCTTTAATGTCTCGTTCCGGCTTGTCTTCGGTGGCTTCTACCCTTACTGAGGGTGAACTTGTGGCCTTTATTAAGCAAGGAATTCGATATTCCCTTGTCTTTGAACCTATACTTCCATCACCGGAAGAGCGTGCCGGGGCGACACCTGATTGTGTGACTATTTACACTTCGGCGTTTCGCCAGTGTAATGTCCTTCATCCTCTGTCACCTTTTTGATTTCTATTTTGAAAAACTACGGTTGTCATTTTTCTCAAATGTATCCCATCGCTTTCTGTAAGATTATTCACTTCAAAGTAGCCTTTTGAGTGTTTTCTGGTCAGCCCTCTATTTCCTTGTTCCGCCAATTTTATAAATTTCGCTGTTATGGGGATTGGCTTACTTTTGAGAAGCGTCGTTCTCCTAAGTATCCTAGTTGTACCAATTACATGGTCATCGGTGTTCATGAGTGGAAAAAGAGTTATTTCTTTGTTTTTGATGATTTTCTTTCTAAGCCTCTGCCCATTCTTCCTTCTGGGACGGTCATCACTAACGCCCCACCAAATAGTGGATACGATGCTAAGCTGCTAACCCTTCACCGTGTAAAACTTTTGGGGAGGGGCTTCTTGTGATGGCCGGTCTTAGCAAGAAGGGGATTCCCGTGGGTCATTGTTTTGGAAGATGGCAAAGGTTTGTTTTTATTTTGGCCAGATTTTTTGTTGTCTTTTTTTTTTGTTGCAAAAATGAATCTAAAGAAGATTTTGAGTTCAGCCGGGAGAGGCTTCAACTATACTGTTGTCCTTACTGGGAAGGTAACTTCTGGTGCTTCGGGCTCCCGTGTTTCATTTGCTAATGACTTTGCTATTGTTGAAGCAACTGCTTCTGACTAGATAAGTGTGTCATCAAATGCTGATCCATCCAACCTTAAAGGTCTTTCTATCCATGAGAAGCAGTCATCCAAGAAACGTTATACCCCAACAACTGAAGCTGGCATTTCCATGAAACCAACTCTTCGGTTGAATTTGAGAAGTTGGAGGAAGACGGTGGTGTCTTCTTTTGTGGAGACGCCTGTTTTAAATGCTGAAACTTTCATTCCTTTTCCATCCCTTACTTCTCTTGTTGTAAAGCCTAAACTTTTGGCTACTTCTACCAGTTCTATCACGTTGTTTACTGAATCGGTGGTGATTACCACTTCTGCCCCTGCTGGTATGGCGTATTCTCTTCCTCCCACTAAGGCTATCAGCTCGACCCCTGAGATTTTTGCTAGGCTGATTGAACTTTTTGGTCCTTCTATTGTTGGATCTTCTAGTGTGCCTGACTTTATGTCCTCTTATAACACTCTTTTAGTGTCTCAAGACCCCTTGTTGAAGGATGAAACTGAACCTTCTTTTGATGCCTACGACTCCGACGGAGCTGGCCCAGTAACTGCTTTTGCCTAGAACGTTCCGTATGTGCCTGATTGGACCCTGAAAGAGGGTAACATTATTGCTGGTCCTGAAGCTTGTACCATGTTCATGAGAAGAACCCTTCCCCCTGCCGAGCGTTGGACAACATGCAACATTGAAACTGCTGAACTTAACAATCATTTTGCTTGTAATGTTGTTGAGTCCTTCAAGCTTAGCACTGAGGTTCAGAAGAGGTTGAGTTGCCGCGATGTTCAGTTAAGAAACTCAAGTTCAAATATGATAAGCAGTAGGAGGAGCTGTCGAAGACTTTGGAGGATAAGTTCAAGTTGCTGAAGGATTTGGAAGAATTAGAGGGTGACAGGCTGCAGGTTGATGAGTTGAAGCGGGAGATTGTGGCGTTAAATAGGTTGGTGTGGCCAACAATCGTCTGAAAGAGATGAAAGACCTGGAGCAGCAGCTGAAGACTAGCCAACTGGCTCTTGATGAACATAAGAAGTTTTCTGCTGATCGTGAGGTGAGCTTTTTCTTTTATCTCCTCGACTTTGTTTTTTCCTTTGTATTTTATGTTTTGAGACCCTTCTTTGCCTTGTTTATATGAAGGAAAATTTGGTGAGGATATCTAACTCTTATCAGGTAGCTGGGAAGGAGCGTGATGCTGCGTTTACCACTGCTGACGGCCTGAGGAGGGATGTTAAAGGTTTGAGGGCCCAGATTGGGACCCTTACTGGTGATGCTGTGGGGGAAAGGATAAAGAAACTTGAAGAAGAGCACCGCTGGATGATTACCGAGGGCCTTTCGAAGGCTGTAAAACGAGTGCACTCGTCCTCTCAGTATGCGGTCTGGACAGGCTTGAATCCCGTCCTTCTTGACTATTAACCCCAGAAAATTGCCTTCTTCTACCCCGAATGAGCACTTGCTAGGGTTTAGCTTCATGTTAACCTCTCTTAGAGTTTCGAATGTTTCCTTGATGTATTGAATCATATCCCCTTATCTTTTGCTTTTGATCACAACATCGTCTACATATACCTCTAGATTTTTGTCTATTTGATCCTGGAACAACCAGTCCATCAACTGTTGGTACGTTACCCCTGCATTTTTCAGCCAGAAGGGCATTTTTGTGTAGCAGTAAGTACCGTCTGGTGTGTGAAACGCCGTTTTTTCCTCGTCACCTCTGGCCATTCTGATCTGATGGTACCCCTTATATGCATCCAGGAAGCACTTAAGGCGGAAGGTTCCGAGTGCATCGAATTTTGCGTCAACTTCTGGCAAGGGGTAGCAGTCTTTTGGATATGTTTTGTTGAGATCGGAGAAGTCTATGCACATTCTCAGCGTTCCGTTGGGCTTCTTAACCATGACGGGGTTGGCTACCCACCTTGGATGTTGTATTTTTCTCACTATGCGGGCTGCGAGCAACTTCTTGGCCTCTTCACTTGCTATCGTAGCATTCTCTTGGCATAAGCTTCTGTATTTTTGTTTCACAGGTTTAGTGCCTTCTGGGATATTGAGATGGTGTCTGATGTACTTTTCGGGAATGCCTTCCATGTTGCTGCACTGCCAAGCGAAGACGTCCATGTTCTTTAGGAGAAGCTCCTTCAGAGCTATCTTCCATCTGTTCGGAAACTGTGCCCCTACTCTGATAGTCTGCTCTGGAAAATGGTCGTTTAAGATCCAGTCTTCTATCCCTGGTTGTGGGACTATGCTTGGCATCCAAGATACACTTGCAACTATGTCGGTAGCAGAACCTATTGTGGCAATTCCTCCCGCTGTTGGGAAATTCATCATCCCATGTGCGGTAGATGTGAGGGCCCTAGGGGATCTTATCCCCAGTCTGCCTAGGATGGCATTATATTTAGAGTTTCCTCTACAATTGAGAAGGTCTGCTTGATCGTCCTTCTGGTGAATCCTTCTCCGACTGTAACTGGGAGGGTGATTTTTCCTAAGGGCCTTACCACTTCTCCCGAGAACCCTATTAGAGGCATGTATTCCTCTACTAGCCATGTTCTGCCATCTGGCCTTATCCTTGTGAAGCAATGTTCATACATCACTTTTGCCCCACGTCTCTCGTCTATATGTATTCTGGCCACCCGATATCCTGCTATATCGGCCAATATGTTAAGAGGAGCTTCTTGAGCCTTGTCATGGCCTAGAACAGTGAAAGTGATGGATCTCTCAAGCCATGTTGAGTCTTCATCCCCCCTGAGTCTTACTGCTCTCTAGGGTTCATCATCGTTATAATATATCTTTCTTACCATGTCTATGTATTCTAGTTCGACCTTAGTTGATCCTTCCTTCCCCCTTTCGTTTTCTACCCCCTTGAATTCTCTCACCAAGTGTGATAATTTTTTCTAATTTAATAGAAAGTTCTATCTCTTTTCGCAGTTGTATGCAATCGTCTGTGGCATGACCACTGCCTCTGTGGTACTCGCAAAACTCATGGGGTTGGGCCTTACTGCCATGTCTATTAGGACGGGGCTTGCCGAAGGGCAACAGCTCCATTTCGGTGGCAAATATTTCGCTAGGGGAGTTAATGAGGGGTGTGAATTTATCAAAGCGATTGTCAAAACGATTAATTGTACCTGATGACGATTCAGGAGCCCTTCTTTCTCTATTCGAGTATGGTGAGTTTGATGGCTTCTTTTCAGAGAGACCTTGTGTTTGGGTCTGCGGGCCTCCTTGATGGGAGTCGGCTCTCCCTTTTCCATAGGGGATTCCGCTGTCTCTCTTTGCTCCCCATTCTTTGGCCTTTTGTCCCGTATCCTTACCCCTGATGTATGCTCTGACTCTGTCCATCAGGGCGTTGAAGGTTGGCGGGAACTCTTCACTAAGCTTTTCACACAATTGGGAGTTCCGAACCCCCTGTATGAAACCACTTATCTTCATGACCTCCGGCACGTATCTGGTGTACATGCTTTCCTCTATGTACCTGTTCATAAAAATGCCTCCAAGTTTTCTTCGTCCTTCCTTAGGATGTGGAGGATCTCATTGGGGTTTCTAGTGGTCTTTTTCTGCTGGTTGAAGTATCTGAGAAACTTCTCCTTTAATTCTTCATAAATGTCGATGCTCTTTGGGGGCACGTTGTCGAACCATAGCCTGGCATTGCCCGATAAAGTGGATACGAACATGTGGCACCAAGTTAGCATGGTCTATGCTCCTGTAACCTATGTTGCTCTTATGGCGTGTAAGTGATCTTTTGGGTCTTGAGTCCCGTCATATTTTCCTACGGATGGGGGAAGCCTTAGCTTTTGTTGTAACAGAGCTTTAGATATTCTTTTTGTGACCTTAGAGGTATCTTTGAGATCCGATGACCGATAAGGTATGGCTGTGGGATCCTTCTCTACTTCAGCCTCTTTATTCTTTCCTGCATGAACCTTCTCAGCTTCCCTGCCTTTGACCCATTGGTCCAGAGCCTCTAAAACCTTTTTTACTAGATCATTTACCTCGCCTGAGTTGGAATTGGTTGTAGCTTTCCCTTTGGAGGGCATTATCTCATCATCTTTCAGAGAGTCATCATGATCAGAGTAGTATCTCTCGTTGTATTGGAAGATTGATCTAGGTGCTAGCCCCTTTCTTTCATCTTTTTCCAACTGGAACAACTAAGCCTTTAGGGCTTCTCTGTTATTCTTGATGAACTCAGTAGTGATGAGTCCTTCTTCTCCGCCTTCCTTATCTTTACTCTTTTCCTTACTCATTGACTCCTCCAGCATCTTCTTCCTTGCGTCAGACAGGATGGTGAAAGGTCTGGTAGTGAGGTCGACGGCGCTGTCGTTGGTTGCTCCTAGTGTTTTGAAGTCTAACGGAAGGACCACTATGTTACCGTCCTCCTCAATGACTACCAAAGTGTCTTGTTTATATTTTTAGACCAAATATGTGACGGTCCCACGGATGGCACCAATGTTGCGTCCTGGAATCCCATGGGTGGTATATACTTCGGTTAGCTACGTAGATGATGGATGAGTGTCTTGCAAAACCAAGAACACCATTAACCTTGACACGAAGGGCCCCAAAGGGGGTATTCGTGACCAAGCTCCAGCGTGAGAGTAAGAGACGGTTTGTGGAGTTTAAGGTGTGAGTATAAAGAGTAGAGAGTGGAGAGTGACTTAAGTTCATCGTTTCCTTTGCTCCTTTATGTATACTCAAAGATGCGTCGGTGCATTTAATGCTCGGAACGTGAAGCTTCATCCTGTGAAAGCTCGGGGTAAAGTGCCAAGGCCCTTCCATGGCTGGGGAAGACCTGATCCAGGTGGGTTATCCTTTTATGCCAATATCATCACTGATCGCCGCTTCTCGAGGCCAGCTATCGTCCTTTTGGTCGGCCAGATACCCTACATCCTTTCTTAATTCCTTTTGCCTCCTCACACGGGCCATTCCGCCCAAATGCTTCATCGTTAAGCTTCTGTTTTATCCTTCTCAAGGTTCCTTAGATAATACCGAGGCCCCTCTAGGGTACATCCCATCAGTTATAAGTTTGCCTCACAGGTCGAACAAACCTAACACGATTTGGGTCATTGTGGATAGGTTGACCAAGTCTGCACATTTTATCCCGATGAAAGAAAGCGACAAGATGGATGTGCTGACTAAACTCTATATCGACAAAATTGTATCCCTTAACCGTGTACCCAAGTCCATAATCTCAGACCGAGACTCTAGATTCACATGTAAACGCTGGCAGTCAATGCAGGAGGCTCTAGGCACTTGTTTAGACATGAGCACAACCTACCATCCCCAAACCGAAACTAGGTGAACCATCCAGACATTGGAGGATATGCTCCGAGCTTGTGTGCTTGATTTTGGAAAAGATTGGCAAGCCCACCGACCATTGGTGGAGTTCTCTTATAACAACAGTTACCACTCAAGCATCGGACAGATCCATTCGAAGCCCTGTACGGTAGAAAATGCAGATCACCTGTTTGTTAGGCGGAGACAGGTGAGAAAGGACTCACCAGACCAGAACTGATTCACGACACAACGGAACCAATCATCCAGATCAGAAACCGCATAGCTGCAGCTAGAGACCAACAAAAGAGTTACGCGGACAAGCGTTGTAAACCAATAAGTTCAAAGTGAGTGACAAGGTTCTACTAAAAGTATCCCCTTGGAATCTGGTAATACGCTTTGGGAAACGAGGGAACTTAAACCCTTGTTACGTCGTTCTATTCAAAATAATCGAGGAAATTGGGCTGATGGCCTATCGCTTAAATCTGCCAGTAGAGCTTGAGGGAGTATGTAAAACCGAGATACGATCTTACTACTGCATGCTTTGATCAATGTAATGAACATGAGATGTAAATAAGAGATTTCTTATTGATCACACAAGATTACAAGAAGAACTCTCTCTGGTTTCTCTCTCTAGAACACACAGTAAAGGTGTACAAATGACAGAAGTGTTCAACTATTATTCTAACACATGGTATTTATAGTTAGTGACAAACTGGCCTGCGTACCAACTGGCGGACCATTTGGTACGGGCGTACCAAATGGTACGGCGTACCATATGGTACGGCACCATTGATATTACCACTACAACTCACAGACTCACTCTAATCTATATACAATACACGAGACACATTATAGCATAGGAATATGCTCTAACAATATCATTTGTGCTGATGTATGCAGAGAATCGTTGCTTCCAATTTTGATAATCTCCCAACTTTAATAGCTTAGGAACTTTCTGACTTGTTCCTATTTCATTATCAAAATTGAACATAGCTTGTACCGTGCTTTGCATAGCCGCAAATGCTTGAAAATCAGACATTTTTCCACCGAAAATGAGACTTCAAAAACTTTGAACTAAAAAACGAAGATGTTAGAATTTGATTTTGAAAATCAACTTTGAATGAACAATGTAGAGCTCGTCGAGACGATCGATTTGCGTACTTATGGCTCTCGTAGCGATTTACGATGCAAAAGTTATGACACTTTTAAGACACTGCCAGCGGACCAGAACTTGTACAGCGGACCAAAATGGTAGGGCGGACAAAAATGGTACAGCGGACCAAAAAATAACTGCCACAGACCAGACTTGAAGATTGCCTAGCGGACCAGATTCAGCGGACCAGAATTGGTAAGGCGGACCAGATGTTCTTGAGGCGGACCAGAAGCATACCACGCTGAATTCGACGGATTTTCGTGAATATTGACAATTTGGACTGGAATTTGCTGTCAAGTAAGTGCTTCCATGAACATGGAGATTTTTATGAGTTTCTTCTAAAGATCACATTGAGGTTGAAATCTGTGTTATAATGTGCTTATGTGGCTAGATGAAGTTAAACTATTGCTTGCATGACTGAATTTGTGTGTTATTTATAGGGGTTGAGGTGGAGGTCAAACCCCACCTCATGGATTTCGACATCCATGGTGGATGGGTGATGTGGGTTAGTTGATTGAGCTCCATGTATGCTAGTAAACTGCTATGAGTAATTGGTTTAGTGTAAAAAGCTGAAAATTTTGTAGTATGATGATTTGTGGGTATAGTGTAAGCATGAAAGCTTCTAAACTTGTAGAACACCAATCATGCACACTAGGTACTCGATGAAATGCTTGAATGAGAATGAATTTGTGTGCATGCTGATTTCATGAGTTGTTTAGGTGTGAGTATGATAAATGTGTGAACCGTGAATGTAAATTGGTAATCTAAACAATATAATGATCATAGGTGAAGCGGGAGGAAGCACAAGCCATCAACGTGAAGGCAAGAATAAAGCTTAAAAGGTAACACGTAGCGGTTAGATATTTTGTGCCAGAAATGGTTTTATATTGCGATTGTGAATTTTAGCAGGTCAAATGGGTTGGGTAAGGTGTTACCGGTACTCGAATTATGATTTCAATATGAATTTAGTGGAATGAGTATAATCCCCCTTATGCAGGTTTATAAGTCAATGAAAATTGAGTTAAAATGAGTTGGGATGAAACCCGAACCTTTAGAATCGAAATGGAGACGTTGAGAGGTGGAAATGGTGGAAAATGGTCTATAAGGGGAGTATGGTACGCTGGCAGAGTACCATACGCTGGTCTGTACGCCCAGCCATAAGCCATACGCCCAAAATGGGCTGATCTTGAATTGTACATGCCAGCGTATGATACGCTGGTCAGAGTACCATACGCCCAAACCTGAGAAATTTGTGATTTATGGAATTGAATAATTTAGCTGTCGAAGTTCAGTTGTTTCCTTTTAAATGGTTAAAATACTTTCATAATACTAACGTGTTACATAAAATTATTAGCAGGTAAACAATAGTAGACGGGTCGGGATCGAATCGAAGAACTTTGGAATCGAACATCACATATTTTGGGGACCTAGATGTATATGTTTTGTTGATGTAAATGTTTTGAAGTAAATTACCATGAAGTTGATGGTTTTAGACACCTGTTTTTGTAAACATGGCTTGGCAATGGATGAAAGTCCTAAAAATGTTATGAATTTTTCTAACTCTGGTTTTCTAATAACATGTTAATCATGTTTAAGCGGTTGGGGCCTTACAGACGAAAGTGAGGAAGCTGATCTCAGACGAAATTGAAACCTCGGTGGATACAGCGGTCCGGACCCATGTGGGTCACATGGAAAATGCCTTGATGGAGGCATTGGAAAAGAAGCTGGAACCGATGCGGAATGATTTTATGGCGGAAGGAAGCGGGAAGAAGGATAAGGGGAGGTGTACTTACAAGGATTTTATGGCGTGTAAACCTCCCCTATACACTAGTGAGGCAGATCCAATAGCCTGTTATCGATGGCTAGCTGAGATTGAAGCGGTATTCGAACAGAGTCACTGTGAACCGGAGGATCAAGTGATGTTTGCAACCGGTCAACTCCGGTCGCATGCGAAGGACTGGTGGGATATGACACGGGAGGAAAAAGGGAAGGAGGCCATCAGGGCCATGAATTGGGAAGAGTTCAAAGCGGTGTTTTCACTATATCATAGCCCCGAGTCCGAAACGAACAAATTACAAGAGGAATTGATGCAGTTTCATCAAAAGAAGGGTCAACCGATTGGGGAAGTAATCAGTTACTTTCTGGATCGAGTGAAATTCTGTAAAGAGTTGTTGAGAATAGAGAGGCAGAGGATCTTCCAGTTTAACAACATGCTGAATGCTGACTTTAGGGAGTTGATTAATGCTTCCCGATGTGCAACTCTCGAGGAGCTAATCAATGCTTGTCGAGAGAGAGAGCTGGAACTGAAAAAGCAGGTGAAAAGAGGCGAGAAGCGGGGAGTAGAAAGCAGTTCTACCCCAAACAAGAAGCCAAGGGTGAATGAATCACCCAAGAAAGCTGAAAACAAAAAGAGTGGGTTATCTGATTGCCCACATTGTGGGAGAGCTCATAAGGGGGAATGTTTCTTTTTAACAAAGCAGTGTTATGGTTGTGGAAAGACGAGGCATAGTATAGCACAATGTCCTAGTCCGGCTCGGGTATGTTTCGGATGCGGCAAGACAGGTCATAAAAAGAGCGAATGCCCAAACCCGAGTGCGGGGGCGGGCCAAAGCGGAGTGAAGCCGGATGTTCCTCGAACGAGAGGAGGATCTTATCAACTGACTGTGGAGGAAGGAAAGGTGGATCCGGGGGTAGTGACAGGTATCTTTCTTGTCAATTCTATCCCTGCATATGTATTATTTGATACGGGGGCGAGTAGATAATTTGTTTCCTATGATTTTACCCGTCACCCTTCTTTTGTTATTAACAAGCTGTCTGTGCCCTTACAAGTAGAAATAGCAGATAACAAGAGTGTCATAGTCTTTGATGTGTATCGTGATTGTAAAATCTCTATAGAAGATGAAGATTACTCTATTGATTTAATACCAATGATAATGGGAGAATTCAAGGTGATAGTGGGAATGGATTGGTTATCTAAATACCAAGCCAATGTGGTGTGTAACCGTAAGGTGATTGAATTAATATCACCGAGCGGGAAGCAGGTTGTAGTGCAAGGAGAAAGAAAGAATGAGATCACGTTGTGTTCAGTAATGGAGGCAAGGAAATACATCCAACATGGGTGTAAATCCTATCTGGAATATGTGGTGGATACCGAACGTGAAAATAATAAAGCAGAAGCGGTACCCGTTGTGCAAGAATTCTTAGACGTATTTCCTGAAGACCTTCCGGGTATACCACCGGATAGGGATGTGGAATTTCGGATCGAATTGGTACCTGGGGCGAAGCCGGTGGCACGAGCTCCGTATCGGCTGGCCCCTACTGAAATGCAAGAATTGATGAAGCAACTGCAGGAATTGCTTGATAAGGGATTCATTCGGCCAAGTGTATCCCCTTGGGGTGCACCAATGTTATTTGTGAAGAAGAAAGACGGTAGTCTAAGGATGTGTATAGACTACCGTGAGCTGAATAAGCTAACCGTGAAGAACAAATATCCCTTGCCTCGAATCGATGATCTGTTTGACCAGTTACAAGGGGCGAGTTGGTTCTCCAAGATCGATTTAAGATCGGGGTACCATCAGCTGAAGGTGAGAGAGGAGGATGTCCCAAAGACAGCTTTTCGGACGCGGTATGGGCATTACGAGTTCCTAGTAATGTCCTTCGGATTGACTAATGCACCGGCGGCTTTCATGGACCTCATGAACCGCGTGTGTAGGCCGATGTTGGATCGATCCGTTATTGTGTTTATTGATGACATTTTGGTATATTCGCGGAGTGAGGAAGAGCATGCCCAACACTTACGTGAGGTGTTGGAAACTTTAAGGCGGGAGAAACTCTATGCGAAGTTCTCAAAGTGTGCCTTTTGGTTACGGGAGGTACAATTTTTGGGACATGTGGTGAATGCTAAAGGGGTACTAGTGGACCCTGCCAAGGTCGGAGCAGTAGCGGGATGGAGAACACCTAAGAACCCGACTGAAATCCGGAGTTTCTTAGGATTGGCAGGCTACTATAGGAGATTTATTCAAGACTTCTCCAAAATAGCCTTGCCATTGACTCGACTTACAAGGAAGGATGTGAAATTTGAATGGGGTGAAAAATAAGAGGAGTCTTTCCGGACCTTGAAGGAAAAGTTAACTCATGCTCCCGTGTTAGCTTTACCCGATAGGACAGAGGATTTGGTGATATATTCGGATGCGTCATACCTCGGCTTGGGGTGTGTACTTATGCAGCGGGGTAGGGTGATAGCCTATGCTTCAAGGCAATTGAAAAGCAACGAGGTTAATTATCCAACTCATGATCTTGAGTTGGCAGCGGTGGTGTTCGCCTTGAAAATTTGGCGGCACTATTTATATGGCATTCCGTGCACCATCTATACTGATCACAAAAGCTTGAAATATTTGTTTGATCAGAAGGAGTTAAATATGAGGCAGTGAAGGTGGTTGGAGCTGATTAAAGATTATGATTGCGAGATTCATTATCATCCGGGCAAGGCTAATGTGGTGGCGGATGCCTTAAGCAGAAAAGGAGACTATGCTCCTATTAAGGTGAAATCGATGAAGCTGGTTATAACCTCAAGTATTCTTGATTCAATCAAGAAAGCACAAGAGGAAGCGGTGAAAGAAGAAAATTGGAAGAAAGAGCGGATAAAAGGGGGTGGTGAAAGACTTGGTCCACGAGGACAATGGTCTTAAATATCGATATGGACGAATATGGATTCCTAACACTTGCGGGGTGAAAGAGTTGCTCTTAGATGAGACTCATAAGTCACGGTACTCAGTCCATCCGGGAGCTACGAAAATGTACCATGATCTAAAACGTGAGTATTGGTGGCCGAGCATGAAGCGTGATATAGTAAAATATGTGGAGAAATGTTTGACTTGCCTTCAAGTCAAAGCTGAACACCAGAAGCCGTATGGTAAGCTGCAACCACTCGAGATACCGGAGTGGAAATGGGAGCATATCACGATGGATTTGCTCACAAAGTTGCCAAAAACGAGGAGAAATTTCGATGCTATTTGGCTGATTGTGGATCGACTTACTAAAAGTGCACACTTCTTGCCTATTAGTGAGTCGTATTCATCCGAGGGAATGGCGAATGTCTATGTGGAAGAGATTGTATCGCGACACGGAGTCCCGGTGTCAATCGTGTCGGATAGAGACACTCACTTCACTTCTAAATTTTGGCGGGAATTTCAGGAGTGTATGGGTACTCGGTTACTGTTTAGTACCGCGTACCATCCTCAAACCGATGGGCAAAGCGAGAGAACAATCCAAACACTCGAGGATATGCTGCGAGCGTGTGTGTTGGATTTCGGAGGAAGTTGGGACACTCATTTACCTTTGGTGGAATTCTCATACAATAATAGCTATCATGCTAGTATTGGAATGTCCCCATATGAGGCACTTTATGGGTGGAAGTGTAGAACACCCTTGTGTTGGGGTGAAGTGGGTCAAAGGGATTTGGCCCATAAAGAAGTGGTCAAGGCTACCAATGAGAAGATTCATATCATAAGAGCGCGTTTAAAGGCCGCCCAGGATCGACAGAAATCGTATGCAGATAAGAGGCGTAGGGATATTGAATTCAAGAAGGGAGATCATGTGTTATTAAAAGTGACCCAGTGGAAGGGAGTAATTAGATTTCGTAAGAGGGGAAAATTGAGCCCACGATTCATCGGGCCTTTTAAAATCCTTGCTAAGGTGGGTCAAAATGCTTACCAAATGGAGTTACCTGAAGAATTGAGTGGGATCCATAATACATTCCACGTGGCTAATCTGAGAAAATGTTTAGCTGATGAGGTTGCCTATGTGCCTTTGGATGACATCGTGATTGATGACAAGCTGAATTATGTAGAAAGGCCGATTGAAATTCTTGACCGCAAGACTAAGCGGCTCAGGAATAAAGAAATTGATCAAGTAAAGGTGAGGTGGGAGCATAGGAAGGGATCGGACACCACGTGGGAGTCCGAGGAGGAGATGAAGAGATACTACCCCTACTTGTTCCGGCACGTATTTCTTGTTTCGAGGACGAAACCCCTTCAAGGGGGGTGGAGTTGTAACATCCCGGTTTCGAAATAACTTGAACTCATATTATTTAATTTGCGTTTTTATTTGAGTTTGGTGAAATAAGCGGAGTAAGATGGTTCCGGGGTAGTTAACGGGGTTTTCTAGTTAAAAAGTTAACTTTATTAATAGATGAGAAGAATAGAGAAAGTTAGAGGGTTAATTGGGTAAATAAGGGGTTTTGGCCAAATTTTATAAAATATGAAATTAGAGGGACCATAAGCGAAATTGGGAGGATAAAACAAGTCTGGGATTACCCCAGACCTGTAAATCGCGACCAGAGAGGGAGAGTGGAGAGAAAAACCTAGTTCTTGCTAGAAATCTCAAATTGAAGCTAGTGGATTGGAGGAATTGGTGTAGGAGGTCGAACTCAAGCATAGGAAGCCTTCTATTGTCTGATTTCCATCTTAGAGTTCATGATTTCTGTCAAGTAAGTGCTTCCATGAACATGGAGATTTTTATGAGTTTCTTCTAAAGATCAAATTGAGGTTGAAATATGTGTTATTATGTGCTTATGTGGCTAGATGAAGTTAAACTATTGCTTGCATGACTGAATTTGTGTGTTATTTATAGGGGTTGAGGTGGAGGTCAAACCCCACCTCATGGATTTCGACATCCATGGTGGATGGGTGATGTGGGTTAGTTGATTGAGCTCCATGTATGCTAGTAAACTGCTATGAGTAATTGGTTTAGTGTAAAAAGCTGAAAATTTTGTAGTATGATGATTTGTGGGTATAATGTAAGCATGAAAGCTTCTAAACTTGTAGAACACCAATCATGCACACTAGGTGCTCGATGAAATGCTTGAATGAGAATGAATTTGTGTGCATGCTGATTTCATGAGTTGTTTAGGTGTGAGTATGATAAATGTGTGAACCGTGAATTTAAATTGGTAATCTAAACAATGTAATGATCATAGGTGAAGCGGGAGGAAGCACAAGCCATCAACGTGAAGGCAAGAATAAAGCTTAAAAGGTAACACGTAGCGGTTAGATATTTTGTGCCAGAAATGGTTTTATATTGCGATTGTGAATTGGCACGATAAAGTATAAATGGCATAAAATGTTTGATTGTTTGGGAGGGAATGATGGTAAAGGTCATTAGGTATGACCAAGCTGAAATGCATTGATTTATGACCCGTTTGGGTTGAGCTGAAAGGTTGTCGCAAGATGAGGGTCTATGAAGGTTATAGTCCTCAATTTGTCCCAACGAGAAATCAAGTGGCTTGGCATAATGTATATGTGCCAAGGGTATTTATATGGAGGAGAAATAACTGGTGAAAGTATGATAAATGTGTTGTTATGTGATTAAAGTTTTAGCAGGTCAAATGGGTTGGGTAAGGTGTTACCGGTACTCGAACTATTGGTATTGTCACTACAACTCACAGACTCACTATAATCTAGATATAATACACGAGACAAATTGTATCATAGGAATATGGTCTAACAAACTCCCCCTTAACGTGTAGTGTATCTATTCTCTAACTAAACTTCAGTCTTCAACATTGCTGCATCCGATCTTTGACTTGAAATCTTGTCAGAAATAGAGCTTGCATGGCTGGATCACTTTTGAATCATCTTTGATCTTCAAGATCCACTTGTGAAAGATACTACAAACTCTCCATTTCACCATGCTTGAGTCTTGACACACATAACCTGCAATTTCAGAAGACAGAAATACGGTTTCCTTTTTCTTTTAAAAATTAATTTAATCTTGATGCAAAACTTCTCTTCGAGAATCCAAGATATAGATTTGAAATTTAATTTCGTATCACATGTCGATCGGTCGAAAACAAATAAGAAACAAAATATTTTTGGCTTTTTGAAACTTTAAATCAAAACACACCGAAATTTTTTTGAACCTTTTCAGATATAAAATGTAAATGCAATACAGAATCAGACACTATTTTTGTCTTTTGCGAGAAAGATCACAATTAGGGATCATATTGAACATAACATGTTGAACTACACTTCAATTTCACTTACTTCAGCATATAAGTCAAGTCGATTACTGGTATAATTTGTCCATCTTAAACTCAGGCACAATCATACTCATAACATCTAGATATGTTATTGTATTGATTAGATTTGCTTTGACCAATGTACCCCACACTATCAGACATACTTAGATATGCATTTGCTTTTTATATCACACTTTGTGATTTTATTTGTGATTTAATCACATAATGATTGTATTTATGATATAGTCAACTGTGTTCCATGCGAAAAGAAATAAGAACGTTAAATCGTCTACCTTAAGGTCGATCTTTCGATACGCAGATAAGGCATCGGATTTAACAAAATAAGAAAATAAAACAAGTTGAAATCGTATAACTCAACAACAATCAGGTCGATACTTCCGTATACGTAGAGAAAGTCCGATGAGTTATACGAAACACTAAAGAAAATAAAGCAGAACGTCAAACGAACAACGATCAGGTCGGTCTTGTGGACACGCAGAGAAAGTCTGGTCGTTTGACAAAATAAGGAAAATCAAACAAGTTTAAATTTTTGCAAAATGAACACATGTTTACACAGTGACTTCTCATTTTCTATTTTCACATATCTTTTTCTTGATATATCATGAGATATGCATCAAATGTTGTCCACTTGGTCAAGCATTAGTATTAAGTGTATATCAGATCTGAATACTTTTTGATTTAATGCCGAGCCTACCAATCATATCGAACAATGATCTTATGGCTTTTTCATCTATTTTATCCATGAGTCAGAAACGTAAGCCAATGTACCATCATTTCCTAATCATTTTGAATACAATTTCTTATTTTATAATGTTTTTGTATTTTTCTATTTTTTGATGTTTTTGTATTTTTCTCTTTTTCTCCCCCTTAAAAATAAAACTCTATTTTTGGATTTTTTATTTTAACAAAAACACAAAGACACTATTTTTGGTATTTTCAATTTTTTCCCTCCAAACTACAAACACAAAAAGCATTAAAGAAAGAAAATTGACCTTTCGACATGGATACCTTCCCGATTTAGATTTCAGAAAAATTTCAGTTTTCAAAATTTGATGTACATGTAATTTAACTTAAATCAGCATAATACTCCTCCATCAGCAACTTTTCAATCACCGATAGGTCTTCTAGAAGTACCTGCACACTGGTCAAACACACCAATTTATAAATGACCCGAAGCGAATCGCTTCTGATCGACCAGTGTCCTGATTTCCTTTCGAAACCACTTTAGGTTTCCAAGTGTGCTGTTTTGGTAAATCAGTATCTGATGAACCCGTCACAGTAGATTGTGACGAACAACCGACATATGGAACATTTTGAAAACGCGGAATAAATCTTCCTTGAGTTTTAAAAAATGTAAGTTGATATTCATCAAATACCCTGCCATATTCATCAATAAATCTTTGTTTGGCAGCTTTACCAACAAATGGAACCTTTCCTTTTCTTGAACTAGAAGCAGCAGAAACCAGACATTCTTGTGCCATATGCCCTTTTTGTCGGCAATTATAACACAAACGATTGTTTACATGTTTCCTCTTTGGTCTCTGCAAAGCTTCACAACAATTAATATATCCAAAATGATCATAGAAAGAATCACATACCAGATACTGATGATCATGAACCCATATTGATGTCGGGCTTTTTGGAGCAGAATTTGATCCTCCAACTTGTGGCTTCTTGCTCGTCAGATCATCAACATTTTTGACAAAAACTTCGGCAATTTTCTGAGCATCCACACAATGAAGTGGGAATTCTTTATCAGAAAATATTTGTTCCGAACCCTTGAGTTTGTAAACCCTCTCGGGTTGAACCTTGTCAGCTTTAAAAACATCTTTCTTTACTTGCTTTAACTTGACTTGCTTCAGTTTCTGTGCCTCCTGATCTTGAACCCCATCAACTTTAACAGTCGCGGTCTTGAACCCTAACCCAACATGTTTTCCCGAAACCTTTTCTTCAGAACCATATGATGTATGTCCGTTCTTTGCAAGACGAGAAAACTCAGGTTTCACTGCTTTAACATTCTATTGTTCAAAGAAAATTCTTTCATCAATAGCAGTCTTCTCAATTGAACTTGCTGATTTCTCTTCTTTAGTAGACATAGAAGAAGACACAACCATTTCATCTTTCTGATCTTTCTGTGACTTCACAACCTTTCCCCCATCAGATTTCTTATCAACAAATTCAGAATAGTCACCAGTTTCTTCCTTTTCCTTCAGATCATTAACACCTTCTTTGAGACTTCCTGGTGGTGAAACTGTTTTGGTAAACATTTTCTCAAAATTCCCATCTTTTGCCAAGAAACTTGTAAAAGATGTAGAATTTGTAACATTATTCAAAAGACGTTTTGAATCAATGACTTCAATCTTTAATTCAGAAATCTTTTGTTGAGCTTCAGCCAATTCTTTTTCCGTTGCAATCAACTTCTTCGCCACTTTATCAGTTTCATAATTTTGTAACCTCAACTCATCTAATCCAGCAACTAATTCTTTCTTCAATTTATCTGCATTCCTTTTCTGAATATCCAAGTTAGCATTTTGCAATTTCTTCACTCTTACTAACTCCCTCTTCTCGTCTAGCAGCTTTTCCATATCAATTTGATAAGACTCAATTTTAGCAGCTTGTTCGACAGAAGTGTTAGTAAGTATATCAAGCCTGGACTTGGATTTCTCAAAAAGATTTTGAAAATATTTTGCAGTATCCTCAGCTTCATCTTTCCATTTCTTCACTTCTTTGACTAATTCAGCATTTTCTTCAGACAATGTTATGTACTTTTGTTCAAGATCATTTTCAACGCTTTGAAACTTTAGTTCTTTTTCAACAACCTTTGCCTGAAAATCTGAGAAATTTTCTTTCTGAAAAGACAATTCTTGAAGAAGATCTTCCAACTTTTGATGTTCTTTTGCCAATTCTTCTATCTTTCTTTTATTTTCATCAATCAACAACTCACTATCCTTTATTAAGCCTGTTGAATCTTCTTGTCTTTCTGAGAACAAAACTCACAAACCGATTCATAGCCACTATTTCCAGAACCACTTATTTCAGATTCAGAATCAGTTACTTCTTCTTCATCATCACTATGAACAATTTGAGCAATCATTGCAGATGGGACAGTCCATGCAGACTCATCATCGCAGTTGGCAGCCCAATCATAACCATGTTTCGAAGTAATAGCTGTTAAAGCAATTGGATGTAAATCATCAGAAGTTCGCCCCCAGTTATATTGTTTATCAACTTGAGAAACTAAAGCTGTTGAAGACTTTGATGAAGAAGCATTTGATTTTGAACATTCACGAGAAAAATGTCCAAAATTAGAACATTTGAAGCATTTTGCCTTCGATTTATCTATGCTAACCTTGCCATCAGGATTTAAGCTTTGAAATCCGGTCTTCTTCTTGAATCTTTTGACTCGTTGAGCTAGCATTGCAAGCTGCCAATTAATATCCATTTGTTCAAGATTATCCGGATCGATTTGATCAAAATCTTCTTCAATCAGATTAGATGTTGTCAAACCACCATTCAGCAATCCATAATATGAAGATAATAAAGCCGAAATCAATGCCAAATGTTCATCGGGTGTTTTTGCAGAAAACGAAATCTGACTCGAATTATTTGGAACGGTGAACTTACACCCTCTTGATGAATTTTCAGAATTTCCTGATCCATGACCAGCAACAAACGCTGTTTGAGGTGGATTTGATTAGATGATTTAGACTTTGCATTAATACTTGCAGAATTTTGACCATGATACAATTCCGGATTCTGCAGTTGAGCAGTTGATTTATTTGATGTCATCATTTCCATTTCTCTAGCCTGAAGCTTTCTAGTTAAATCATGAAATGATAATGCAGAATATTCTTTGTCATGAGTAAGCAACAACACATAATTTTCTCACTTTTCTAGTAATGCTTCCATCAATTTCTCTTTTAATTCATCCTCAGTATTTTCAATTTTAACCACTTTCATCTCACTAATCAAATGTGAAAACGTTGAAACAAGGGCTGAAATATTTTCTTTTTCATACTGTTGAAAATTTTCAAATTCCTTGTTCAACACTTTTCGTCTACTCTTCTTATATTGGTCATTTCCTTCACATCGAGTAGATAGAGCATCCCACAACTGTTTAGCTTTCTTGCATGTGCTGAATTGATGCAACAACTCGGTAGGTAAAGCCATGGTAAGATAACAATAAACCTTTTGTTCACGTTCACAACTTTTTCTTTCATCACCATCAAAATCTTAAAGTTCCTTATACTCTCGATTTTCAGTTGGACGTACATACAACTTTCGAATCGGAATCCATAAATCAATATATATCATTTGTGCTGATGTATGCAGAGAATCGTTGCTTCCAATTTTGATAATCTTCCAACTTTAACAGCTTAGGAACTTTCTTACTTGTTCCTATTTCATTATCAAAATTGAACATAGCTTGTACCATGCTTTGCATAGCCGCAAATGCTTGAAAATCAGACATTTTTTCACCGAAAATGAGACTTCAAAAACTTTGAACTCAAAAACGAAGATGTTAGAATTTGATTTTGAAAATCAACTTTGAACGAACAATGTAGAGCTCGTCGAGACAATCGATTTGAGTATTATGGCTCTCGTAGCAATTTACGATGCAAAAGTTACGACACTTTTAAGAAACTGCCAGCGGACCAGATTCAGCGGACCAGAATCGGTACGGCGGACCAAAATAGTACGGTGGACCAAAAAATAACTGCCACAGACCAGACTTGAAGATTGCCTAGCGGACCAGATTTACCGGACCAGAATTGGTACAGCGGACCAGATGTTCTTGAGGCGGACCAGAAGCGTACCACGCTGAATTCGATAGATTTTCGCGAATTTTGACAATTTAGACTGGAATTTGCTTCAGAGAGGTGCGAAAACTCACTAGGAACACTCAGAAATCATTTTTTACCTCGGAAACACTCGGAATTGGAAGAATTTGATGAAAAATGTAAGAAACCCAAACTTTCTCTCTCTAAAAATCTGAAAATTGATAAAAAAAACACAGCAATAGAGCAACCAAATGCTCTGATACCACTTGTAAAACCGAGATACGATCTTACTACTGCATGCTTTGATCAATGTAATGAACATGAGATGTAAATAAGAGATTTCTTATTGATCACACAAGATTACAAGAAGAACTCTCTCTGGTTTCTCTCTCTAGAACACACAGTAAAGGTGTAGAAATGACAGAAGTGTTTAGCTATCATTCTAACACATGGTATTTATAGTTAGTGACAAACTGGCATGCGTACCAACTGGCGGACCATTTGATACAGGCGTACCAAATGGTACGGCGTACCATATGGTACGGCACCATTGGTATTGCCACTACAACTCACAGACTCACTCTAATCTAGATACAATACACGAGACACATTGTAGCATAGGAATATGCTCTAACAGAGTAAACAACATATTTCACATCTCTAACCTAAAGAAGTGTCTTGCTGATGACACTCTGCTAGTTCCATTAGAGGAACTAGAAGTCGATGAACAATTACGGTTCATTGATAGCTGGTGTTGTGACCGCTACACAAATACCTAACTTAAACTATAGTAGGGCAAGCTAGGGTATCGAACCAAGGGAGTTGGTGGTTATTAGCGACTCTAATTATCTAATCTAATTTACGAACCTAGAATACTGTCACTATCCTAGATTAACTAAACTAAACCTAAATTACTTTAACCTAAATGCCACTTAGCTGTTTGGTTAAGTTGATTGCTTCTGATTCACTAAACACCTACTTAAATATCACTAATTTACTAACTAACAAATGATTGAGTTGTTCTTATATTACTAAAAAGCAATTAATTTAGGATCCGGGTTAGTGAATTACTGATTTGCACTCGGGAGTCTAACATAGAAATCACATAGACATGATTGTGTTCTTATTTAACCAACCCAAACAATTATTTATCCTGCACATACTAAGTATAGTCCTAGAGCTATGCTCAGAGAGGTAGTCCGGGAGCGGGGGGTACGTACACGACAAACAATTGCAATGATTTATCAAACAAACACTAGAATCATAGATTGTCACAGATCAATAATTCTATCTAAGCAATTAGAAAACCTAGATTAAAAACAGTAAACACTAACCGTTCACCCAAGTAATCACTGGTTGTTAGCCGAACATCACAAACATTATCGATCAGCTTAGAATCCAAGAAAACAATGAAAAACTACAAAGAATTCGTCCAGGGTCGGCTCTGGCCGAAAAAACGAAGTCAAATCATTAAATAGAACCCTCGGTCGTGAATTTGGTTTTTAGCCGACTTATACCCCTCGCGTGACGCGAGGATTTCTTCACGTTAGTCTTGCGCCACGATCCGGATGTTGGGCCGCTACTTCTTGCATTACATTTGTGTTCACACTTGGGGGAATTTAATTTCCATCTCACGTGAGGCACGTGCCATCTATATCCTCTTTTCTAATTTATTTTACAGCTCCTCTCAATTTGTGTTCACAAACACACATAATAAGTATATGCAATCCATGCGCATCTCACGTGAGTGCCACATACATCATGTTATTCTTCTTCACTATTCACTTGATTTGTTAGCAGCTCTCAACCCCACGTCACCTTCAATTTGTAATTATTTTCTCTTGTTCATAATATGTTGACATGTTTACTTGAAGCTCACATTAATACAAATAGAATTCAATTTCCCATTTTTGACATGAATTTTTACGTAACCTTAAACATAAACATTAAATGTAATTAACTCTTTTAAAGCATTTAGTGATTCTTTAATAAACATGTCTGATCATTAATAATAACACTTAGATATGACGCTACAAATCGGTGTAGTCTGTGTTCAACTTAATAACAGCAAATTAAGCTCATTTACACTATAATAATCTAAACACCAAAACTATTTATACCAGTCTCTATTATACATAACTCGGTGTCTTTAAGGGGATGATTAATATATAAATAGAATGCACTTTTATACCACTCATCATTCATCGAGCAACCCTTTGAACTATTTATAGCAGTAGAGCAACCTAGATTGCTCTGATACCACTTGTAAGTACCTGGACGGATCTTACTACTGCATGATTCGGTCATAACGATTACAACGAAGTAAATAAAGACTTGCCTTATTGATTCATAAAGAGTTACAGTTCTAGAGAGAGAAACATTCTGATCTACACACAGTTAACAAGATAGAACTCCAGACCTCTAACCAGTTCTCTCTAACACAAACTATTTAGCAACATACTGGCCAGCGTACCAACTGGTACGGGCGTACCAATGGTATGGCGGACCATATGGTACGGCCACCATGGTATGTTGACTCTCCGACTCACAAAGACGCTGTAATCTAGATACAATAAACGAGACGCACTGTAGCATAGGAATATGTTCTGACAACAAGTTTATATGGAGAAGCAAAATTCATAGAAGCCAAGGTTCCTACGGATAACTATATAGACTACTCATCCACACAAACTAGCAAAACAAAAAGTTTTGTAGAAACATGTGTTTATACAGAAAGAAAAGGGTACATAGAAAATAAGGTTTATATGAATAACAACATAAGAAACACTTCCAAAGAAACTTCATATGTTGAAGTTCCTCATTTTGAAACAATGAACCAAAAATCAAGGAGGAGATACAAGGCAAGAGAATCTTAAAAAAAACACCTTAGACTTTCATAAAGAGGTCAAAACTGATTTTCATAATGCTCAAAATCCTAAGAGTCCATGGAAACCAAAACATACTTTAAGGAATTAACTGTGTTAAATTGAGTTTAGATATAATGAAGCTATGGGAAGATCCAAGACCACAATGGGTTGGGTCCCACAAACTAATTAACCTGGTGGTGTGTGCACGGGCATCCTATAAAGACAGTGGATGGTCTAGTCATATGATAGGAAACAAAAGCTTATTGAATAATTTGAAGTCACGCCAAGGTGGTTATGTAGCATTTGATAGTATGGGCGGCTACATTATTGGATAAGGAGTTGTCACTAATGGTAAGGTGAGGTTTGATATGGTAAAATTTGTGGATGTTTTAAACTTTAATCTTTTAAGTGCCTCACAGATGTGTGACAAAAAGATTAATGTGCTTTTTAATGATGCTGAGGCTATTGTCCTTAAATCTAGACTAGTCATTCCTGATGATTTGATCTTGCTCAGAGCCCATAGGAAGGACAACCCTTACATTCTAGCTATGAAACATGCTGTAGAAGCTGGTAGTATGTCATGTTTCATATCTAAGGTCTCAGTTGATGAATCGGATTTTGGAATAGGGGAATAAGCCATGTGAATTTCAAAATAATGAATAATTTATTAAAAATTGTTTGGTAAAATGCTTACCTAACAAATTGTTCACATGTGCTGACTATTAGGTTTCCTGCCTCAAGGGTAAGCAACATAAGTCTTCTCAAAGGCCAAAGGAAGGAATTTTTCATTAGTCAACCCTTGCAACCGTTGCATGTGGGTTTATTTTGTCCAAAAAAGGAAATGAGTGTATGAAAGAAATCTTATTGCTTTATAATCACTAATGATTTTACAAGATGTATCTGCGTGTTCTTCCTTAGAACCAATTGTGAAATCTTAGATATTTTAAAAGCATTCGTCGTGAATGTTCAAAATCATTGTGATTTAAAGGTGAAACCTATAGGATGTGAAAAAGGGAGAATGTTCAATAATCATTTCTTGAAGTCTACTGTCCATTTCTTCTAGCCATTTCTCAAATTCAGAACTTGAACTACATCTTTGTAATTACCGGGTTCTTCTTGATCAACTATCAGGCCATCATGAACACTAAGATACCTATTAGGTTCATGACCATCCCTAATACTTCTTTGGACTATTTATGTTACAACCGTTCCTGAATCCTTTTGGTTCAGGTTCCACAACGTCTTATTAAATAACGATACCGGTTTCTTGTTAGGTTGCAGGTGGTTCCTGGACTTCTTCTAGGTCTACCTGGTTATTTCCATCCCCACGTTGAAGGAACTAATCCTCTAAAATGTTCCTCTACAATTTAATGAAAACTTGATTTTCAGTTGGGGTGTAAAAATAATAACCAATCTTTCGGGCATAGCCAAGAAAACCACTTTATCGCCACGGGGATCCAGTTTCTTAGAAGGCTCACTGGTAACGTAGGTATTACATCCCCATACCATAAGGTATAATAATTTGAGTCGTTCCACATGCCATATCTCACATGGTGTCTTATCTACGTTCTTTGTAGGAGCTAGATTCACGAGTCGGGCGACAATATCAATAGAGAAGATCTAAAAGGAGTGTGGCAAGTTTGTACGACACATCATAGATTGAACCATGTCTAATAGAGTTAGATTCCATCTGTCGGACACACCATTGAAATGTGGTGCTCTTAGCATAGTAAGTTGGATATAATCCCACATGTTATCAAATGTGCGTCGAACACCTCACTTAGATATTCCACCCCGATCTAATCGAAGTGCCTTAGTCACTTTACCGAGCTAGTTCTGTACTTTGTTCTGGTATTTTTTGAACCTTTCAAAGATCTCGTGCTTATGTTGTATAAGGTATAAATAACCATATCTACTGAAATCATTAGTAAATGTAATGAAGTACCTTTCTCCATTCCTGAAAATTGTCCTAAAAGGACCGTAAAGATGAGTATGTATGAGCCTTAACAGGTCTTTTTCTCTTTCACAGACATTCATAAAGGGCGGCTTAGTCAACTTGCTACTTAAACAAGATTCACATGTATCAAAAGACTCTGAACCAGTGGATTCTAGAATTTCTGCAGTCTGGAGTTTCTTGATGCAATTGTTATTTATGTGACCTACTCGACAATGCCAACGAAACGTGTTATTGGCACGAGTCTTAGCGTGTTTTCTTGGAGATGTTGTATATCATGTTATCATTAGTATATATATTATAGATCCCGTTATGTGGTTTAGCTTCAAAATAAAACATATCATATAAAAACGCAGAAAAGAAATCATTATCATTACTAAAATCATATTTAAAATCTTGTCTTTACAAATAAAATAGAAAAATGATGTTTCTAGTCACACTAGGCACATAACAGCAATTGCTCAAACAATACTAAGACCACTAGGTAAGTCAATAGTAAAATCCCTAATGGCTTTAAGAGTAATTTTTTGCCCGTTCCCAACATGCAGCTCTAGGTCGCCTTACTTCATATCTCTAACTTTTCATAGTCCATGCAAATCATTACAGATATGAGTACCACATCTAGTGTCTAACCACCTAAGATTTTCTAGAAAAAGAAAATGATTCAGTTAAGATGTATACCTGAGAACTCTCCTCCAAGTGATAGCTTCTTCAGCTAGGTATTTTGAACAGTTCCTATGCTAGTACCTTGATTCATTACAATGAAAGCAGTTGGCATCTTTCTGAGGATTTTCCTTAGGATTTTCTGGTTTCTTTCCCTTGCCCTTTCCCTTACCTTTCTTGCCCTTTTTTTTCTTAGCTTTCTTACCAATACGGCCATCTTGAACCATTATCACAGCTAGTTCCAGCTTTCGCTGGAATTTTCACCTCAGCAGTCTTAAGCATATGATGTAGCCCTAAGAGTGACTTATCCATACCATTCATATTATAGTTCAGAACGAACTTGTCATATGACTTAGGCAGTGAGTTGAGGATTCTATCCATCACCAACTCCTTACTTAGTGGATTCTCTAATCGTGCCAGATAATCGAAATAACCCTTCATTTTTAGCACGTGAGCACTATTGAAGAACCTTCTGCGTACGAAACATGATTAGTGATCTTATCACTTCAAAGTGTTCGTGTCAAGCATGCTGCTGAAACATAACTTTTAGCTGATCACACATGTCATATGTTGTTTTATCAACCATGTTCCTCTAAAGTTTAGGGACCATGGTTGCCAGCATAAGGCAACTGATATACGCCTAATTATACATATTTTTATAGCAAGTATTTCCCACATTTTGGGTTATCTATGACTAACTAATAACAAAATAATTTCATATTGTTTCCTTTTTAGTTTTTCAGTGTATGCAGGTGAAAATCACAAAAGGAGTAAAAAACACTTATAATGAAGAAAATATGAAGACTTCGTGATATTGAGTCAAAACTCAGGCTTCCCCTCTATGGAATGGAAAAAATTTCCTCATGTGTCTCTCTCTCAAGTCAAGACAAGGTGGTAACCCTTAAACTCAGCCACGGCTCAGAGCACAACTGCTAGAAGACAAAGGTGTGCTAAGAGACCGAATAAAACTTCATGGAAGCATATCTCGAGCTAGAAAATGAGTTAGGGAACCCATACATAGTGAATTTTGAGTATCTCGATGAGAGGAAGAAGAATATGAGCTCAAAATAGCATGTTTCTACCTAGGAACGGCCCGTGCCAACCTAGGCACGACCATGCCTCATTTGACTTTTTCGCCAGACGCTCCTCTAACAAACACGGTCCGTGCCACTGACCCGGCATGGCCTACCTGACAAGCATGGCCCGTGCCCTACCAGGAATGACATGTGCCCCTGTACTGACTTTGCTTATAACCACCCCCCCCCCCCCTTAAATCCTCCCATTTCCTCATTTGCTCATCCTTCCTCTCTCATTCTTTAGTATAGTTTTTGTTTCTCTTTGAGCCACTTGGCGTTTAAGTGTTTTTTTTATTAAGTTTATAAAAATACTAACTTAGTTAGATTTTGTTTAAAGGTTGTCTATGGGCTATTCATTTTCTACTAAGGAAATAATTAAAGCCATGCTTGGCTAAACTCTTATACTCACTTGGGAGTAAGCGAGTCTTTGATGGGTTAGTTAAAATGAATTTGCGTACTTACCTTAAGGTGAGTACGAGTGACTTTATGAGAAACTATTTTAAATTTAAAGTGTATTATTAACCTTTAAGAACAAACGTGCCTTGCGTATTATAGACCATTTGAGGAGTCGAAAGCTCATCAGTCGGACTTGTGACACCCGACTGGGTTAGGATTGCGGTTAGTAATACTTTGTCACTTCATGGAAGTCGGTGAGATACATGTTTGTGAACTTGGATCTGGTTACGACTTTTGATGTTTGCGCGAAAGCGGTGCATGGAGGAAGCAGACCTTAATCCATTTATAAAGATAATTTTCATAATAAATTAATCTGATGCGTGGGTAGTTCCCCTGCTTGTTCATGACAATGTATTCGAGTATAACAGCACCGGTGACCCATCGGGCCCTATAACAATATTGCATTCACGCTCACTTTGTTTGTTATTTCTAGAGCGGTCCTCTCAGGAGCCTTACGAGGAGACGAGAGGAATGCGAGCAGGGTTTCCAGGTTGAAAAGCGACCCTCCTCACCTGAGTATTAACAATCTTAAGGGAAATATTTAGATGCATTTTTCCAAACTAACCATTGGTAAGTCCTCCCAAATAATATTCACCCTGATTGATTAAAACTTAAAAATCATTTTATTTATTTTCTTTTCTTCTTTTATTTTGTTAGTTTAGTTAACCCGTAAACTACCCCTCACTTATATATTTAAATCCGGTTGGTTGTTAAAAAAAGATTATATATGAAAAACCTTCCTTTTCCTTGTGTTCATGAAGGACCCTCGGTCAACTTACCACTACTATACCGCTCCACGATGGGTGCACTTGTCCGTGTTATGTGGTGAAATAGTAGTCGTAGTTAATCAAGTTTTATAAATTTTAGAGCTTATGTACTAAAAAGGTGTCATTGAAATTGCTATATTTTTAT
This sequence comes from Deinandra increscens subsp. villosa, assembly GCA_039602395.1. NCBI lineage: Eukaryota > Viridiplantae > Streptophyta > Magnoliopsida > Asterales > Asteraceae > Deinandra > Deinandra increscens. Next base: position 26,666,636 of record JBCNJP010000017.1, on the reverse strand, counting down.
ATACACCACACACACACCAGCTACCTAGAGTCTGGGAGTCATTAACATGTCTAGCCCACGCTGCATGGTAAACACCAGTGCGTACTGCGGGTTCTTTAGGGATTAGATTCTCAAGAACATAAATTTTTTTTAGCTGCGAGAACGAATTTCAGGTTGCAATACCAATCCCATGAAGTTGTTGTCATTAAGCTTAACCTTCTCAAGGATGGAATTAAGTGAGAATAGGGAGGGTTGATGAGTGTGATCAGAATTATTTGATGACATCTAAAAGAAAAACAAGAATTGATTTTAGTAATTATCATGTGGAACCCTAATTAATTTTAACCGAAGAAAACAAAATTATACTTAGGAAGAGATCTCGTTTCACCTTAGCTCGGTAGAGTAGCTTAGCTCTCTGCATCGGCCAGGCTACACAGGTAGGTAACGATTACCATTTATATCGACTACACAAGTCTCGTTTTGGGATCACGTGACGAGTGTTGTCAAGAAGTACGTTAATCTTAACTACGCGTACTTGTTCCACAAGTGATATTTGTTTTTCAACCAGAACTACAGACCCGATCGATGTGACATGGAAATCGCGATTCCACCACTAACCAAAACCATAGACCCGGATGCCGGGTATCACTAAACCGGGGGTTTGGATAGATCAGTTTGAGTGTTCTTAGTTTAGGGTGGCGCATAAATATCAATTTTGATTTTGAGTTGTATATTTTAAATTTACTGATTTGGGTCATATATGTTAAATTATATATGTACGGCTTATTTCATGACGTAAGCCATCCATAAGTTTTGTAAGATCATTTTTACATTGTTTCTTGACGACTTGAAACTCCTTTTAATCTCCTGATCGATTTAATTTAAATACCCTAATTAAAACCAAGTTGGTCATTTTTGTTTTCGACCGATCGATATATGATAAGAAAAAAATTTGAAAATCAAAATATCTTGGTTCTCCGAAGGAGATTTTTGGTCCAAGATTAAATTAATGTTGGTAAAAGGAAAAGAAAAACCGCACTTTTGTCTTCTAAAGTTGGATGTTCTGTGTGTCAAGACTCAAGCATGGGGAAAGGGGGAGTTATTAAGAATCTTTCACAAAATGGATTTTGAAGATTAAAAAGTTATTCAAGTTCTGATCCAGCCATGCAAGCTCTACAACTTATGAGAAAGTTCAAGTTGAAGATCTGATGCAGTTATGCTAAACATTAGAGATTAGAGATTTTGTTAGTATAGATACATCACACGTTAAGGGGGAGTCTGTTAGAGCATTTTTCAGTGTCTCGTGTGAAGTATCTAGAATGAGCTTTAGAGTGAGTTAGTGAGTCCACGAACTAACCCACAAACTATGGGTTCGTGAGTCATGAACCAACGGTTTGTGGCTAGTCTGGTTCGTTGGACAGTGTTGAGTATAAATAGTTTTAATGTTCTTTTTGCAGAAATATATAGAACCATTATGAGTGATCTTAAGTGTGTGTAATCTGTGGTGTTTCTCTCTACATCTTTGTAATCATTCTTAGTGAGAATCAATAAAGCAAAGCTTTATTTAAATTGTGTCTTCATGTTTTGATCAATTGAATCAGTAGTAAGATCCTCTAGTGTTCTTATAGCAGCTTTCTTCTAGAATCGCGGTTATGTCGGACTAGCAGGTTTTCTCGGACAGATGAGGTTCTGTCAGAACATGTTCTCAAGCGGAAAAAATTATTCATCCAGGGATAATCGATGCGTTTTTCTGAAGGTAGCTTTAATGTTCTTTCGGAAATCAATGAAGTTCTAGATGTGAGTTTAGCCAGACCTTTTCCTTTTTCATATCTAGGTCACGACAAAAGGAATGAGAGGCAACCTGCAACTTATGAGCAAAGAAACCCCCTTTGTCCTTTACTTGAAACAAGCAAGGTAGGTCTACAAATTAGTTTTTATTATACAAACAGTAACTGTCCTACTTTTGACCTGTCATCATCATCTTTATGAGTCAGCCAAGAAAACCCATATCCACTATTTTTGCCCTCATTGATCTTCAACACAACAGCTTCACTGTTCTCATCGATGTTCATCAACCTAAAACCATCACCGAATCATTTCTATCATCGTCAAATTTGATAATAAACCCATATTAACGTCGAATACCACCCTCGTCGTTTTACTTAATGGAGACCCGAATCTCGAACTGTATACCCCATCGTCACCTTTAACCCAGAACTAACAGGATCATATGGATAATCGAGATGCAGTCTCGATGTTGCATCCTTTCTGAGTTCCTCCATCTTCATCTTCTTCATGTAATAACCTATAACTCTAAAAAAGATTTCATGTTTTGATCTCCTATTTTCGAAGAGAGAGAGAGAGAAAGAGTATGGGGCAAAACAGTGATGTAGGTTAGACAAACAAGTAAAGTGGGTGAGGTAGTTTCTTCGATTAGAAACCCACGATGAGAGAGAAAGTAGGATGGGTGAGACATTAGGTGACGTGGGTAATGGGTGAAAGAGTATGGTCAGAGAAAATATATCTTCTTTTCCATTGCCCACTGTTCAAGATTTATACGGATTCACAAATAAATAAATTCAATTAAAAAATTTTGATTAAAAAAATTCTACATCCATAGAAAATCTGGAAAAGGTTTGGGATGAGTTTTAAGTTAGAGTAAGCTCAAGATGAACTCTCTTTTGTTTTTGTATTAAAAGATTCAAACACATATACCAAAAAAAATCATCTCTATTTGTTATAAAAATGAGCATGAGAGAACAAAGTTGAGAAACCAACCGTGAGGTTGCGTTTTCTCGATCATGGCTCTGATACCAATTTTAGAAACCGTGGGCGGGCTTAACTTGGTTCAGGTACGGAAGCGGATCGAGCCATTGTGCACTTGTTTTGTAACAAAAATAAACACTAGAACAAAGATAATGTGTGAGATGTGATGACGATGAGCAAAGCAAGAACTAGTAGATAGATATGTGATGAACAAGATGAAGATAGATAAACAAAGATAACCAATGATTACATTTACCTATCCCACTCATACCCGGGCCTCATGAACAAGTGTATTCATAAGCCCTCACAACTTCAAATAAACATGACTAGAAACTCTCTCACACAAGCATTCATTCGACCATGGGATATGCCTTCTATATGTACTAATCTAACAATGGAAAACTAGTAAATACTAGTGACTAGTGACATAAATAATACAACAATAAATAATAAAGTCACTAATGCCAAGTCATCGGTTAGTCATATAACTTGAATCTTCATGGTCTTACCGTGTTGTGGGACGGTAAATAGTAAGTGGCCCGTTGAGTCATTTGTGTTCCCCCTTGAAAAATACTTCGAATTCTTTGTTTGTAGCCCAAACGATCTCATCTATCCAAATGTTGGTATCTCGGCCTCGAGAATCCCAACATTTTTCTCTAATTTAATCTTGGTATCTCGATTAAGTATCTAATTTATTTTTGATCCTTTATATTGTTTATCTTCAACAACTCGAGTAGATTGAATCCTTGGGTAGTGTGTGACATACACCAAGTTGCTCTTGATAGACACCCTATGTACTTATGGCCTTTTGGTCGTTGGCTAGAAGAAACAAATATCTTGGACATAAGAGGAGCTTCACAAAGGAGAAAGGTTAAATGAATGACTTGAAACCGTATGAAGATTAGTTTGAAGTCAAATTGCAAGAATACAAGAAATTTTGTCATGTAAGTTGAGTTACTTACTTTGTTTGTTCCATATACCAAATAAGGTAGATTGTTGGGAATCTCGAGTCCAAGATACCAAGATTCGGATAGATGAGATCGTTTGGGCTACAAACAAGGAAGTCGAAGTATTTGTCCAGGGAGAGCACAAATGACTCAACGGGTCACTTATTATTTACCATCACACAACACGATGAAGACCATGAAAACTCAAGTTATTTGACTAACCAAGACCTGGCATTAGTGACTTTATTATTTATTTTTGTATTATTTATGTCACTAGTCACTAGTATTTACTAGCTTGCCATTGTTAGTTAGCATATATAATATGCATATCACATGGTGGAATATATGAGTGTATGAGTGAAAGAGAGCTTTCTAGTCATGTTTCTTTGAAGTTGTGAGGGCTCATGAATACACTTATTAATGAGGCCCTCCATATGAGTGGGATAGGTAAATATAATCATTCGGTTATCTCTGTTTATCAATCTTCATCTTGTTCATCACTATCTATCTACTAGCTTTGCTCATCATCATCACATCTCACACAATATCTTTGTTTTAGTGTTTATTTGTTTTACAAAACAAGTGCACAATGGCTCAATTCGCTTCGGCACCAAAACCAAGTTTAAGTCGCTCTCAGTTTCTACAAACTGTCACAAATTCAAACGTATGTTGCTAAGATACCGAATATAATATATATACGTGCTAGGGGGAAATCAAAGATAGCCCTTAATTTCCCTAATGGTCATCGACCATTAAGTACATAAAACATAAAAGCCGGTTACTACAAACGTTATATATACATTGGATACAATTACGACAAGACAGTTAAACGACTTCTATAGCGGCAGGAATATGTTTTTTTTAATTTAGCCTGCAACCGCAATTTATGTCAAATCCGAGATAAGTACAAGAGAATAATCAACTCCGGATGAACTCACCTTCCGAGAGAACTGGAGTTCATCTGGATCAAGTACTTATCCGGGACAACTTAATTCTTCTGACTCAAATGTTGCTTATGACTTAACTTCATTCTTTCGAGATAACTGGGTTCTTTCGGAACAACTTCCTTCTCTCGGAACTTCTTCCTCCGGTTGATCTTCTCCCGGAGCATGTTTAACTTAGCTTTTCCACCAGAATTCACCTAGAGAGAATATTTCCTTACATTAGTAATCTTGTCTTGTATTTAGATTTTAATCGAAGAATTAAGATCCTATAAAATGTATGATTATTACGCTACTAGGATTGTTCTTGACAACGAAAATGAATGTTGGGACTGCTAATGATCAAAATGATAGTTTGGATTATTATCAGTTAATAGTTTATAGTTTAGATTATTAAAATCTAATTTACCAATTAACAATCATATAATCAAGTTCACTTTTGAAGTTATATATTTGCAAAAACTATGATCATTTTAATGTTTATCATATGTGTAAAAACGTAGAAGTTATATAACAAATGGGTGAGAGGTAATAATATAGATAAATCGTTGGTATTTTAGTGTAATTAAGTTTACGTATGACATTCAAACAAGACTGCAACTTGTTTGAATGTCGTAGGTACAAATGAGGGTTCGAGGGCAGCGCCCCCGAGAGAAGCGGGGTTCAAGGGGAGGCAGCCCTTGGCGGGGACCAAGGGGCAGCACCCCTGGCTAAAGTCTTTCATTGAAAAGGCATCAGATTTTCTGTTCGAAAAATAGCATTAAGTAAACTAGAGGGACTAAAATTGTCAATTTTTGAAGTTTGATTTAGTTGTCGAAGATAACTGAATATACGCTCCTTGGGGTTAGTTTCTTCGACGCACATTCTGAAAGTCACGAATTCAGATATACGCTCTCAATCATACATCAAATATAATCCATTCAGAAATCTTGAAAATCGAATATGATTTTATCCGGTCTTTCAATTGGTATACACTCCAATTTGTTTGATTTGAAAGTGTTACACACGATTTCAGATTTATCCAAGCGATTCAAGAAATTTCCCAACAAAGATCAACAATTTCGTGACTATGGAAAGCGGTGGTGAATCTGCAAAGGACATGACTTCCAAATTTACGACATTGGATAAGTTTGAGGATCAATATTTTTGAAGACGGAAGAAAAGGATGCATTTTCTTCTAACTACATTGAAGGTTGTGTGCGTACTGAGTATCCCCATGCCTGAAGAAGTTGCTGATGAAACTCTAGAACAAACTAGGAAGCGTGGAAAGTGGTTGAACGATGACTACATATGCCGTGGGCAGATTCTGGACGGTATGTCTGACTCCGTATTTGATATCTATCAGAACATTGTATCTGCAAAAGAACTGTGGGAATTACTAGAGGTCGCGTATATGGCAGAGGACTCTTCTAGTAAGAATTTCCTGGTCAGTGATTTTATGAATTATAAAATGACTGATGTTAGACCCACTATGGAACAACATAATGAGTTCTTCCAATTCTAGGCCAATTTGCTCAACACGGTTTGAAAATGGATGAAGCCATTTTCGTATCAAACATAATTGATAAACTACCTCCTCTTAGAGAGATTATAAGCATAATCTGAAACATAAGAAATAGGATTTCAGTTTGGTTGAACTCGGTAGCAGTTTATGGATTGAGGAGTCCTTAAGGGCTATGCAAAACGTGTGGGCAAAAGACAAAGACACAGGTGTAGGAGGTTCATCATTTGTTAATATGGTTGAAGGAAACATTCATGCTTTTGATAATTCTAACAAGGGAAAGAACAAACGAAAGTTCCAAGGTGGTAATAACAAAGGGTCTGGTGTGACATCCGGGAATTCCAAGGTTAACTTCCGTTAGACAAACTCCGTTAGTTACGTTATAAGTGTTAACTTAGTAACTAATGCTTAACTAGGCCGAATACGTCCACGTCCTTTGGTTGATCACCGAACCCGCCCATATGTGTTATGTGTCCATTTATTGATGTCATTATGTGCAATGTGATTTAAACGCATGATTTAATATTATGAATAGCATGACAATTTGTAAATCGTGTTTATCTTGCTTAGAATGTGAAATTGACCATTTTTGGGTAACCAGCGAAACTACCGGGCGAAACTATAATGTCGCCCGGCAGCTTGTTGGCTCACTTGTGATCAGAGCCAGTTTCGCCTGCCAGCGAAACTAGGCCCTGATATATAATAACATAAAGCCCTAGTTGCTTCATTTTGTTGCACCATTCTCTCCAAAACACACATACACCTCTGGAAATCTGGTCAGTCGAGAAACACAACCAAACATCAAGACCTCAGCCTCAAGACAACATCCATTCGATTCCTTGATCGAATCGTGAGTCCCAAAACCTTTCTTTTATGCCTTTTCTTTGAGTTTTCTTATAAAGCATGCTTAAACCTTCATGAAACTGCTTGATCTGCTAGTATGTTGCTTAGGGATGCTAGATCTGTTATAAAGTTCACAACTTTGCGTATGAAATCCAGCCATGATAGAGATTTATGCTATTTTAGCCATTTTAGGGTTTTATATGTATTTTGGGTGATTTGATGACAAAATGCATGTTTTAGGTGCTAAAGCTTACTGATTTATGTTGGTAAATGCCCATGTATGCTAAATAATGAATTGCATGTAAGATCGGAAGCTGTTAGGTTGATTTTTAGGCTGATCCGTATGTTTTTCGCGACCAGCGAAACTGTGGTGTTCTCTGGGCGAAACTGTCCAGCGAAACTATGTATATCTCCTTCCAGCGACACTATGCAGCGAAACTGTAATGTCGCTGGGTAAACCGACCAGACCAGCTCGAGCGAATCTACCGAGCGAAATTCCCTGAACAAAAGTTCAAACCAGTTTCGGGCGAAACTAGGCTAGCGAAACTGTGCCAACAGTTTCGAGCGAAACTAGCCTAGCGAAGCTGTGTCATCGGGCATTGCCTAGCGAAAGTGCTGCCCGTGCACACAGCGAAACTGACTAGCGAAACTGCTAGCGAAACTGAGACCAGAAATCTAAACTTATACAATTTGCTTGAATGTTATGCCATGACGTACATGATTATGCCATGATGATACATGCTTTGATTTCTGATATGTATGAACCCTTGTTTATGATCAACCATTGGTGTCGTGTGTCTGTATGTCGAGTCATAAGTTCCAACGTGCTATGTTATGGGCCATAGCGACGTTAAGTAAAGATTAGACACAAAACTAATACTTAAGACCTAAACGTGTTCATAGGTCTTCGTTAAGCAAACTTGGAATATTAACAAGTGTAGCAGTGCAACCAAAGGTGAGTGTCACTAACCCAGTTACCGTGAACCCGTTTGGGTCACACCGATCAACTAAAAGTAAAACAATGCTGACAAACTCGAGAGTGCGAGGCACCTCCCTGATGAACGTAAAAACTCGGAGTGCTCGGCACCCATTGGATGAACTTGAAGTGTTTTATGGGAAACACTTGTAAAAACTTAACAAACTATTTCTGAAACGAAAACCGTTTTAATATGACTAGCATAGGTTAAAGTCTAAACCACATGATATCACATGATTTCTAAGGATGCCTTGAAAACTTAAAAGTCCTCAACTAAATTGTACCATTAATTGTAAAGCGAGGGGATGTTGGGTAGATCTACTGGAGTTTGACAAACTCCGCCCCGTGGCACGGGGAGTGCACGGAGGTACAATATCAGCCTATCTGACCGTGATCCCGAGAGGACACGGGGGAGGCAAATCCGCGATGACGTAGGTCCGCAGTACTAGATGGCTCGGCCACTACAATAATTCATAGTCAGCTTTGGTGCAAACTTCCTTAGTGCATGGAACAACGGATTAGCTACCCGCGATATCGGTTGAGCACTTTAACTATACAAAACTAGTACATACCCGATGACGTAGGTCACGGACAATTCCTTTATAAACTAAGACATAACATTTTGCATTGTTTTCCACAAACAAATACTATGTAAGTATACCTTGAGACAAATTATGATTATGAGACCGGGCCAATGCATGACAAGCCCACTGTGAACTCACCAGCCGTTAGGTTGACACTTGCGTGGTTTAAACTTTTGCAGATCGCTAAGGAGTATCCGGAGCGGGTTGGCATGGCACGTGAAGACTTTTATTTTAATTGAACTATTTGGGAATTTAATACAATGTTTATGTAAAGCACGTGGTTAGTGCTAAGACAATATTTTATTCCGCTGCGTTTGTATTTGAGACTTTACTTTATAACAGATTTTGAACTAACTCTGATTCATTTAGTATTTGTAACTAATGGTTGTGAATCCTGGTCTAGCCGCACCCCTTAACGGTATAAACACCGTTAGTGGTTATTTGGGGGTGTGACATCTGGAAAACATGCCAAAAAGACCAAGGGTAGCAAGGATCAAACTTGTTGGAAGTACAGGAAACCGGGGCACTTTAAGAGGGATTTCCGTGTAGATTAAGGAAAGAATGAAATTGGTTCTAGTGGATCCAACAAGGATCCAAAGCAACAAATTCAAAAATTGAATTTTAATTTTAATTATAATTTCTGATGTGAATTATGTTTTAATAATTTCTGAAGCATGTTATGTGTAGGATGATTTTGTTGCATGGTGGTTTGACTTGAGAGAAACAAGCCATGTGTGTAAGGATCGAAGATGGTTCAAAGATCTTACACTAATTGAAGCTAGATCTCTTTTAAAGATGGGCAACATTGCAACCGATCCAATCCATGGAATTGGAAATGTAGAACTAGTATTTACCTCTGGGAAAACATTAAGTTTAAGTAATGTATAGTTTCTACTTGGCATACGGAAAAACTTATTATCCGGTATTGTATCAAATAATTGCGGGTACAAAAAGTGTTGGAATGTGATAAGTACATGTTCACCATAAACGAATGAAAGAAATGTAAAAAATGTAAAAAATTGGAATTATGGCATGATAGATTAGGACATGTTCACCATAAACGAATGAAAGAAATGTAAAAAATGAGCATGATTCCTGCGTTTGAAATGAACAATGATAGATGTAAAACTTGTATGTTAACTAAGATCACTAGAAAACCATTTAAAGAGGCAAAACACGATTCAAAGGTTTTAGATCTTATACATAGTGATTTATGTGATTTGAATGCTACACCACCTTTAGGTAATAAGAAATATGTTATTAATTTTATAGATGATGCGTCTAGATATTGCTATGTATATTCGTTACATTCAAAAGATGAGGCTCTTGATAAATTTCGAATTTATAAACAAGAGGCAGAACGTCATCAAAAAGAGTTAGTTAAAACTCTTCGTACTGAACCTGGAGGGGAGTATTATGATCCAGTATTTTTTCAAAGTACTTGAATAAAACACCAAACAACTGCTCCATATACACAACAACAAAACGGTGTGGCTGAAAGAAAGAATAAGACTTTGAAAGAAATGGTTAATTCTATGATGTCTTATTCGGGTTTAAGTGAAGGATTTTGGGGTGAGGCTATGCTAACAACCTGTTTCTTGTTGAATCGAATTCCAAATAAGAAGAACAAAAAGACCCCATATGAACTTTGGCATAAAGAGGTACCAAACTTGAGTCGTCTCATAGTTTGGGGATGTAGAGCCGTAGTGAGGCTTATTGAACCTAAAAGGAAAACGTTAGGTGAAAGAGGCACTACGTCAAAAAGTGGCTTTAGCCACGGTTTTTTCAGAAACACCTAGCCACAGTTTAAGAAAAACGTGGCTAAAGGTAAGAAACACTAGTTTTAGCCACACATATTTTGTACCCGTGGCCAAATATTTAGCCTTTGGACCCTTTTAGCCACGTATTTTTTTTGTTTATGTGACAACAACAATCAGGTGCAGTGGCTTTAGCCACTGTTTTACAAAAACATGTGGCACTTATTTATCACACTTAAAAAAGAGTGGCGAAATGCACCAAACGGCCATGATATTTTTATGATTTTTTATTCATGTGACCAAAAAGGAATGTATGGCCACACTTAAATAATGTTGTGTGATGGAAGAGTAGATTTTATTACTTAGTAAATTGAAAAAAACAATACTATTAAGTATGTATTATGCGTGGCTAAATGTGAGCAATGGCCATTGTTTTTAATTAGTTATGTGGCTAAAACCTAGTACATATGACCACTGTTATTAGGTTGTGTGACTAAATAGTAGGTTGTGAGTGACAAAAATCTATTACCTATGGCCACATATATTAACCGTGACTAAACGGTAGGTTACGAGTGACAAACATCTATTTTATGGTTACGGTAAAATATTAAACGCGTGGCAAAAGGAGACGATTTGTTTCCCTCTAAACAACGCATTTTTTCGTTTACACCAATTCGAGCGTGTTCAAATCTGCTACCCAATATATACATCATAATTGTTATTTTCCTTTACCGCCATCCCTTTCTTGATCTCAAATTCTCTACACCAATTCGTTTACACCAATTTTGGTATCAAATGGCCGATAATCAACGCTCCCTTAATTACTAGTATGTGAAGAATAATCATATTTTTTTGGTTTAGAGTAACAGGAGAAGAAGATCCTTCAAGTCCCACAAATCTGTTATTAAAAAAACGATGAGAACAATCTGAGGCAACTTCATGCGCAGAAGATTCCTGATTGTTTTGCCTACTCTGTTGAGGCAACGAAATTATTTCGTCTCCTTGATACAAAATTCAATGAATTTGTATCCGAAGAAGATGAAGAAGATGAAGACGATGAAGAAGATGAAGATGAAGTTGTCCAATCTTGGGAGTATTTAAATTCTACTAACCAGATTGAAGTGAAATACATGAACACAGAAGAGAGTAAAAAAATTTCTATGAATGCAATTGTGGGATCTTAGGATATGAACTTTCTCAAAAAATTGAGTGAAATTCCCCTGATTAAAAAAGATGGGAATGATTCCGGGAATGACATTCAACAAACGATGAAGGATACGGTGGCCGATTTGGTTCAAGATCCCGCAAACAGTGGTCAGATTGAAGAAGGACATGATGATGATGAGATGACGATGCATGTTTAGGATACATATCCGAAGATTGCAGTGATCCGGATTATTAATTAATTTATGTATATGTTTCTGAACAAATTAAGAACAATATTTTATATGTTTATTTTGTTATGATATTCGTAGTTAGAATTGAATATATAATGGTTATATATGTTTATCATGTTTGATTATCTTGTGATATGGCCATTCATATTAAACATTGTTTGCGTGATAAATTATGACAAATTGTCACGGTATATTAATTTTGGGTGGCTAAAACAAGACCAACAGTCGACGGCGCTTGTAATCATTACTATTTCATTTACTTTTTCATTTACTTTATCGGTCAAATCTCTATCTACCACGCCCCTCGAGTATCGATATATACTTATCTCTGTATCATTTTTCATCATCATCTCGACCATGCGCCTTTTCTCCCAGTCTCTCTCTCCGTTTTTCGTCCATCATCGCCGGCAAAAAATATGGAATTGGCGTCATCCGTAAGTGGAAAACGGTAAGTTATCATCTTCACCACTGAAATTCGATTGAAAATTCCGTCTCAAATTTGGTAATTTTTTCTTGTGCAGGGAAAGATTGCACTCTCTATCTCCTGGGAGTAGATTTTAAGTTATTGTGGAAACCATGGAGGCGAGTAGTCTCTAATGGTTCATACAAATGCTTTACTGAGAGCAGATTTTAAGTTATTGTATAATTTTATAACAGTCGGCAGTAAGGGCACATGTTCAGGTTTGCAGCACTTGCATTCTTTAGGTGCTTTTCTCCCATTTGGCCCCATGAACCTGATTTTTCTTCAGCAACTTCTTCTCCATTTGGTTCTGATGCAAGTGCATGTGAGAAAGCAAAGAGGGACTTGTTCTCTCTTTTCACTTGATCAGCAACAAGTAGCCGTTATGATGATTCAGACGATCTCTCTAGTGCACCATGTGAGAAAGCAAAGAGGGATTTGTCTTCAGCCGCTTCTTCTCCCTTTTAAGTTAGTAGTTTTTAAGTTGTAATTTTATAGATCAATGTATTAATGGAATCACACCTTTTGGATTATATATATAATTGTGTTTGTTAAAGCAGCAGTTGATTTTGTTTGTTTATTTGACTTTTATTGACTCTGGTTTGGTCAAAGAGAGGAGACCTACAGGCACTATCAAAACAAGGAAACACTTGACTCAAAATTAAGATCCATAATATTACATAACACATAAAGACAAAATACCAAATATTGTTGAGACTGTAATTTGCCAAAATTCAAAAACATTACAGTGATCAATTAATCGGTTTTAGGTAATATCTTTCCAGTACAGCCAGCTCTATGGTTAAAATTGTCACGTGGATCTACGAGCGGCAATACATTATCGCTGTGAGGAAAAAATACCGTACTAAATTCCTCATTGGCATCGTCTTCATAATAATCTTTGTAATTTCTGGGAGGTGTCATAAAGACAATATGCAGTTTTTTATCCAGCTGGTCTTTGACGTAAAACAACTGTCGTGCGTGTGACGCGAAAATGAACGGGTCCTCCTTGTGACCTAGTATTTTAAGGTTGACCAAAGTGTAACCAAGACTATCTTTATTGACCTCATGTGTATTCTCAACCCAGTCGCACATAAACAGAGGGATGTTTTTGATATGGTATTCTAGTAGCCATATCTCTTTTAAAACCCCATAGTAAAGTTTTTGTCCATAGGTTAATACCTCGTTAGAGATGTGCATGTCAGTTACCTCTACACCAACCCCGTTGTTCTGGTAAACCCTACCGTCTTGAGATTTTGTACGAAATGAATAGCCATTGATGTCATATACTTCATATTTCCTCACGCTTCTGTGTGGACCATGTGAAATCCACCTAACTGTCTATGATATAGTTTCTAGGGACTCCGCCATTTCCTTTTCAACCTGAAATCATAGTAGGTTCATCAGGAGAGTTCATTAGGAATAGGAAGGTTATAGTTCTTCCGAAAATCAAATAAAGTTGTTCTGGACAAGTCAGGTCAATTTTCAGGAAAGTTACAGTTCATCCGGAGTTAAAAAAAAAATAAGAAAATAGTTTCAGATCACCAGAAAGGTTATAGTTCATCCGGATAGAAAATAGAGTTGCTTGGGACAACTCAGGTCAGTTGTTCCGAAAAGTTACAGTTCATCCGGAATTAAAAGTATAAGAAAATCATTTCAGTTCACCAGGAAGGTTATAGGTCATCCGGATAGAAAATAGAGTTGTTCTGGACAACTCAGGTCTCTTATTCAGGAAAGTTACAATTCATCCGGAATTAAAACAATAAGAAAATAGGTTCAGTTCACCAGGAAGGTTATAGTTCATCCGGATAGAATATAGAGTTGTTCCAGACAATTCAGGTCAGGTTTTCAGGAAAGTTACAGTTCATCCGGAATCAAAACAATAAGAAAATAGTTTCAGTTCACCAGGAAGGTTATAGTTCACCCGGATAGAAAATTGAGTTGTTCCGGACAACTCAGGTCAGTTTTTCAGGAAAGTTATAGTTCATCTGGAGTTAAAACAATAAGAAAATAGTTCCAGTTCACCAGGAAGGTTATAGTTCATCCGGATAGAAAATAGAGTTGTTCCGGATAACTCATTTTAGTTGTTCAGACTAGTTACAGTTCATCCGGAATTAAAACTCTTTAGGGTTCCGGATTAAAGAGTAATTGTTCTGGTTTGAAAGTTGTTTTGGTTTACTAATTAATATGTAATGAATTAATATGTAATGAGAGAGGCGGTTATTATCGCCCGTAGGGCCGCTGAATACAACTGAACTCTTTGAAGAGGGGGTTGTGACTTGTGAGGGTCAACTGTTTAAACCAAATATTTTGTTTTATTTTGTTTCTGTAATATGTTTAACCGACCTTTATATTAATTTCACTTAATTGTTTGTTAATTCCAGTTAATTCATCTGTTTCTGTTCATCTTCTCTCAATCCGGATGAGCTATTCTTCTTGAGGAATTCTAGTTTTTCCGGTTTTGTTCTTCTTCTCTGAAACATTAATATTTTAAGAACATGTGAAAGTAATTTCGGATAATTTTGGTCGTGTGACTAAAATTTTAGTGGTTTTTTGATAATGTGTAGAAATTTCGGTTTAACTTCGAGAACGTGTGAAAGTAATTATAATGTACAGAGTTCAATAAAATCAGACCTTTGGTATACTCTAGTGATTAGACATCTGACCTTAGGCATATAATGATCCAACCGGATCAGTGATCAGAAGGTTCTTACCGTCATTATCAAACCCTTCTCAAAATCCTTATTAAACCCTTTCTCAAAATCCTTATCAAACCCTTTCTCAAAATTCTTTTCAAATCCTTCTCAAAATGGCAAACTTGAAAGAACTAGTTGAAAATTATTTGCATACAAAGATTATTGCTACCTTGGATCAGTACGGGGTGATTATCTCGGTAGAGAGACACACTTGCTTAGACGGGCTAGCCCTGCTCAACCAAGTATATACAGAGCCACCAAGTCCATCAAGATGCCAGATGGCAACTTTTCTGGTCGAAGAAATACACCTCTCAAATGCCAGGCTTCAAATGTTGGTTCAATTGAGGCAAGAAGCTCTGAGTAGGCATTTGGAGTTGATGGAGGAGATGGAATCTAGGTTCCCGTGAACCTCAACCCGCAGCTGCTCTGTCTTTTGTTTCTTTTAGGAATGAACATGTAAATTAGGAAACAATTTTGTGTATGGAATTGGAGTCAGTAGTATGATATCCACTTTTTGTTATATACTTGTTTGTCTATTTTTGTTTATGAAATGTAAACGCTAGAGCGGATGGATCGTGATCAGTTCGACATCATTGTGTAAGCTAAAGTATGAACAATTCGTTTAAATAAAACTCAATCTCTCATTCAATAACTGGTACGAATTACAAAGAGACTCAGAGTTGTTTGACACTACAAAACACACACATAAGCAAAACTCGTTACAGATTTCAAACCTATCAACCTATTTATAGACACACTGTTGTCCGAACCCTTCAGCTGGTCTGAACCCTAGGTTCGGTCTAGGTTCGGCCTGGGTTCGGCCAGGGTTCGGCCTTCATGACTTTGTTGAAATCTTGAACTTATCAAAAGCTTTATCTGATCTAGCATGTTGCCACATTCAGGTACTAACAAACTCCCCCCTGGCAAATGTTGGACCGTTCTTCATCATTCTTGATTAGCCTCCATCCCAGTCCATGTCAGTTGGTGATTGTTCCCGGCATATATATTGAACGCGAAGCATATCCGAATCACCCTCTGAAATTGCAACGCTTGATCCATGAAATCAGGATGGAACAAGATCTGATTATGGTATAGCACATCAATATCAGCCTTGGATAGGTTTATCAGCCACATTGGATCATAGATCCTCACAACTCTGTTCTCATCTTTTAGCACAATAACAACTTCTCCAGTCTTCTCATTATAATACAACCATCTCAGGTCTTTGATGAAATCTAATTCCAGTTTCATTAAAGGAATCTTCCTCATAACCTTTGGCTTTTTTCTTGAAGACCAACACGATCAAGTTCTTTCCCGTTCTCTCATGAATCTTCGTTGGATGCTCACGCCTCTTGGGTTTCTGAGGTATCAAATACTGAAAACCTTCAACACATTCTTTCTCAATCTGCTTCTTAAAGAAGAATCCTCTCCAATCATTGCCATAATTTCAAAATGGTTTCCGAGTCAGCTCCTGAATATCCCAGACTGGTAAAGACTCAAAATCTCTTGACCTTTTGAAATATTGAATACCGTGTTGACGTTTGATTGCATAACACCTAAAACTCTCAGCGTACATCCAGCTTATAATTTCCCCTGAAGCTTGACCCTTTAATCTGACGTGCCTTTTCTGTTGGATCGGTTTAGGAGTTGGAACATAGTTGGCATGAAACTCTTTCAAGTAATCATTGTACAACCGACATTGTCTTTGTTCCTTTGCCTCCTTGACAACTGGGTCTTCAGGTATTTCAGCTTCTTTCTTCTTTAACCTCTCTTCAGATTCATCACCTTTTTCTTTTGGAAAGAATTCAAAATCATCACCAGCTTGGTCGTTGTTGCTGAAATTTCAGTACATACCAGGATACTCTTCCTCGGTAATGTCTTCAACCTCAACTTCTTCATCAAACATATCTTCCTCCAAATCTGGCTCTGATGATTCAAATTTCTCAGATGTCTTTTTAGAAGCACTCTTCAACTCCTCTTCGTTTAAATCAAACGCTGCTTGAAGCTGATCGGCTGTAAGTTCACCAACAAGTTCACCTTCTTCTAGTGTTTGCAACATTTGTTTGAACTCATTCAAACTCACTGCAGCTTGATTCGACGGGATCGAGGTAATCGGCACAACTTCTCTTGAATCTATCTCCCACTGGGATGTAGATGTCCCAGCACCCGAACCAGTGGTTCCAGTCGGGCCTGATCCTACACCAACATTCCCTTGAGGATCATCTTGATCAGGATCATCATTCAAAAACTGCATATAATCCTCTTGACAACCATCACCAGACCCAATCTCCCCATGAACTTTAAATTACTTCATCAAGATTTTTTATTTGCGCACTCATCTCGAGAAGTAGAGCACTCTGGGTCTGACTAGCCATATTCAAACGTATAATCTCCCGATCTTTAGCCGAGTCCCGACTTTGCAATTGTAGATAATCTCTCTGCAAGGTAGTAATCATCTGAACTTGAGATTCATTTTGAGCTCTCAATTCATCATTACTTGATCTCAGCTCAGTAATCACCTTCGATTGCTCTTCAGTCTTAGCTTTTAAACTATCAATCTGTGATTCTTGATCATTTAAAGCACTCTGAAGGATACTGGCCTGAGAGAAGGACACGGAACCTTGATCTAGATTGAAATTGATATCCGGTGTTGATTGAGTTGAAGCTGTAGCTGTTGAGAACACAGGAGTTGTGGGTGTTGAACCCATAGGCTGATTGACATACTGAGCACCAGCACTTGCTGAAGGTGATGTGCTAACAGTTGTGGATCGTGTTGCATTCATCAAGTCTTGTAGAAAATCTTACTGACTAACCCCTTGAAAAACATCATCAGGTGCTGTAGAGACAGAAGGTGTGGTAGTAGTCATTTCTGGCAAAGACATAACTGGACTTATAGAAGAAGTTACACCAGAACGAGGCTTCAAAATAAACTGTGGACCTTTCTGTTCTTTCCTCTTCCACCAGCAGAAACTGACTTCTTCCTCTTCATTGATGGAGTTACTGAAGAAGTAGCAGTTACTGGCTGTTTTCCCTTGCCATGACTTTCATCAGCAGTGGGATTGTAATCTTCATCTGATTCGGATGAGGCTACAACATCGTACACACGATCTTTGTAACGATCGTTGCTTTTCTTCGAACTGGTACGGTACGCGAAATGTTCTTCGCTACCTTTTCTCACCTTTACATACTTGGAATTGATCTTGATGCGAACAAACAGATCATTTGTATCAGACACATCCTCAGAGTTAGCCACCAAATTCACAAGTTCATCTTCATCATCAGATCCATCATCTTTATTTATCAAAGTGTTGACTGCTGGTGTTTCAGACACACTGACAGTTGCATGAACTTCCTGTGCTGAAACCAACGGTTCTGAAAACAGGTTGTTGTGATACAACCGGTTCTTAGTTTACAGGTTCTTGTACAACTGGTATTCTTCATTTTGGTCTTTTAACTCTTGCTTGTTATGGTAGTTGATTATGTTCTTCAATCCAACTATAATCTAATTCTTCTGAATCACTTCCCGATGGATGACGAACTGCACCCTGAGCTGGTGCCACAAAATTGGGATTAGCCAAATGACCAATCAGTCTCTTCAATTTTGGCTATTCTGCAGGAGTTTTTTCTGATAAGAAGCCTGTAACACCCCAATTTCACAGGTACATGATATATTTAGTAAATATGTGTCTATATTATCAATACAATTTTGATTGATAAAAATGGTAAACTATGCATTAGATAAATTGCATGTGTTAGAAATACGTGTTTAGTGGCCAAAATGATGAAGTTTGTATAAACGGATGGGTTAAACGGTAAAGAAAGTAAAATATGAGATAAATATATGTTTATACAAATAACATGATGATATATGTGTGAATTGAAAGTTACATACATGTGTTAATAGTTAATGGAAAAGTAGAAGGGCCAAAAGTGTAAATTATGTAAAGTTATCAACGTATACGGATATTATACGTATCTATAATTATTATGAACATTTAAGGCTTAGGATATAGTAAAAATATATCCTAATGTGACCCATAACATGAAATGATAAGTATTGGAAAGTTTGAGGGGCTAGAACGTAAAATAGCAAAAGATATATATATATATATATATATATATATATATATATATATATATAAATATATACGTATATATATGTATATCATCGAGGGTGTCCCGAGCCTTAGAAACTTTATTAATTATGTTTTATAATAGTTCAGTGCATAAAATAACAGTTTGGTAGAAGTTAGGGGGCTGAAATGTAAATAAAAACCACAGGGACCAAAATTGTCATTACCCCATACTTGCCAGGCGGTACGCGAAGGAGGGCGAGGCACCCGGCGCGATACGCGAGCCATACAGGTCGCAGAATTTTGTTTGGACGCGAATTAAGCCACGTTTTCGACTTTTTAAGCAATCCACGCGTCAAATTAACTTGATTACTCACGTAGACACGTGTTAGGACCATGGGACGCCTCTAATGGCTATATATAGCAGCCCCAATTCGACATAATTTGCTCAAATTCACCCAAAAACTCTCTAAAAACCCTAGAAAACGCAGAATCTTCAAACGAGAAATTCTCTCAAATGGTGAGGAGTTAAAGAGCGAATTTCTGCAGTCAAGCATTATTAGGTAAGGTCTAAAATAACCTCTTTCAGTTTTGGCTAAATCGATCTCTATGTATGACTTTTAAACAATGCTCAAATTAGGGTTCTTGAGCTTGTTTGGGTAAAATTTGATGATCGGGTGGGAATTAGGACCTGAATTTTGGTAGGTAATCCTAATTTGATGTGTTTTAAGAAAGCCCTAAGTTTATTTCAGAATTGGTGAAGGTTTGG
This sequence comes from Deinandra increscens subsp. villosa, assembly GCA_039602395.1. Lineage (NCBI taxonomy): Eukaryota > Viridiplantae > Streptophyta > Magnoliopsida > Asterales > Asteraceae > Deinandra > Deinandra increscens. The sequence goes on along the minus strand of JBCNJP010000017.1, from coordinate 26,646,947 downwards.
TATGAGTTTTGTAAACGGGTCAAAATTAGGGTTTTCATGACGTTGTTCTACCCAAATCGAGTAAGCGGTTTTGAATTAAGCTTTGCCATTTTAAAGGATATTATAAAATTTCATAATGGATAAAGCCCTAAGACGGTTTTGTATAAAAATAAGTTTTGCTATGGAAACAAGAAAAAGGGGTAATTAGGGTTTCGGAATATTGATATTTAATATAAAATAATCCGGAAGGTATAGGGACTTGAATTTTGGTATGGTAACATGTTTACATATATATTAAATATATATGAGTTCAAATTTTGTTAATTAATAATTAAATTACTCGGTGCAACGATTGTAGTAATTCCGCCTCATGGTCGTCAATGACGCCTACACGGCCGGTAACGATCGTCACCAAATTCCAAACCCCGTGACTATTCCTCATAGTAATTCCGCCAAATGATCAGTCATGAGGAAACACGTGCGGTAAACGTAAAGGAGCAAAGAATTGATAAAGAGAACAAAATATGTAAAAGGGGCAAAATGGTCATTTTGACTATTAAGGGTATTAACCAATAAAGAGTTGGGTTTTGGATAATGAGGTAATTCTTAAATGTGATTTATAACATTTAGGATGTCTTGATAGGGACATTACGTTAAAGGCATTAAGAAACTGATTCACAAGAACTTAACCCAAGAATAATAGCTTTGCAAAGCTAAGGTGAGTTCTATGAGCCCTCTTTTAAATTGTTTAAATGCTTTAAACCGTTTTGGGCTGATATACATAACGTTTTGTGAAAATACTCTCAATTGTTATAATTGCTTGTTATATGTATTGATTGTATGGTAATGATTAGAGGAAAAATAGATTGCCACTTCGATGTTTCTAGTAGAATAGATTAAGAATGGTAATCGAGAAAAGATTGGTGAGTAAGGGACTTCTGAAACATGAAGTTAAATAGTGTTGTCCCAATGGCGTCAAAGCCAGAAAGCGTCAAAGCTAAGCGGCGTCAAAGCCAGAAAGCGTCAAAGCTAAGTGGCGTCAATGCCAGAAAGCGTCAAAGCTAGGCGGCGTCAAAGCCAGAAAGCGTCAAAGCTATATAGTGTCAAAAACAAAAAGGACTGTTGCTACACGATGTGTATATGTGAATATATGTACTATATGCTTTGTGTTTAATTGCATAAATGTGTTTGACAGACCTAAGTGCCTTCGAAAGGTAAAGTTTTCCAAAAACGTAGAACTCACCAGCGTAAGCTGACTTGTTAAGTTATGTATGTCAGATGAGGCTGGACCTTCGGATAGAAAAGGGAAGGCTGAGATGTGAGCAGGAACTAGGGGGCATACACTATCAAGAGAATATCAACTGTCAAGAGAAGACATCTTGAAGACTGGCATAGATATATAGTTATCTTTTGTAATCGTCTCTCTTACGATGTAATACTTGGCGTATCAATAAAAAAAATTTAATTTCCGTTGCTTTAGTTATCTCTGTTTTACCTTGTGTTCATGAGTAAATCCGATGCGTGACCGCTCCTAGGGCCAAGTCTGGGAGTGGGCGTCACAAAGCCAATGCACCCACACTAGCCTCGTTCATATGTTTCTACTCCATCTTTTGATCGTCAAGCTTTACTAAATCTGGATACATATCATTCAGAATCAGCTGAAGAAATCTTGGATACAACGCTGCTTTCGTGTGCCTTTGAGTCAGATTATCTCTCATGTAGTGAAAGATTAATCCAGCAACGTTGTATGGACGATTCATTACCAAGGCATTTAGCAATGAAAGCATCATCTGGTTGACTTCATCATGCCCTGAAAGTCGGTGCCCCAGACACAGCAGTAACACATGCACCAGATATTTATATGGAACACTAAGCGATGATTTATAAATCCACTCCTTAATTACTTGGATCATCAGTATACCAAATCCGCTTCAACACTGCCACATTAGCTTGTAGAAATTCTAATGGTGTTGTTGTTGTGTCAGCAGTCAACTTCAAGATCTTCTTATATCAGCTTCCGTGAATTCTACAGTTCGATTCTGAACCGTTGCAGAAATTCTGATAGGATCATCCGTGATTATTCTTGCGGTACTCCAGAATTCCACCAGAATATCACGATACACATCACACGATTGTGTAATTGCATAATGAATCCTCGATCGACGTAAAAAGTCAAATATTCCAGATCCTCCAAATTTAGTGAGCTTTGATCGAGCAACGCCAAGATAAGCACATACATTATGTTTGTCACCAACTTTCAAATCGTCTTCCATATCTGAAAACACATAAAAAATGAAAAGTTCATTAACTTCCATGTTATTAACATATATATTCACAAATTTCATCAGTTCGTTGTCGTTCGCATAAACAATTAACTTTTTAGCCAAAAATCTATCTTATGCGAACCTGGTCCGAACCTAGTCCGAACTTGGTTTGAACTCTGATGAATGTCCGAACCTGGTCAGAACCCTATGGTCAACATTGACTTTCGGTCAATGTCCGAACCCTATGGTCAACCGTCCAAACGTTGGACGAACTTCATCTGAACTCCAGGTTCAGAGTCCGAACTTCAGGTTCGGAGCCTGACGATCCCCTAAAAATTTGAATCTCAAACATTTGAATCAGACCAAAACAAACTTCTAAACTTGAACCCTTTGAACGGTTTTTGACAACGAATCCATAGACACTCTTTTTAACTTCGGAAATCATGTTTTACATGGTTAATTTTTAGATCTATGGGCTGAAAACCCTCGAAATGGTTTTTCGAACAGACAACCCACAAATTGTGACAAAAACGACAATCAAATATACCAGTGTACTCGGAATCACGATACCTACCTAAATCTGGTATCAAAATTGTCAAATATGCAGTCTAAAAATTTTTGGAAAATTTGGCAAGAGTTCGGTAGCAGTTCGGAATAACGAGAAATAGTGAACTCCGAACCTCAGGTTTGGCTATTTATAGCTTGAGGAGTTCGGACACCCGAACTCTGTCCGAACTCCACGTTCGGTTTAAAAATATCTCCGAACTCCATCCGAACTCCTCGTTCGGTTTGAGAATTTCTCCGAACTCTTGTCCGAACTCCACTTTCGGGCAATCCGAAAGTGATCCGAACTCTGTCCGAACTTAGAGTTTGGACAGTTTTCCAAATTTACAATTTGACCCGGAAATTTGATGAATCTTAAAATTGAACTCCAAAAGTTTTAAATTTTGTCAATTTTAAACAAACTTTGTTCAATTCAATGATGAACTTCCTGAATTCAAGTCCATTTGGTTGTATTCGGCACAATAATGATTTTTCACTATCGGTTGATCGAAAATAAAATAGAAACAAAATCTTTTTGATTTTTATAAAATTTTGAAACACACCGAAAATCTTTTTGGATTTTTACAAGATTATGCTAAAACACACCTAAAATGTTTTTGAGATTTTCAGATATTCAAAACAAATAACCAAACAGAAATGAAATAACATAATTGAAAGCTAAAATAACTTAAATTTTTGCGTGAAAGATCCACACGCGAGATCATATCGGCCAATGTGCATCAGACATATTTCAATTTCAATTTTAATCAGCATGCAAGTCAAGTTGGCATCAAATACAACTTTTCAATTTTTTTCAGCTTAGGCTGATCAATTTTTGTAGTTTTCTGATAAGTTAAGGTATGATTTAACATGCATTGAAACTATGATAGCCCACACAATCTGAAATACTGATAATCTGGCTTATTCTACTTTTGTAATTTTCACAGAATTTTGATTTCAACAGAGATTTATCTTCCATGGTGTTTCATGCAAAAATAAAGCAGAACCCTAAACAAACAACAATCAGGTCGGCTAGTAGGCACGCAGAGAAAGTCCGAGTGTTTAGGAAAGTAAGAAATAGAAAATAAAGCAGAAATTGTATAATCCAACAACAATCAGGTCGGTACTCCCATACACACATAGAAAGTCCGATTGATTATTCAAAACACCAAAGAAAATAGAGCAGAACGTCAAACGAACACCAATCAGGTCGATCTTTCGATACGCATAGAAAGGTCGATCGTTTGACAAAATAAAGAAAATCAAACATGTTGAAATTTTTGCAAAATGAAAGCATGCATACACCAGAACATCTCTTATTCTGTTTTTGCTATTTTCATTTTTTTTATTTGCCAAAATTACACAGCATCCATCATGATGTGCCTCACAATAATCAAGCAGAAATTTTATGTTTATATCATACTAGCATATATCAGATTTGCCTTCACGCATTCGACTAACCAAACAAGTACCTACAGCCTTAATTTTTACTTTATCCATGGTTGATAACACACGCTGATGTAATATCATTTCTCGCTAGGTCGGATCAATTTCTCAATTTTTGATTTTTTTTCAATTTTCTTTTATGCTTTTTGCATTTTTCAATTTTTTTATATTTTCTGATATATCTTCCCCGAAAATACAAAACTCTATTTTTGGATTTTGTAATAAGAAAGAAAACACAACGAAAAAGTAAACGAAAAGCAAAAAATGATCAACCGACAGCTACTAAGCTGGAAATTTTTGTATGCCGTTGATCTGCAAAAGATAACGAAAGCGGGTTTTGTCAAAAAGACCTTCGAGTCAAACATCCAATCTGGTCCAACTCCTTTGGGCGGTAATGTATAAAATTGAAAATCTACATGTAAATACTCCTCCACTGCACCCGTCTGTTTATTAAAAACCCTTTTCTTCTGATTTGAATACCCGACAACCTTCAAAGACTTTGTCTTCAAATTTGCCGGCAGACTTCAATACTGTGCAGGGACACCCAAAAGGTTCCAGATAATGAAGATTCGGCTTATGATTCTTTAGCAATTCATAACATGTCTTGTCAAGTCTATTCACTGTAAGGAGACGATTCCGCACATAGCATGCTGTGTTAACAGCTTCAGTCCAAAAATTCACGGGAAGCTGAGCATCAGCCAACATCGTCCTAGCCGTTTTAATTATTGTGCGATTCTTCCGTTCAGCAACACCATTTTGTTGTGGTGTGTACGGAGTACTAAACTCATGCACAATATGCTTCTCTAAACAAAAAGTTTGCATTGCCGTATTCTTAAACTCCGTGCCATTATCGCTGCGAATTCGTCTCACCTTGAACTTGTAGTAACTTTCCAAAGAATTGATCAAGTTGATGAGAATTCGTGATGTTTCACTCTTAGCTACCAGAAAATCCACCCAAGAAAATCATGAATATTCATCAGTGACCACCAAACAATACAAATGCCCGGAAATGCTTTTGCGATTCACAAGATCAAATAAATCCATGTGTAGCAATTCCAGCGGAACCCCTTCTACAAAATTCGTCCTCACTAATTCATTCATCTTTTTGTAGTGGATGTGACCCATACGTCGATGCCATAAAACAGAATTTCTCTCTGATGCTTTTGATAAGAAACATTGACCTACCACGTTAGCCTTTGCTGAGTTCATATCAAGAACATACAAATTTGAACATCTTGGTGCTCACATTACTATACAATCATCTGGGATTTTGTATCCTTGTTTCAAAATCAGACATTCACTCCCTGTGAAAGCTGTAGTGTACTGCTTATCATAAATTTGGGAGACGCTCAGAAGGTTGTATTCTAATTATTTCACGTATTCCACTCGGTCAAAAGTGATTGCACCGTTGCTCAATTTACCAATCCCGGTTACTTGACCACCTTTATCTCCCGCAAAGTTGACTTTGCCTCCATCAAAATGTTTTACATCATGGAGAAGAGAGATATCTCCAGTCATATGACGAGATGCTCCACTATCAACAACCCAAAAGTTATTCATGGACTGTCGCGGAGATCCCTACATAAATTAAAACAAAAGATTAGTTTCGGGACGAACCCAAGCTTGATGCTTTGGGTCGATCGTCATCTTCAACAAAATCGGTTCCACCAGTGGATGAACCCTTAGGTTTCCACTTGTCATTCAAAGAACCTGTGGATCCAGAATCTGAGTTCTTCAAAATTGATTTTACATTTTCAAATCCTCCGTCTAATTTCTTATCAGATTGATGTTTATGAAATTCAGATGTTTCGTCATAAAAGTGAACTCGACCCTTGGAATCCACAAATCTGACTTTCTTCTGTGAGGTACCAGAAGCAGGTGTCTCGGTATTATAACCATCAGAGACATCGTCAGATTTGTCCATTTTGTCCTTTTTCAGTGGACAATTTCGGTAAATATGACCACGGTTCTTGAATTTAAAGCATTTACGCTTATCGATAACAACTTCTTCGACCGTGTCATTATCTACCACAGTTTCTTTCAGTGGTTTTGATTTCTTAGGTTTGGTGACTTTCTTTTGATGTTGAAACATTTTGTTACCATTGAAATCATCACCAAAACTTGAATCATAACCTTGTTCATATTCAGAAAACCCTTCATTATGAAAATATCTATTATTCTGATAACCCCCCCCCCCCCATGATCCACCTTGTCTCCTTGGACCACTGTGCCAATTTGGACCCCTTCCATAACCCTGAGGGTATGGTCCAAAATTAAAATTGTCATAAAATCCCTCATCATGATAAAGAGATCTTTTGAAAAATGAATTTGATCTTTGAAAATTTGAGTTATCATGAAAATTTTGACGATGTGCCTTAAATGATTGAGGCACATTGGGTATTGGTGATTTTTTAACAAATTTCTTGTTTTGATTAACCAACCCACCAGCATCAGAATAATGATCTGAATCATATGTTATGATTTTACCATTTGGTTTCCGAATAGGCACACTTTTCACGTTTGGGTCAAATTTTGGACTAAAACCTCCCGTGAAAACTTTGTCGATCAATTCAGGATTGACCATTTTCAACGGAAAATCCTTATCGTTGTACATGACATCAGACCCTTTCAAACGATAAGTCGTCCATTTTGCAGATGTATCAAATTGGGATTCAGAAGTTGGATTTGCAAATTTTATCTTTTCTTGATTTGGTATTTTTGAAGAAGAACCTTTTTCAAAATTTTTAGATTTTAATTTTACCAACTCAGATTCAAATCCAACTCCCCCATATTTCACTTTGTTGTCACCCACAGACTTGCCCCTTGCAATCTGTTTTTGTTCATACCCACTCAGTTTCGTAAAGTCAGTTCTAATATAATCAAATTTATGATTTAAAATCATATCATTGTGATCTGGCTTAGAAACATTTTTCAAAATGGGTTTAGCAATGGGTTTGGCATTCTTAGTTTCTGGTTCAGAAATGAGAACATCAACTTTGTCAAAGTCTGAAACATCAAAAAAATATTTCATCCATAGTAAAATCTAAATAGATTTTTCAGATGTTTTCTTGTCAGAATTTTGATCAACTGATCTTTGATCAGATTTCTTTTCACTCGATTTATCCAAAACACTGTTAAATTCAGATGTGGAATTTTCCTTACCATCATCTTTGGTAGAAGAAGGACCATTTGTCAGAATTACAGGAGCGGGAACATTGTTGAACTTTCCAGATTTATTTTCAGAATCGGTTTTGTAAAGATAGTTTGAAAATGACAAAGGGATTTGAAAAGTGTCGACTTTGTTTATTAATTCAAAAAACCTCAATCTTAAGATTAGACACAATCTTTTGATTATTAGCAAGTTTCTTTTGTGCATTCACGAGCATTTTAGATTGTTAAGAAAATTCATATTTTTAAGACGAAGTTGCCCGTGAACTGCCATTAACTCCTAGTGGTACCTTCCCACCGTGTCTTGTAAATTTCCATATCATCCTTTGCTACCGACAATTGATCACTCATTTTGTTTTGTCATCTAAGAGCTTACTCTTAGCGGTAGCAAATTGATCACAATTCTTACAAAGATTTGGAATAGGAACTACCTTAGATGTATCGGTCATAAGAGCAACAACTGAATCTTGAAGAGTATTCCTTTTCATTGAACCATTCTCCATCTTAAGACTTTTGTTCTCATCAGATAGCTTCTGCATCTCTTTCTGCAAAGCTATCATCTTGTCTGCAATTTCCAAGGCTGTCTGTTGAGCTTTATCATACTGTTGCTTCAAAGGAAAACTCTTGTTAAACAAATTTTCGAAGTCTATTGCTGTATCAAGTGCCTCTGCTTTAGCAGCCGCACATTCTTTCATCAAAGCTTGTTTTTCTTGATTTAAGACTTCAATCTCCTTCTTCAGTAGCAACACTTCATTTGACTCAGCTTCCTCATAAATTGTGTTTGCCATGAATGCAAACTTTTCTTTAAGCTTCGTGTGGATATCATCAAGTGATTCTTCCACTTTAGATTCAACATTTCCATCACTTGCTTCAAACTTTTCTTTAACAGGTGTGTCTTCATTTATTTCATCATGAATTTCATCTCCATCAAAAGTTGATTCTGTCAAAGCATCTTCATCCTGCACATGTGTTACAATCAAGGCAGATGAGTCAGAAAATTGATTACCCCAATTATATGTCTTGTCATCTTGTGAGACAAGCGCTTTTGTAGTTTCAGGTTTAGAATTAGGGTTTAAAGAACTCCCTGATCCAGAAGAATTGACTTTTGCATTATGTTTGACGATACATTTGACTTGGAAGTATAATTATGGTATTCCTGCTTTTTTAGGCTGAGAACATTCTCTGGTGAAATGACCAAAGTTAGAACAATTGTATCATCTAACTTTTGATTTGTCGAATCCAATCCGACCACCTGAATTCAAATCCTGTCTACCAGTTTTCTTCAGGAATCTCTTTACCCTTCTTGCTAACATTACAAATTGCCAGTTTATATCCATTAGCTCCAGATCATCCGGGTCGACTTGATCGTAATCTTCTTCGGTTAACTCTGCATTGCTAACCTTTCCCGTGATAACTCCATAGTAAGATGAGATCAAAGCTAACACCAACGCCATGTAATCTTCCATAGTTGTGACGGAAAGAGCCATTTTGCTAGCATCCATGGTATTACTTACTGGAATCGAAACATTACATCCTTGTGATTCATAAGTTGCAGAATTTGATCCACTTCCAGAATAAGAACCACCTCCAGCTATAAAAGCAGTGGCTGGAGCAGTTGATTTATGTTTTCCAGACTTTCCTGAAATGGTAGCAGCATTTGAACCATAGTAAACATTGGGATTTTGAACTTCGGCTGGAGTATTATTGACATTTTTCATTTCCACATCTCTAGCCTGCAGTTTTCCCATCAACTTTACAAACGTTAAAGTTGAATACTCTTAATCATTGGTAAGCATAAGCACATAAGGTTCCTACTTCGGCGGTAACCCTTCAAGCAGTTTTTCTTTCAGTTCATCATCATCTTTGTTGAGTTGAACCTTGTCCATTTCTGATAATAGATGACAATACCTAGAGATCAGCTCAGGTACCCCTTCACCATCAAAATACTTAAAATTGTCAAACTCTTTCCTCAAAACCTTCTTTTTTCTTTTCTTATACTGCTCATTTCCTTCACATCTTTCTTTCAATGTCGTCTATAAATCATGAGAATGTTTACACCTCTTGAATTGATGTAAAAGTTCCTTTGGAAGTTCTTGTGTGAGAATGCCATAAGCCTTTTGTTCCCTAGTGTAATCGGTCTTTTGCACTAAATTTAAATTCCTCTGCATAATCGGAACATTGTTTTCGTCAACAGGATAGACGTACGGTGTATCCATGGCAATCCATAGATCACAATCCATAGTCCTAATATACGCTTCAAACCGCTTTTTCCAATTATGATAATCTTCAAATTTAAACAGTTTGGGAGCTTTCTGATTAGTCCCAATCTCATTATCGTAGTTCAACAGAGTCTGCATTTGCGATTGAATCGCAGCGAATGCTTGGTAATCCGACATTTCGAAAACTTGAAATTTACTGTTTGGTCCGAACTCTTCATGAACTCTAATAAACTGTCTGAACTCTTCCAAACTTAGTCTGAACTTGGCTACACTTTCCGAACTTTGTCCGAACTCTTACCAAAGTTAGTCTTTCCAAAACGTGTCTGAACTCCTTCCGAACACTGAATATCCGAACCCTTATAATGAACAATACTGAACTCTCTCTGAACTATTCCGAACTCGATCCGAACTCCCTCCGAATGTGACACGAACTCTCACCGAACAGAATGTGGACCGAACTCTAACCAAACTCCAAGTTCGGAGTGGTTATCGGGACGAACTTAAGGTTCGAACACTCGAAAAATCCAAAAAGTTCAAACTCTTAGAAAAACGGAAACTCACGAACACCAGATGATCAAACGAACGAAAAACACTCGAAACAAGGATTTTTGAAATTAAAGCATGTTGTACATTGAGCAGACTTCCAGGAAGGTTATAGTTCATCCGGATAGAAAATAGAGTTGTTCGGGACAACTCAGGTCAGTTGTTCTGGAAAGTTACAGTTCATCCGGAATTAAAACTATAAGAAAATCATTTCAGTTCACCAGGAAGGTTATAGGTCATCCGGATAGAAAATAGAGTTGTTCTGGACAACTTAGGTCAGTTGTTCAGGAAAGTTACAATTCATCCGAAATTAAAATAATAAGAAAATAGGTTTAGTTCACCAGGAAGGTTATAGTTCATCCGGATAGAAAATAGATTTGTTCCAGACAATTCAGGTCAGGTTTTCAGGAAAGTTACAGTTCATCCGGAATCAAAACAATAAGAAAATAGTTTCAGTTCACTATGAAGGTTATAGTTCATCCGGGTAGAAAATAGAGTTGTTCCGGAAAACTCAGGTAAGTTTTTTAGGAAAGTTATAGTTCATCTGGAATTAAAACAATAAGAAAATAGTTTCAGTTCACCAGGAAGGTTATAGTTCATCCGGATAGAAAATAGAGTTGTTCCGGATAACTCATTTAAGTTGTTCAGACTAGTTACAGTTCATCCGGAATTAACACTCTTCAGGGTTCCGGATTAAAGAGTAATTTTTCTGGTTTGAAAGTTTTTTTGGTTTACTAATTAATATGTAATGAATTAATATGTAATGAGAGAGGCGGTTATTATCGCCCGTAGGGCCGCTGAATACAACTAAACTCCTTGAAGAGGGGGTTGTGACTTGTGACGGTCAAGTGTCTAAACCAAATATTTGGTTTTATTTTGTTTCTGTAATATGTTTAACCGACCTTTATATTAATTTCACTTAATTGTTTGTTAATTCCAGTTAATTCATCTGTTTCTGTTCATCTTCTCTCAATCCGGATGAGCTATTCTTCTTGAGGAATTCTAGTTTTTCCGGTTTTGTTCTTCTTCTCTGAAACATTAATATTTTAAGAACATGTGAAAGTAATTTTGGATAATTTCGGTCGTGTGACTAAAATTTTAGTGGTTTTTTTATAATGTGTAGAAATTTCGGTTTAAATTGGAGAACGTGTAAAAGTAATTATAATGTGCAGTGTTCAATAAAATCAGACCTTTGGTATACTCTAGTGATTAGACATCTGACGTTATGCATATAATCATCCAACCAGATCAGTGATCAGAAAGTTCTTACCGTCATTAACAAACCCTTCTCAAAATCCTTATCAAACCCTTTCTCAAAATCCTTATCAAATCCACCTCAAAATGGCAAACTTGAAAGAACTAGTTGAAAATTATGCATACAAAGATTATTGCTACCTTGGATCAGTACGGGGTGATTATCTCGGCAGAGAGACAGACTTGCTTAGACGGTTTGGCCCTGCTCAACCAAGTACTTACAGAGCCACCAAGTCCATCAAGATACCAGATGGCAACTTTTCTGGTCGAAGGAATACACCTCTCCAATGCCAGGCTTTAAATGTTGGTTCAATTGAGGCAAGAAGCTCTGAGTAGGTATTTGGAGTTGATGGAGGAGATGGAATCTAGGTTCCCGTGAACCTCAACCCGCAACTGCTTTGTCTTTTGTTTCTGTTAGGAATGAACGTGTAAATTAGGAAACAATTTTGTGTATGGAATTGGAATCAGTAGTATGAAATCCCCTTTTTGTTATATACTTGTTTGTCTATATTTGTTTATGAAATGTAAACGCAAGAGCGGATGGATCGTGATCAGCTCGACATCATTGTGTAAGCTAAAGTATGAACAATTCGTCTAAATAAAACTCAATCTCTCATTCAATAACTGGTATGAATTACAAAGAGACTCAGAGTTGTTTCACACTACAAAACACACATATAAGCAAAACTCGTTACAGATTTCAAACCTATCGACCTATTTATAAACACACTGCTGTCTGAACCCTTCAGCTGGTCCGAACCCTAGGTTCGGCCTAGGTTCGTCCTAGGTTCAGCCAGGGTTCAGCCTTCATGACTTTGTTGAAATCTTGAACTTATCAAAAGCTTTATCTTGCCAAATTCAGGTACTAACAAACTCCCCCCTGGCAAATGTTGGACCGTTCTTCATCATTCTTGATTAGCCTCCATCCCAGTCCATGTCAGTTGGTGATTGTTCCCGGCATATATATTGAACGCGAAGCATATCCGAATCACCCTCTGAAATTGCAACGCTTGATCCATGAAATCAGGATGGAACAAGATCTGATTATGGTATAGCACATCAATATCAGCCTTGGATAGGTTTATCAGCCACATTGGATCATAGATCCTCACAACTCTGTTCTCATCTTTTAGCACAATAACAGCTTTTCCAGTCTTCTCATTATAATACCACCATCTCAGGTCTTTGATGAAATCTAATTCCAGTTTCATTAAAGGAATCTTCCTCATAACCTTTGGCTATTTCTTGAAGACCAACACAATCAAGTTCTTTCCCGTTCTCTCATGAATCTTCGTTGGATGATCACGCCTCTTGGGTTTCTGAGGTATCAAATACTGAAAACCTTCAACACATTCTTTCTCAATCTGCTTCTTAAAGAAGAATCCTCTCCAATCATTGCCATAATTGCAAAATGGGTTCCGAGTCAGTTCCCGAATATCCCAGACTGGTAAAGACTCGAAATCTCTTGACCTCTTGAAATATTGAATTCCGTGTTAAAGTTTGATTGCATAACACCTCAAACTCTCAGCGTACATACAGCTTATAATTTCCCCTGAAGCTTGAACCTTGAATCTGACGTTCCTTTTCTGTTCAATCGGTTTAGGAGGTGGAACATAGTTGGCATGAAACTCTTTCAAGTAATCATTGTACAACCGACGTTGTCTTTGTTCCTTTGCCTCCTTGACAACTGGGTCTTCAGGTATTTCAGCTTCTTTCTTCTTTAACCTCTCTTCAACTTCATCACCATTTTCTTTTGGAAAGAATTCAAAATCATCACCAGCTTGGTCATTGTTGCTGAAATTTGAGTACATAACAGGATACTCTTCCTCAGTAATGTCTTCAACCTCAACTTCTTCATCAACAATCGATGCATAATTTTAGGTAAATATGTAATATGAATGCACAATCTCCATTCCGTTAAACAAAAATCCCAATCCTCGAAAACAGAGACGATCAACAATTCCAATCTGATCAACAACTGATGCATAATTTTAGGTAAATATGTAACCTGTTCGCATAATCTCCATTACGTTAAACAAAAACCCTAATCCTCGAAAACAGAGATGATCAACAATTGCAATCCGATCAACAACTGATGCATAATTTTAGGTAAATATGTTATCTTTTCGCACAATCTCCATTCCGTTAAACAAAAACCCTAAACACAAAAACATAACGGATTAACAAAAACCTTAAATTTTGGGGGATTATAATTCTAAATAATTAATATCTTAAAGCATTAAGATAAAAAGTAATGGGTTAATTTCGGGTCCAATGGGTCAATTAGATGTGTTTAGGGGAAACGAGGGTCAGTTGGGACCAATGATGGCCAATAAGTTGTCTTTAGGACCAATGATGGCCCAATAAGGTGTGTTTAGAAGCAATAAGGGTCAGTTAGGACCAATAAGGTGTGTATAAATAACCAATAAGGTGTACATAGTTCCATTAAGGTGTGTTTAGGGGGAAATGAGGGTCAGTTTGGACCAATGATTGCCCATAAGTTGTGTTTAGGACTAATGATGGCCCAATAAGGTGTGTTTAGGGGCAATGAGGGTAAGTTGGGACAAATGACTCCTAATAATGTGTGTATATAACCAATAAGGTGTACATAGTATCAATAAGGTGTGTTTAGGGGAAATGAGGGTCAGTTTGGACCAAGAATTGCCCATAAGTTGTGTTTAGGACCAATGATGGCCCAATAAGGTGTGTATATAACCAATAAGGTGTAAAATGTACCAATAAGTTATGTTTAGGGGAAATGAGGATCAGTTTGGACTAATAATTGCCATAAGTTGTGTTTAGGACCAATGATGGCCCAATAAAGTGTGTTTAGCGGCAACGAGGGTCAATTGGGACCAATGAGTCCCAATAAGGTGTGTATATAACCAGTAAGTTGTACATAGGACCAATAAGGTGTGTTTGGGGGAAATGAGGGTCAGTTTGGACCAATGATTGCCCATAAGTTGTGTTTAGGACCAATGATAGCCCAATAAGGTGTGTTTAGGGGCGATGAGGGTCAGTTAGGACCAATGAGTCCCAATAAGGTGTGTATATAACCAATAAGGCGTACATAGTACCAATAAGGTGTGTTTAGGGGAAATGAGGGTCGGTTTGGACCAATGATGGCCCAATAAGGTGTGTTTAGGGGCAACGAGGGTCAGTAGAGACCAATGAGTCCCAATAAGGTGTGTATATAACTAGTAAGTTGTACATAGGACCAATAAGGTGTGTTGAGGGTCAATAAGGGTCAGTTGGGACCAATGATTGCCCATAGGTTGTGTTTAGGACCAATGATGGCCCAATAAGGTGTGTTTAGGGGAAATGAGGGTTAGTTTGGACAAATGAGTCCGAATAAGGTGTGTATATAACCAGTAAGTTGTACATAGGACCAATAAGGTGTGTCTAGGGGAATTGAGGGTCAGTTTGGACCAATGAGTCCCAATAAGGTGTGTATATAACCGATAAGGTGTACATAGGACCAATAAGGTGTGTTACAGGAAATGAGAGTCAGTTTGGACCAATGAGTCCCAATAAGGTGTGTATATAACCAGTAAGTTGTACATAGGACCAATAAGGTTTGTCTAGGGGAAATGAGGGCCATTTTGGACCACTGAGTCCTAATAAGGTGTGTATATAACCAATAAGGTGTACATAGGACCAATGATGACCCAATAAGGTGTGTTTAGGGGCAATGAGGGTCAGTTTGGACCAATGAGTCCCAATAAGGTGTGTATATAACCAATAAGGTGTACACAGGACCAATAAGGTGTGTTTAGGGGAAATGAGGGTCAGTTGGGACCAATGATGCCCCAATGTATATAACCAATAAGGTGTACACGGGACCAATAAGGTGTGTTTAGGGGAAATGAGGGTCAGTTGGGACCAATGATGCCCCAATAAGGTGCATATATATATATATATATATATATATATATATATATATACTATATATAATACATATTGCTCAAAAGGGTATTTTTGTCATGAAAAATGCTGAATCCTTAAGACGCGTACAAGAGTTTATGCTGCGTGTACAAGTGTTAAAAGCATAGCTTTTGAACCCACCTTCAACATTACAAGTGTTAAAAGCATAGCTTTTGAACCCGTGTATCTCTCTCTGGTTGCCGCTTGCCGCCCATCACAGCCTATCCCCCCTCTGGTTGCCGCCCATCACAGTCTCTCTCCCATCGGGTTGGCCAATTTCAAGCCGT
This sequence comes from Deinandra increscens subsp. villosa, assembly GCA_039602395.1. Taxonomy (NCBI): domain Eukaryota; kingdom Viridiplantae; phylum Streptophyta; class Magnoliopsida; order Asterales; family Asteraceae; genus Deinandra; species Deinandra increscens. The sequence goes on along the minus strand of JBCNJP010000017.1, from coordinate 26,631,320 downwards.
GTCATCTCGATTAACACATTTGAGGGCATCTCACGCTTAATCTAATAATGACGATACTCCTATTCGATTCAATTGGGCCGCTGCACCTCTGTCAATTTCAAATTCGAAGGCGCCATCAATTGAGACACTCTATAAATTCACAGTTCCTCCGTTTTTTTTACCAACTTCATCTGCAGAAGTCTGAGGTAAGTTTTGGTTTTGAAGTGTCCTAATTTCGTTATCTAATTTTGATATGATTTTGGTTCTGAAGCAAAACTCTGGTCTATGTTATGATTATGTTTAGGGTTTTGAAGCTCCCTCATTGAGAACCGAATTTTCTTTGTTTTGAGGTGTATTCAATCTTAATCTCAATTTTAATTGTTTTTTCTTCAATCCAGTTTCTCTGTAGTTGTATTGGTATTTCTGCTTTAATTAAGTGGTTGCTTAATAGAATCTGTTAATGGATGTCTATATTTGTGATTATACAAGGCAACCAATCTGATTTCATTGAAGCTTGGCTAAAGCAACCACATTGCTTAAACAAATGGGTCCAAAATCTCCAAGTTATTCAAGTTATTTGATGCTTTATAACTGCTACTGCTACTTATTCAAGTTATTTGATGCTTTATAACTGTTACTAATTTTAGTACAGAGTTAAAACAAAAAAAAAAGATTATGAATTTACTACTGAATAACATGGCAACATTTGATGATGATGATGGGTCAAGAACATATGGAAAACTACATCAGAATGGAAAAAAAAAACAATAAAGAGTATTCTTAGATAGATGATTGATGAGGTTGGCACTAAAAAGACTTTTGAGTAATAACAAAAAAACAAATAACATGGCAACATTTAACTCCTTGAGTAATAACATGGCAACATTTAACCCACACCAACCATAAACTGTTACTTTTTTGAATGGAGGAAGTATGCCAGAAGTTATCTTCGAAAAAACACTAAGTGGGAAAAAAAATACTTATACAACCTTATGAACAAAAAAGCAAGAGAGTTAAGCAATTGTTGAACAAGTGTGTGAAGTAACTGTTATTATCATTATTATGATTAGTTTGAAATAGGATGAAGCTGTTGAGTTTATAGCCAACAAGTACTCCATTAGCCTTGAGGACTTTGAGTAGCTAATGGTCATCTCTAAATTTCAGGTATAACTGCTATTAGGTGAAGATAATAACCCCTTGTTTTCTAAAATGCTGTTATATTTTTAATTAATAAGATGTAATTATTATATATGATTTAGGGGCGTCCAAATCCACTTGATGGTGTGGTGCCACCTGTAAAAGCTACACTAAAATGGCATATAACAAAGGAAGTAAGTCACGGGTGGCAACCATATGATTTAGATAATTGGATATATAAATTGGCATACAACAAAGGAACTAATATGAAAACAACTCAGATGCATAGGATTTGGATATATAAATTGTTTATATTTGATTACTTATTCCTCTGTTGCTATGTATGTTAACATTAGTTTTTAGTATAACTACAGATTAGTAAGAGCAAAACAAGAAGGGGAAAGATGATAAGAATGCTTACAAATTGCAGTCATATTCTGGGTGGTGGTGACCTTGGAGTTTAAGAAATTGGCATCTCTATTGGGGAACTCGATATATATGTTGCTGCCCCTGGTATAAATTGACAAAGGCTATGATTTTTTTTAGTATAGAAACTTAAATCTATGCGATATATTACTTGCATACACTGATTCACATAAGTCTTACTATGTATTATATATAGTAGTAACAATTATAAATATCAGATAAGTCTTACGATGTATTCACATATGTATTATATATAGTAGTATTTTTTTTGCATCCAAGAACAATTCCAGTAGTAACAATTGATATTGTTCTCTATGGCATGTGTGAATTCATAATCAAGAACTTAGTTTTACCTCCTGCATTTTCTATGCCGGTTTGTGTGTTTCAGATTTTTGGCAGATGGTTTAACTGTTATACATATATCTAAATGCAGTAAACGGAATTGATTCAGCTGAAACTCAAGGCAAGGTTGAAAGGGTGGGTATTTCATGAATCCGGAGCCAAAGCTGATGAGATGATTCAAATAATATATTTGCCATTGTTGCTGTTTGTTTTGGTGGAAAGTATGAGCATTTCGTTCTATTCATTTGATACAGGTCAGTTTGTTTATTTTTGATTGACACTGTTTTGCCTTCAATATGTAATGGCCAGTTGTAGTTTGTTTATTGTTGTTGTAGCTGTTGTTGTTCGTTTGTTGTAGTTAATAACAGTGATATGTAACTTTCTTTTAAAGCCATTTTTGAAGACCTCTACCTTACTCTATTTAATTCGGGTTATGGCAAGAAATGATAAACAAAGTCTATTTAACATTGGTTGGTTCAAAACAAAGAAGGTTTCCACCTATTTTTCAAAAGATGGCTAATCTTCATTTGTTACATGCTTGCTGTGGTGGTTTCAAAAGTTAAACGTATGATTAAGCAGGTAGTTGATGGCATTATCAAAGACATTTAGGATTTGTTATAAGAAAATAGAAACCTTGATTCAAATGATTGGAAATTTCTGATATGTTGCTACAATGTGTACAGATCATTAGCTCAAAGTAACTTTTTTTTTTGGTTTAGTATGGTCATGCCTTGATTCAAATGATAAGTGTCCAAGTTTTTCAGCCTAGGTAGAACTTCCGGCTTTTACACGTGTGATGTTGCTTTTTGACCGGGCTACCTTTCCACATTCACAGACGACGTATCCTCAAGATCTGAAACCCACGTTCGTCTACTGTTCGTTCTGCTACTGATTTGATCTTCACATCTTTGTCGCACTCCACCCATGCCTTACGGATCAGGCCTAATTAATGCAGCCATGTCTACACGTTCCTTTGAGTGCACCAGGAGTACATTCTTTCTATAGATACACACACATTGGGTTCATGGCCATTTGTAGGTAGATAGTGACTTTGCTTGATTAATTATGTCTTTGGTTTGGTTACTTGGGGGCCTTTATAAGTATAGTTATAGATTTGGCTTTGGGTTTCAAGATTAAGATGCTCTCATAGGTTTAGATTCCTTTACTATGCTGTCAAAAAATATGTTCATGCCTATAAATGTTATATATGGTTTTATTACTTTAATCTCTTGATTTTAAGGGACAAATGGTTTAACAGGTTTCTATAGATACACACACATTGGGTGCTCAACCTGATGCAGCCATGCAGCAACCATTGATGGATTCGCCTGCACAGATAGACGAAGCACAGCAGCAGCCCAGCCATGTTACACCAGCTACACCGGCAAAAGAAGTTTCCGTATAAGTACGCCGGACTCGGAGCAGCGACCCACCAGTTGCTGTAAACAAAATAGAAGAGGTGCCAAAGCTGATGGGGTACAGCACTAGAAAGGATCTAACGACCCGGAAAAAATATGCCCCGCTGATCAAAAGAAGCCAAAAAATCAGCCACTAAAATGATGAAGGCAGGAAGATAGCAGGTTTGCTAGGTAAAACCTCTATAGTTTTTTGGGCAACACTACAAGTATAAGTAGTAATGCACCTTCATATGTAAATCTAACAGTAGGTGGCCCTTTAGAAGGCTTTTGGCAATCCTATGGCTTTAGAAAGCTTTTCGTAAGCACATGGTTGCTTATGTTTTATAAAAAATATGCCATTATGAACATATATTAAAGGAACATACAGTTCCCTTTTTGGTTATTTACCTATGTATTAAAAGAAATATGGCTGCTTATGACCATGATGTTCTTCATATTCAAATACTATGTTTTGTGTTTTATTTATATCAATGGAGGTGATGTAATTAGTAGGTCTTATATTAGCTGTTCTTTTACTAGACTCTCATTGAATTGGTGTTGTTTACAAGTAATATGGCACATGTACTCCTCACAGCTTCAATGCATAAAATGTGATTGTTGTTTTAGGCAATCTGGCCTTATTATTTTCTTTGCTTCATAGATGCCCTGATGTTAGTTGCAAAAATATTAAGGTGAATATCACAGCTGTATAGAAGTTGTGAAGAACTTTCTCTGCAAAAAAAACGCAAAGAAATTTGCTGGAAACAGGCCCAAAACAGATTCAAAGTAACCTCGGGCTTGCCTACTAGAACTGGTGCAACAGCATACCACCAAAAAATTACCGGTGGCTGCTTATAAATACTGCGACATGCAGAAAGCATACAGTTGATGGAAGATTGCAAACGGTTTATTCCATGTATACTGCTTTTATGTTTGTGGTGAACAATGAGTCAAGACCAAGCCGTTAGATCTTTAATGATCTTCATTACAAGCGTTGGTATTATACGTCGTCCAAGATGAGCGCCTCTTTTAACAGGCACCTCGCGCGCGGGGCGCGCTAATCTACATCTTGTTTTTTCTAAAATTGTTTCCTATTATGTTTATATTGAATAGACAGCCAAAGAGAGTTTTTATTTATAAAGGATTTCTCAATATCATATGCAAACTGTGTGTATATGCATGATAATATTAATATAAATTGGGTGTTAAGGAGCGGTGGTAATTATGTTTTCTGTTTGATGTTATGCTGATAATAGGGTTAGGTTGTGGTCGTTTTTTCAAGAACTTTGTGTCTTTGTATACCACTTTTAACCTGTCAGACCAACCCACTCATTTGACCAGTTTAGATATCCAAGTTGTGTCTATGTATACATTATATAGCATTGATATAAAGTCACAATATAATATCCACGTTAGTTCTTTCATATAATACAACCGCGTTGGTTGTTGCCGCCATAACAAGCGAACAAATAAACAAATACCGAGTTGTAGTTTGTTGTGCCGCTACAACGCGCGAACAGAAGACGAATAACACGCTATACACTGTCGTCGCCGCAACGCGCGGGCACACGGCTAGTATATATATATCTATATAGGGTAGAGTTATAATACAAAGTACTTTTTGCGTGAGAAGTGTGAGAAGTGGATGATGTGTTAGATTTTAATGCATTGTGTTATCTTTTAGTTATGTTTTTGGTAAATATATAACACTATACATTGTTTTTTCCATATTAGAATGTCATATGTTTATCAAAATTAGAGTTAAAGGATAACACAATGTAAACACAGTGTAATAATATCCTAACACAATGCCATTTTAATAATTCTTAATAAATGATGTTTGGTAGTGTTTGGAATCCAATGGATGGTGTATTTATTTTAGGATTGTCATATATTTACCAAAAATATAATAAAAAGACAATATCATGCATTAAAAATTAACACATCAATCACTTCTCACACTTCTCACATAAAAAGTACTTTGTATTATAACCCAACTCTATATATATATATATATATATATATATATATATATATATATATATATATATAGGGTTAGGATCCTGCAAAAACACATTTTTTTTATGAAAACTGCGAAAACACATATTAAAACCCACGTAACTTTTTCATACTTTAACGATTTTAAATAAAATTTGCGTCAAAAGTCTTAGAATTACGTTATCTTTTATTTTGGAGCAAAATATTAAAAAATGTAACATTTTTTTCCCGTGTGATGCCCATGTGCATCATTCAATAAAAACGCAAAAAAAAAAATGATGGAAATATATGACATATGTGTTGGACTCGATCTGCCCAAGACACATACTAGATTGATGTGGCTAGTACGTTATGATCCAAGACGGGTCATACCCAATAACAAGCTAGACAAACACCCAATGGATATTTATTTAGATATGATCAATTAAATAAATGTCACTTATAGAAGATAATTAGAAATCGGTTTCTAATTAATTGAACTTGTATTAAATCATGTGGATGATTTAAATTATAGAAGCAAGAAAAAAAATGTTATTTAATTGGTTAAATAACATGTTACACAACATATAAAAGGTTATATGTTATACTTCATTTTAATACACAACATGTAATGTGTTACATGACTTAAGCATAGTGTCTAAGTGAACAAAGACTAGAAAATGGACTAGGTTCATTGGAGGGTTTTAAAAGATTTCAAAAACCATTTTCCCCCTCCTTTTTCCCCCTCTAGAGCCGGCCTCCCACCCTCTTTATGAGGGTGGTTGAGCCTTTTTATTTAAACAAGACATATGGTCTTGAAGAGGGGACTAGTCAATGATAGCATTTGGCTTCTCTAATACTCAAGTTCTTTCTCTCTCTTCTTCCATTGCAAGAACACTTTTCTTGCAAGAAAAATCTGGAAATTGATTCCAAGATCTTGTTGGTTTCTGATCAACAATTGAAGAAGGAAGAGTTAGTCTTCAAGAAATCCTAGTAACAAAAGGGTGCTTGTTGCTTGAAGCTCGTGGGTATCACTAACTTGAGGTCTCTTCTTCGAGGCTTTCCATTCGAGTTCATCATCCTTCTTCACGTATCTTGAGCTTGGAAGAAGGTAAATCTAAAACCCCCTATGGTTGTTTTAGTTTTGATAGCATGCATACATATTTGGATCCTTGGTTTTGGGTTTTATAATCAAGTGTTAAAATCGGTTTTAACATCAACTAATCAAACTATGGTTTTGATTTTTTCCGCTGCGTTTTATATTTTAAGGAGTTAAAATGACTTTGATAAAGTTCTTAAAACCCAACAATGGCATCTAGAGCCGCTTATATGGATGCATGCTTCAAAGAGCTAGTTGGTTAGCTCCACAAAGCTCTTGGTTTTGGTTCCTCATACCACAAACCGAAAGTTTTGTTCATGGTTTCCCTTTGTCTTTCAAGATGCTTCACTAACATGCATGTGGTTATCTTGAAAGATTAAATATTTAATCATTTTTGTTGTTTTGTTGTTTGGACAACAAACCCACGTTTTCGGTTTTGTGTTGGACCGAAAAAGGAAATGGGTTAAAAGGGAACCATTTTTACACTTGTACATATGGATGTAATTTTAGATATATGTTTGGTGCATAAAGCCTAGCCAAAAGACCTTGTGATTGTTTGTGGTGAATGTTTGTGCGTGTTGTAATTATTCAATAGTTGTAATAATTTCAAGTTCCTCATTTTGGGCATGTAATCTATTTATTTCATTTGGTATGTAATGTAATAGATTAGGTGCATTTTGTTTTACTAGAAAAATGTATTAGGATCCATATTTTTTAAAAAGGAAGAATGCACAAGATGGAGGATCTTGGATGCCCAAAGGAGTGAAGCAAAACACAACCAAAGGAGGCCACTTGAAGCATTTGGATGCGGGGTCAAGTGGGAGTTCACCTATACATCACTTGTGTGATCTTGTCCCTTAGGAGAGACCTTGACACACACTTGTTTCGGCTAACAAGTGTTGTCAATAGTTGGCTATGGCTATGCACCTATTTTATTATGCTTGTGTGGTTGTTTATTTTCATGTTTGGATGATATTTGGATATGCATGCTAAAACAAACTAATAAACAATAACAAGCTAAAACCGGTTCTTAAAATATCATTAACAAAGACTAATACTATGGGTTTTAGTAAGTTGATGATGATTTAATAATAAAATGGGTTTTATTAAAAGGACCGTGAAATATGGATTTCAAACAACATTAGGGTACCATACATTTGAATGCATGAGAATTGTATGGTACATAGAGTTTTCTACACTAGAATTATGAAAACTAAAAACGACCCTTTTCAAAAACAAGTTTAAACGCCATCCTTTTATATAACACTCAATTTGCTTGTAAACTCTTTATGGGATAAAGGTCACCTAACCATATTTGAGGGAACTTGTAAACTTGGGGTAGGTTTACCATATTTGTGGGATAAAGGTCACCTAACCACTTGTATGTGTAAATCTACACGTGGGTATAAGTAGGACAACTTGATTTGAAGACCATATGAATAGGGTCACCGAAGCATGGGGAACCAAAAGCGTTGATGGGATTAAACATGCCAACTAAACATAAGATGTTTAATCGATCCCATACTACTAGAAGTTGCAAAGAGTTGCAATTGTCAAACGTTGACTACCTTGTTAATTTAAGTCATGGGATAAAGGTCACCTAACCACAACTTAAATGTAACGTTGGATTCTAGGTTTTAATTTATTAATTGTCTATGAGACATAAAAGGGTATTAATTAAATTAAAAGGTTAATATTGATATCGAAGATACTTAATAAGAACTTTGTTAAAATTTTGTAGATGGCCAATCATAACGAAATCATCCCCGCCACAAACGTCCATAACCTATCACTAAGATCCATCTTAGACAAGAATCATCTCAACCAAGACAACTTTGTGGATTGGTACCGCAACTTGAGAATTGTTCTCAAACAAGAAAAGAAGTTTTATGTGTTGGACGATCCTATCCCCGACGAACCCGATGTCGAAGACATTGAGGCTTATGCCGATTGGGTGAAGTACACCGAGGACTCCGTCCAAGTTTCATGCCTCATGCTAGCAAGTATGATCCCCGAGCTACAAAAGGATTTAGAGAATCATGGGGCATACGACATGATATGCCAATTGAAGGAAATGTTCCAACAAAAGGCAAGGACCGAGTGCTTCGAAACGGTTCGAGCACTCCATGCATGTCGTATGGACGAGTCACAAACGGCTTCATCCTATGTTCTTAAGATGAAGAGCCTCATTGATCGTCTTGAAAGGCTCAATTGTCCCATTTCAAAAGAGTTGGCTACGGATTTGATCCTCAACTCTTTGTCAAAGAAGTTTGACACTTTTGTATTGAATTACAATGTGCCCGTTCTAACGATCAATGAAGGTAGTAGCAAGAAAAGGTCTCGCTCTACCTCTAGTTCCTCAAAGGCAAAGGTTGCCAAAGGAAAGGGATTCGTCAAGGGGAAGGGCAAGAAAGAAGCCCCCGAACCGAAGGAGAAGAAGAAAAAGGTTGCTTCAAATGATCCATGCTTTGAGTGTGGTGGGGTAGGACATTGGAAGAGGAATTGTCCAACCTATCTCAAAGGGTTGAAAGCAAAGAAAGATGAAGGTCAAGCCTCGGGTAAGACCTTTATGATCTATATTGAGCTTAATGCTATTTCTTCAAACACATGGGTATTGGATACCGGATGTGGAACTCATATATGTAATATGTTGCAGGGGTTCAAAAGAAATAGGCAATTGAAGACGGGAGAAGTTAGTCTCTTCATGGGCAATTGAGCGAAAGTTCAAGTTGAAGCCCAAGGAGACTATATTTTGGAACTTCCAAGTGGTTTGGAAGTAATTTTGAATAATGTATTGTATTCTCCTAGTTTGACTAGGAACATAATTTCCGTTTCCCGTTTAAGACATTTTGGATATGATTTTAAGTTTGTTAACAATGATATCCATGTTTCAATGAATGAAGTGTTTTATTTTAAAGCTAACCCTTTAAATGGTATTTATGAATTGGTTCATGAAAACACTCCATGTAATAGCTCAATATACCAAACCACCACCAAGAAACTCAAAAGAGATTTAAATGACACCTACATTTGGCATTGCCGCCTTGGTCACATTAATAAGAACCGCATACAAGCATTACAAAAGAGTTGTCTTTTGAAAACAAACGAATGCGATTCGTATGACGTATGCGAATCTTGTCTTCATGGAAGATGACTAAGGCACCTTTTAGTGGAACTACCGAAAGGGCAAAGGATTTTCTAGGGATCATACATTCGGATGTATGTGGACCTTTTAAGCCAACATCTAGGAATGGTGAAAGATACTTCATCACCTTTACCGATGACTATAGTCGCTATGGGTATGTGTACTTGTTAGCACACAAGGATGAAGCTTTTGAAATGTTCAAAATCTTCAAGAATGAAGTAGAAAATCAACTCAACAAAACAATAAAGATCCTTCGTTCGGATAGAGGAGGTGAATACCTTAGCAATGAATTTCAAGACTATCTTAGGAGTTATGGGATTGTCTCACAACTTAGTCCACCTCGGACGCCACAACATAATGGAGTATTGGAGAGGAGGAATCGAACCCTATTGGATATGGTTCGATCTATGATGTGTAGAAGTTCATTACCTCTATCATTTTGGGGTTATGCCCTACTCTCAGCGGCCCGTATTTTGAATATGGCCCCAACCAAGAAAGTGGAAAGGACACCTTTTGAGTTATGGCACGGAAGGGTTCCATCCTTATCTTATCTAAAGGTGTGGGGTTGTGAAGCTTATGTAAAGCATTATGCTTCAAACAAGCTAGATCCCCGGTCCACTAAGTGTATATTTTTATAGGATTTAAGATAACATAATTTTAAGACTTTTGGTGCAATTATTTTTTTTAAATATTAGCGTATGAAAAAGTTATGTAGGTTTTAAGATTTGTTTACGCAATTCTCACAAAAAGGGGTGATTTCACAGGATCCTTCCCCTATATATATATATAACCGATAATGTATATATTACATCACATTGAAAGATATATATATGTGTGTGTGTGTGTGTGTGTGTGTGAGTGAGTGTGTGTGTGTGGTGTGTCTGTAGTACTTGACATCTTTTTTTTCGTTACGTATACAAATCCATTAGGATACAATTATCATTAAATTCATTGCTTAATATTTCATTTTACATTTAAAGATCATTTTAAAGGTATATTTAAAATAGAGTTAAGTACGATTTGCGTCCCTATGGTTTGGCGGTTTTAACTATTTGAGTCCATTTTTTAAATTATTAACAAATTTAGACTGAGGTTTGTTTTTTTCTACTCTTTGAGTCCCTGGACCGAAACCCCGTTAAAAGAGCCTTTAACCCTTCCCTCATGTAACTTGCACATGAGAGTAAAAATGTCATTTCCTTCTCACCCTTCTTTAAATAATACCCTTTGCCGTCCGTTACCTCCCACCCAATTCTCCAAATCGTTCCCGTCCATCGTTTCACCCACTAAAGATTTACAACAAAAAATGGTGATTTGTTCGTGTGGATCTACAACTGTCATACGCACTTCATGAACCGAAGCAAACCCAGGTCATCGATTTCATTGTTAAAGAGTTGGAGATTGAAGTGAAGAACTGAAATTTGTTGTTGTTTTCAGTTGGTTAATGTTTATCTTGTACTTTATCACCAAATAAAACTCATTGTTATTCTAATTTTTTATGTATGATGTATTCGCCTAATTTTGAATATCAAGGATGCAAAGGTCAATGCCTATTTTGGTACATTAATTTGCGAGTCACTAGTGAGGGGATGAAGTGCAGACAAGAGACGTTAGGTTATGCTATGTAAATTAATGACATTTTTACCCTCATGTGCAAGTCACATGAGGGAAGGTTTAACGGCTCTTTTAACGGGGTTTGGGTCCAGGAACTCAAAGAGTAGCAAAAAAACAAACCTCGGTCTAAATTCGTTAATAATTTGAAAATTGGACTCAAACAGTTAAAAACCACCAAACCACAGGGACGCAAATCGTATTTAACTCTTTAAAACACTATTATATCTATGTCTGAAATTAATTGAGTTTATATTAAATCCGATAAATGTTGTTACGTCCTTATTAGGTGAGATGCTTTCACCCGGATCGATCATATTAATCCCCAAATTACTTCCCACCATTTTTCAAATTTTCCCAAAATTCATTGATCAGTTCCTATTCCCTCTCACCAAAATTTTATCACCAAAACGATTCATCACTCTCTTCTTCCCTGTCACTAAAAATTCCTCTACAGGATTTATCACACTATCATCTTCAGGAGATCACCACCGAATTCCCGTCAGTATTAATTTCATTGTCATCCAAAGGAGATCATTTGTTTCATCTCAATTATTTCATCTTAATTATTCCATGGTGATTTTTAATAACAACCCACAAAAAGTAACGCACAAGGCTCAAGTAACCACGCAGGAAAGGCGGGCAACAAGCTACGCCGCCAGCCCTTTTTGAATAGCAAACCCTAGACGTATAAAGACAACATTCTTTAATCTAGAGGCAGCGATATTCCCATACATGACTTTTTGGATCCGGCTCAACATGGCAGCCGCCTCCAACTCAAGATGACCAAAAGTATCGAAAGCGAAGGGAACAAACACGTGTTGATTTTCAATGCACGCTTTCTCATGTTTGTTCACCGTCCCAGCAAGTGCTCTGGACACCGCCTGGCCCGTCGTGAAAGTACTGGCCCTTAGCCCCACAAGGGGAGAAACCCCCGTTAAATCCACACAAGCATGCTTCCCATTTTGCCACCCAAATACAAGTATGTCGACTGGTCCGAGGGTTGAGCGCCCATCCAAGGGGTCAGACTGAAAGTTTATCGGAGCTTCCTTCCTGGCCGAGATCCCAGCCCGCCTGAAAATGTCAAACAGAAGGTCCCGGACCACATCGTGTCGATATTTAAACTCCTGGAGCTCATTGCAGTGAGCGGCGTGCTCCCCAAATGAATCTATACACGCCTTGTTGCAGACGGGGCATTTTTCATCCACGGGGAACAGGGGGACCATGAGGCGATACTTGAGAATTGTCCGGTACTCGACAGGCGACATGTGTTACCCCAACCCATTGATGGGGAGAGCATGGAGGAAATCTTGCGCATGCGGCTGTCGGAGACATTCCTAAACGGCTTTTTGTCTGGCTGTCATCTCATAAGTAGCTTCCATCTCGAGCATGTTTTTACCAAAGAGGGCATTCGCCAAAACGTGTTGGGCTTTTGGTGGGACGGTGTCCTTATTAGTGAAACCTCTCAGATCAAAGCCCGGAAGTATATCATGGAGACCAGCCAGAGCTATCTCGTAGTCGGGGCCCGTACCACATGCCCCGCACTTCCGAAGAATATGGTCTTGCAGTGCCCAAATTTGAGCACGCGAGGCCACAAAGGCGTATAACGTCCCTTCGACCGCTGGATAGACCCCAAGCCCCCAATACCGAATCGGCAAAGAAGCAAGCCGCCATTTCATGTCCCCAATGAAGGGACCACCACACACGACAATATCCTCAATGGCCTACCGCAAATCCTTATCAAAACCAACCGCAGCCGCCATCATATGAGTGGGGGCATGTTATAAGGCCAAAGAAAAGCTTGGCGACGCCCATGCACGAACGAAGCAGAAGGAGTTCGCACTGCGGGTCACCAAGGGCGGGGAGGAGGCGCATAAGATTAGCAGCAGTAGATACCCTCCTCTCAGCCAACCCCTGAATAAACTGCCCATCACGACTAACAACCCCTCCAAGGAGATTCACTCCCCTGGCGGGTCTACTAATGTCCACAGGGAAGAGGCCCGGCCGAACTTTCTCACCATTACAGGATGGCCAAAAGAGTTCCGTCTTCCTAATATTAAGAGCCAAACCCAACGGCAGGCCCCTCTCGTTAATGATCCCGAGGGACTTAGCTACCTCCCCCATTTTCCCAATAATCGTGCCATCGTCAAGGTACCAAGCATGGAGCAGCAGATGGCAGTTATCTCGAATATGATGCACAAGCGGGTGAAGGACGAGGGCAAATAGGAGGGGCCCCAACGGGTCACCCTGTTGGACCCCAGTAGTGGCCTAAATATGATTGTGAAAACACGAATCCTCCCGATCCAGTGATTTTGTACACCAAAATTGGACCGAAAGATGATCGAAAGTGAAGAACAAAAATGTAAATTATACTCAGTTTATAGCACCAATTCAACAACGATTACATGAATAGACTCGTTTACTGCAGCTAATCATGATCCTAACATCAATTCTCTCAGAAATTGAAGATTGAAAACTTCTCCTCTAGAAGATAGAACTCACAGAAACGGTTATTGGAGGTGATCTACCCTCCGAACTCCAAACACACAATATATATATGACCAGCTTGTGAGTGCCGAACACAAGGTTCGGTGGCAGATAGTAATTGCCGAACACAAGGTTAGGCTGCTTCTCAGTTTGAAGATCTGCTAGCCTCCGTCCACTTTATGAATAATTTGTTGGTTTTATAAACCAACCCTCAACTATTGGATAATGATAATAACTACCCAATACAAGAATTAACAATTCTAACAAACAACTAACTGTACTAATTGAAATACACACATGTCACACATATTTTGCTCTAACAAACTCCCCCTTGACGTGTGATGTATCAGATCTTCCAACTCTTTGAATCTGTTGTTAGTTGTTGTAGGGTAGACATGACAGAAACAGGACTGTATCAACTGAACTATTTCTGAAAGTAATGAACTCTTTGACAACTTCATAACCATGCTTGCAATCCATTCTGAGATCAGTATTTGAAAGACTTTAGTGATATCAACCTGCAATCTTCAGAAGACAGAAGTGCGGTTTTTCTTTTTCAAACATAACTTTAATCTTGGAAACAAAACTCTCCTTTGGAGAAAACAAGACATTTAATTTTGAAAATTTGTTGTATCACGTGTCGATCAGATCACAAACAAAGAAGAAAGAAAATCTTTTTGGATTTTACAAAGTTTATATCAAAACACACTGAAAATCTTTTTTATTTTTCATAAACTGAAACATAGATGCAATATAAAATTAAACTCTATTTTTGTTTTTGGTGAGAAAGATCACAACATGAGATCATATCAGACATAGCGCATCGTACACACTGCAATTTCAAAATACTAAGCATGCAAGCCAAGCTGACTGAGAATACAACCATTTGATTTATTTCAGCTAAAGCACGTCATTGTCTATAGCTTTTTGATATGAAATTAAGTGTATTTATCGAGCATTGATAATATGGTACCCACACAATCAGGAATACTGGCAATCCGCTTATTTCATATTTTTGTATTTTTCTTTTATTCAAGCCAAGTTACTCGCAGCAGATTTCTCATACTGATATTGTAAACTTGCTTATACAGATTTAAATGCAATAGAGATATCAAGTTCATGGTGTTTCTTGCAAAAAGAAAGCAGAAGCCTCAAATACTTAGCAAACAGGTCGGCCTTGTGAGCACGCAGAGAATGCATAAGTATCTAGAAAATAAATTAATAAAAACTTACAAGTAGAAGTTGTATAATCCAACAACAATCAGCTTGGTACTCACGTACACGCAGAGAGAGTCAAATGGATTATACGAAACACCAAAGAAAATAAAGCAGAACATCAAACAAACAACGATCAGGTCGATCTTTCGATACGTAGAGAAAGTCCGATCGTTTGACAAAATAAAGAAAATCAAACAAGTTGAAATTTTTCAAAATAAAGCAAGCATACACCAGAACATCTCTTTATTCTGTTTTTGGTATTTTCTCATTTTATTTTGCAAGATATGCATAGTACCCATCATGATTTGTAACCACAGTTATCAAGCAAGCGTTATCTTTATATCATACTCGCATATATCAGACTACTCAGCACATTCAATCAAGTCAAGCAAGTACCTACAACCTTTCTTTCTACTTTACTCATGGCAGATCACGTATGCTAATGTACCATTATTTCTCACATGGTTCGATCAATTTGTCTTTTTAAGATTTTTCTTTTTTTTTTCGTTTTCAATTTTTATTTTTTTTTATATATTTTTCATAAAGGAAACAAACATCATTTTTTTATATATTTTTCATAAAGGAAACAAACATCACACTATTTTTGTGTTTTTTCAAATATTCTCCCCCTAAAATTCAACAAACTCTATTTTTGAATTTTCCAAAATTTCTCCCCCTAAAGATATGAAAGAAAATAAAAGGAAAGAAAATAAAATTGACCGACCAACACGGATACCTTGGATTTTTTAGATTTTAAAAAATCATTTTTCTCAAAAATGTTTGTGAAATATCAACTCTGTGAAGTGCTAACTTAAGCAAAATACTCCACTATCAGCAACTTTGCAATCACTAATAGCCCTTCTTGAAGCATCCTGCACACAACCTCAAACAACTTTTAGTTTAATATGGGAACCCAAACCGGCTTGGGTATCCTCAACAAAATCGTTTCCCGCCGAGGTTGCCATTTTCTGTCTCCAAGAACAAAATGGTTTAGAGGATTTCGCCCGATGCGAATCAGAATCACTTACATACCGTGACAAGTTGGAAACAATGTTTAACAACTCACCAACTAACATTTTCTCAGATTTTGGATGAGGTTGGTGATGTTGTCTAGGCCCATAGTAAGAAAGATCATTTGAGTAAGGCATTTTAAACTCATTTTGGAATAATTGTTTTTGTTTTGAAAATTGTGGTGACCAATCATCATAATTTGAGGTTTTACCAATAATCGGCTTCTTATAAGCTGGTTTTCGTTGGTTTTGCTGAATTTGTCTAACAGGTACCTCATTGAGAATCATCGAATCGGATGATGGTGATCGAAATGAACCACATGAAAACCTTTTTCGAGTAGCACAATCACGAATCACATGTCCCGTCTTGTTACAGTAAAAGCATGCTCTCCTATCAACCGAGTTAGGAGATGACATGGATTCTCTTGACATTGTAGAACGTTGAGAAGAATCACTCTCTAACTTAGAATTTGTTGATAGCAAATCAGCATCAGGTTCACACAAGATATGATTCTCAAGTGGAATCTCCTTTTCTTTGTGAACCTTGATATCCTCCACAATTTCATCTATCTCAAGCACATCTTGGAGATTATTTCCAACATTCACGTTCTCGTCTTTACTTTCATATCCCAGACCACCATTCTTTTTAGATTTATTTGGTACCGACTTAGGCTTCTCATGACCTTGTGAAGCAAGTCGAGAAAACTCATCCTTGATGACATTTAAATCATTTTTATTGGAAAGCAAAGATTCATCAATCACAATCTTTGAAAAATTGCCGACTTTCACTTTTTCTGAATTGCTCTCATAAACCTTTTCCTCATCAAGCGATATGGAACTTGAAACAAATTTAGTTCTCTTGTTAGCATCAAAATTCTCTTCATTTTTCTTCTGCGACTTTGATTTTTCTTCTCAAAAGAATTATCAGCAAACTTTGAATAATCATTAACTTCTTTGGTTGCTTTCAAAGTATTGATAGAATTTTCAATAACCACAGGAGGTGACCATCACCATAAATCTGTTGAAAATTCTCCTTTTTGCATAAAAAATTTGTGAAAGATGATGAATTATTGAGATTATGCAACTGTCTTTTGAAATCACGAACCTCAATCTTCATGTCTGCAATTTTCTTTTGCGCTTCAGCCAACTCTTTTTGCGTTAAATGGATGTAAAAACGGCGTTTTTGAATGGTGAATTAGACGAAGAGATTTACATGAAACAACCTAAAGGGTTTGTGATGCCTGGTAATGAAAACAAGGTGTGTAAATTAATTAAATCTCTTTATGGCCTGAAACAAGCACCTAAACAATGGCATCAAAAGTTTGATGAGGTGGTTTTGTCAAGTGATTTTGTTTTAAACCAAGCAGACAAATGTGTTTATAGTAAACTGATGGTACTGGAAATGGAGTCATGATTTGTTTGTATGTGGAGGACATGTTGATCTTTGGTACCAACCAAGATCAAGTTGATAGAAGAAAATAATTTTTGGCATCAAGGTTTGCAATGAAAGACATGGGGGAGGCTAAGGTGATCTTAGGTATTAAGATCAAGCGTGAGAACAAATGTATTTCAATCTCTCAATCAAATTACATTGAGAAGATCTTGGATAAGTTTAATTTCAAGGATTGTTCTCTAGTGTGTACTCCTATTGATCTTAGTCTTAAACTCTTGCCTAATAAAGGTAATGCAGTATCTCAACTTGAATACTCGAGAGCAATTAGATCACTTATGTATTCCATGATTAGTACTAGGCCAGATATAGCCTATGCTATTGGAAAGCTAAGTAGGTTTACTAGCAATCCTAGTTCACATAATTGGTAAGCTTTGAGACAAGTATTCAAGTACTTGAAAGGAACTATTGATTATGAGTTAACGTACATAGGATTTTCTTCGGTCCTTGAGGGTTATTGTGATGCAAGTTGGATTACCAATATGGAAGATCATTCGTTCACAAGTTGTTGGGTGTTCCTTTGTGGGGGAGGTGCTATTTCTTGGGCTTCAAAGAAACAGACTGGCATAACTCACTCAACAGTGGAATCTGAGTTTGTTGCTTTAGCTGCAGCCGGTAAAGAAGTTGAATGGCTTAGAAATCTGCTTTATGAGATCCCATTATGGACCAAACTAATGTCTCCTATTTCTCTCAGGTGTGATAGTGAAGCAACTTTGGATAGGTGATGTGTTGCAAACACATCCCATTTCCGAGGTCTTTTATTTATGTATTTGAGTCAATTTGAGTCGGTTTTGTTTGGTTTTAGTTGTTTTTAGTAAAGTTTGAGTCTTTCGGTCTTGTTTATGGTTTTTATGAGTTTTGTAGGAGTTTAATAAGATCCCGAGGCCGCGAAAGAATGGAAGAAAACAAAGAAGAAGGGCTGAACAAGCTGTCCCAGGCGTATCGCCTGGGACCTGATGATAAATAGGCGATACGCGCGGAAAGAGAAAGTCAACGGGAGCTTTAAGTCGGTTTGACCGACTAAATTGTCGTGTAACGAGGAGTAGTCGTATCGCCTAGAAAGAACACACCTCCAAGCGATACGCTTGGAGGTCTAAAACCCGTAAAAAGAGGTTTCGCGATATAAATTCGAGTTTTAGGGTTTCAATTGAGAGAATTCGACTTCCAGACAAGGAAGGTTACGATTCGAGGGGAAAGGCTGAAGATCAAGCATTCGACTTTGGTTACGTGTCGGGTTTTTCGTCTAACCTTTTGTCTTGTGATTATTTGTTACGTCTAGTCATGATCTCTGTTAAAGATTCAGTTTTTATCTGTGTTCTTGATTGGATTATGTTTATAGGCTAGACATTTATACCGCCTATACTCATTATGATGAATTTGATCTTTTGACGACTTTTATTCGGTTTTGACTTATTGATTGATGTTGCACTTTTATTAAATTCCAATGAATGCCATGTTTGATGCATATGTGTGTTATGAGCAGATTGTTAGTTGATTGTTGATGCATGATTTACCCGCGAATGTCTTTCGGTTTAGGTAGATCATCTAAAGTAGTTGCCTTTAGGGTTAATTGCAATAGATTGGTTTAGGGTTTGTCCTTGACTATTGCGTTGGTAGTTAATTGATTATTTGCTTGTAATGTGCTGCCTCTTCTGAGACTTAAAAGGTAAAGAATTGTAGGGTAGTTGGGTTGGTTAGAGTTCTAGGGTTGCACTGTCTCAAAAGGAAGTGTCCTAGGGTTTTGATTAGCTTGGTATTTCGTGTTGGTCATGGTTGTCATTGGTAGCTCCTGCTAGGTCTAAGGTGCCCGAGATTAGGTTCAGAGGTGGTTAGGTTTAGTTGAGGTAGGATGTACTTAAAAGGTGAACTCCTGTCCGAGCATTAGAAGTGTAGCTAGGAAGGACTTAAAAGGTGAACTAGCCACCATCATATTAGTCATAACCGATTGAAGTTGTCATTAGTGATTAGGATTCCGAGTCTAGGTGGTATCTCTCCCTGCTTCTGAAGGTTGTCCTTAGGTTCCCTGTTTCTCGTTTGTTGGTTGTTAGTTAGTAATTAAGTTAGTTAAATCAATCTCAAATCAAAAACCCCAAATTTAATTCTCAGTATTTCCATTCTTAGGTCCTATGTTAGTTTTGTCTATAGAGTGTCTCTAGGGTTCGATATTCCTGGTCTTGCCTTAGCTTTACTATAATCTGCAATACGTTCGGACTCACGGGAGTCGCGAATGATACCATCTATCTGCGATTGTTCCCATTCTCCCTTACGTCTCGAGCCGTTGAGTGGCTTGAGGCGCTTCCGCCAAATTCAATCGCCACCTGGGCCGATCTGACCGCGAAATTCCTGAAGAAGTATCATCATCCAGCAAAGGCTGCATGTACTCGGGAGGAAATCCACTCCTTTCGGATGGACCCCGATGAGCCTTATCCGGTTGCTTATGAACGATTCAACACTCTTCTGAGCAAGTGTCCGCAACACGGGTTGACGGAATGGGCTATCATCGAGAAGTTCTACAATGGACTTCCTTATTCTGTTCAGAAAGAGTTCAACATATCGGCTGGAGGTCACATGATGGAGAAGCTCACAGTGGATGAATGTAAATTAGTTTTCGAGAGCTTTGCACTTGCAGAACAGCAGACACCCGGAGATCGGAGTGCCACCTTGGCCCCGACTAGATCACTCGTACCTTCTACATCTGCCCGGGGTGTCCATCACATTGGCTCAGAGACCATGAAGCCTAGGGAGTTAGAAAATATTTATAAAGCCTTAGAAGAAATCAAACTCCATATCAAAGCCAAGTGTAAGCTGTGTAGAGGCACTCACTGTTGGATTTAGGTGTCCAGACCCGACTAAATCAAGTACCCGACCCGGTCAAGACCCGTAAGAGTTACACCGGAGGCAACGGGTATTAAAGACCGCTTACCTATATAACCGTCAAATTCGCAGAAAGATTAATTATGTGTTTATTAAATAGTTTAATTGATACATAATTAATTACTTAAATCAATATTAATCATTAAGATTAATTAAGCGACAAAAACGTTAAATATTATTATTAACGTAATGGACGAAAATCGACGGATTATTAGTATGACTAATATTTGGTTAGCGACGAACATTTAAAAGGTTAAAGATTAACTTCTGAAAATAAATGGTTCGATTGGGAATTAATAATATCGAGGGGTTAAACGGAAACAAAGTCAGTTATAAATATAACTGATTAGGGAGGCGAAACCCTAATCCACTTAGTGAGAATTTCGGCCCCCCTTATCCCCTCCCTCTCGCGATCCGACGCCGACGGCAACCTCGCCGCCGCCGCCCTTCTTGTTTCCGACAACCAAGGTCGCGAGTCTCGCGATCCGGTTAAACCCCTCCCGTCGCTCCGCCGTCGTCTGTCGCTCCGCTAGCCACAGCCGCCCTCCGCCGCTTCGCTAGCCGCTGCCGCCGTTCACTCCCAGTGCGCCCTCCACGCCGCCGCCGCTCTCAGCCGCCGCCGCACGCACAACCGCCGCCGCCCTGCAGCCATCGCCGCACGCCCCGCTGCCGCCGCCGCCATACCGTCGCTATGCCACCGCCGCCACCTTGCCGGCCGCCGCCCTTCCTCGCCGTCGCCGGTTCACCGCCGACAAACCCTAGCCGTGAACCACCTTTTGGTGTGTTCGGCTCGTCGTCCGCAAACCCTAGTTCGCGCCCAATCCGGCGTACGAGATTTTCTCGGTGCTTGATTCACCGCGTAGTAAATCCGTGTTCACGAGGAAAGTCAGATTCGTCGGACGAATCACTTCTGCGAAACCCTAGCGTCACCCATTGACTTCCGGTGTCTCGAACGTCTGTTTGAATCACCGCTCAGGTATATCTAAACTCGTAGTTAGTTTAGATTAAATTATTTATTTATTTTATAAATACTTCGCGTTTGTTTAAACACGATTATGGTGTTTGCGCGTTTGGTGATTGTCGAATCCTGTTGTTTTGGTTTACGCTAATTACCTGGTTTTCGCGTTAGTAAATTAATACGTTTCCGCTGCCTATTAAATTAATAGTTAATTTAATTATCTGTTTTAATCTACTCGGTAATTGTTTAATAATTATTTATTGTAAATAATTATTTCCAAATAAAAAAAAATTGCTATTACCGAGACCCGAATGCCACTGTCGTAACCCAACAGTGGTATCAGAGCCTTGATCACCACACGCAAACCCAGGCCGGTCTATTTTAAACCGGCATACTTTCGCGAACTGGGGTTCTGAACCCGAAAGTCGCGAAATTGAATGAATCGCCTTTCTTATATGTCTAGTCGATTTGGATCCACTAAACATAATCCGATTCAACATAATTGATTGAATTATCTTTCGTGCATATTCGGCCCACCCTTTTGATTTTGTCATGGATTCGTTATGGTTTGGCCCTTTAGGCCCAAGTAGTTTTGTTTTGTGTGGCCCACCTTTTACTAGGTTCAAAGTTGTAATTAGTTAAAATAGAATAGTTTTATTTTAATTTGGAATCGCTCACCTTCGCCTGGACGAACGAGACGAGCTTGATGCAAAGACCCATTTGGGATTATCCCTTTATGGGATTTTCGAAAATGGCTAGAAGTCAAAACAAGGCCGACGTTTCTGGGTGACTCGCAGGAGCTTGTTGAAGCCAGTGGGAGCAACTAAGTCGATCAGGGAGTTTTCTGTTCTCGTGGTTGATTTACCTTTATGTCCCTTGCCCTATTTGATATTGTCAAAGGCTCTGACAAATATCGAAAGCCCTGCATGGCCGAATATGTACATGTGTGTTTGCTTGTTTTTGGTTGCTTGTCTTAATTAGATTAACACGCCAACTTAAAACCCAAACTTAGTTTTATCAAAAATGAAACTAATTTTTCAATCGATTAAATGAAAGTCCTAATTTTGTTACGACTTCACAAATTTAAATAACCAATTTAATTCGACATTAAACTCGAATTTTCGATAATGCAATCGAACGTTATTAAAATTGGTTATCGTCTCGCGACACATAGATCGTTAATACTTAGGTTATCTAATTGATCGTCCCGAGTGAGATAGGATTCATAATATTTGCCGTCACATTAAATATTAAAATTTGACAAATTAATCCTATCTGGTAAGCCTAAAACCGGTAGTCTATGCCATCCTAAGTCAAGTCTAACTTGGAACATATTTACCGATACATCCGTGTTGGAGTATTTCAACACCGCACGTGGTGTTTAGGGTATCTTCCAAGGTGAGCGTATTGGAGTATTTCAACACCGTACGCTCACATTGACCGCTTAGGACAACTACTACTTTCTTTACATGCACCTTTGGTATTGGAGTATTTCAACACCGTACCTCTGGTCGGCTTGTAGACAAAAGGGGCATAGATGGGGCTAAACGTATTTCGTTGATCCATTCGCGAAAGCCCCATAACGGGAGTTGTAACAGTCACAAGTGACAATCGTTGTCCATTCAGTTACTTAGAAGTTTTGAAAGCACTTTACGCTGTCTGGAGAAATTATCTAACTAACTGAATTCCCAATTCCTATTCAAGATTAGCTTGCCATCCTTGAATACGAATCAAACATCGAAACACTAAAACATTTGCCTGTTGTTTCAGATGGCTAACCGCGCAAACCAAGAGATTTTCCATCTCAAGTCTCTCCTTGAGAAGGAGAAACTTAATGGCGCCAACTTCCTCGATTGGGAAAGAAATCTGAAAATCGTCCTGAAAATGGCTAACATGGAAACCGTGTTAGATGCTGAGGTTCCTGAGGAACCTGAAGCTGATACGCAAGTAGCGCGAAACGCCCATAACACATTGCGTACAAATGCCAAAAATGTCGCATGTCTTATGTTAGCCACCATGGAATCTGAGATTCAGAAGAACATGGTTGACAGGACGGCTTTTCAGATGATCGGTGATCTGAGGGGCATGTTTGAAACTCAGGCCCGACAGGAACGCTATGACACCGTTGTGACACTTATTAGTTGTCGCATGGCCGAAGGCGCTCCTGTCAGCCCTCATGTCCTGAAGATGAAGAGTTACATCGACCGTTTAGCAAAGCTGAATTACGTCATACCCGCCGAAATGGCGACTGACCTAATTCTTCACTCACTGTCCAGTGCCTTCACTCCTTTCCGGGTGAACTTTAACATGCATAGCATGGTAAAGTCAGTGACTGAACTTCACGGTATGCTTAAAACCGCTGAAGTTAATTTTGTTAACGGCAAGGCACCCGATGTCCTCACCATCCGATCAGGTGGCGTCAAGAAACCCGAGGTGAAGAAGGGTAGGCGTGGCAACAAGAAGAAAGGCAAGGCAGCTGTCCCCAGAGCGTCTGGAAGCTCCCAGAAAAGCAAGTCTAAGGCAACCAAGGCACCACCGCCTGAACAGCGCGAGTGTTTTGAATGCCACAAGATGGGGCACTGGAAAAGAAACTGCCCAGAATACCTTGCGAAGGTGAAGAACGGAAAAGCCCAACCGGGCAATTCCTCAGGTATACACATAAGTTCATGTTGTATGATGCTTCACTTATTCCTACAAAATATATGTTTGACATACTTTACATTTTGTAGGTGCATGAAGCTGAAGGAAGCAAACCAAGGCGACACTGAGCTGCTCTGCGACTTTCGCACCTAAATAAAGTTCGTGTTTTGAGTTTATTTTAAAACAATTCTTGGTGTTTTAGAAACAACTTGTTTTTGTTTGGTTTCCCTGGCTGTTTTCCAGGATGAACAAATTGCTTTCTTTGGATTTTGATTGTGACATGTTTTGACAATGGTTGATTTTCAAAACATACATGATTGTTTTAATCTACTTTGAATTTGATTCAACCTTTTGTTAGATTAAATTTAAAATCCCATAACAACATATCTTATAGCCTGGTGCACTTGATTTAATCAAGGCTAGCTTAAATGCGACATGATAACTCTATAATTATCATGTCCCATCAAAGCTATAATGCCTTAAGCGTATATCGTAATTGTTACGAGTCTACGCACGACGCAATAATAGTTCATAAAGTCTCACGACTTTGAACCATATGACGTCAAGAATATTAAATCAAGACGAACAAATTGTAGATCGCCTTTTCGATCTATAACCTAGTGAACTTATCAATCCTCTGCTTCAAGCGGACGTTTGTTCATATAAGTTCGATTCACCAGCCGAACTACTACAGGAATAATCACCTGATGATTATAACATTGTAGAATGGTCCCACCACCTCTGGTGGACATCACCATTAAGTGTGCATACCTAAAACACATCTTGAAAGTCTTACGACTACAAGAGTTGTACTCACATGTGTTTGAATCCGACATACACTTAGTTTTTGTACGTAGATTCACGGTTTCTTCCTGAAACCAATAAACACAAGACTAATGACTTGCCACCACCAAGTCCTTTACATTTTGTAACCATAATGCCCCTTCAAACATCACTAGCATATCTGACTTCCAATCCCAAGACCTGTATCTTGCGAAAATGGAATTTAGGAATTACATGTCCAAAGCTAGATCTCTAAATATCTGAAGCAAAGTGACTCAGATAAGTCGCTGGACTATGTAAAACAACTCTCGCACCTATACGAGACGGGCCAGATGGGCAATGTTTCACCAACAACGATTTGTTGCTTAGCGAAACACATTGACATTCCAATTAGAGTTTGTATGTTTTACCTTACCAGAATAAGGGAAACATCCTCTAATGTCGGACCCAAGAAACCGATAGAATAGATCATCATCTCGATTATCACGAGAAACTTTCAAACAATCAAAGACGAACGCATCTTCATGCTATCAAACTCTGAAAAGACTTTGACAATCGTTTTTGAACTTATGAGTAAGTCATAACATCTGGATATTAAGCATTTGAATTCCGTACCGCAAACTACGGAGTCGAGCTTTTTCGTTCTTGAGAACGGAAATTGATTATCGCATTTCTGCGTAAAAAATCAGTATCCACACGATTTGAAAGAAAAATGATGATATGAATGTCAATCTGCCTCAAGCAAGTGGGAGCATCGCCACTGATCCTTCCCGGAATAACGATCTAATGCCGATCTAAAGATCATTTAATATTTACTGGATTAAAATTTTAAATGACACCTCAATTGATCAAAAGTTTCAAGATTAAATTAAGTATTGATCATGATATGGCTGAGCAACCATTAACATGATCAATCTCTTGAAACAATTCGAATCATACTAAATATGATACAAAAAGAAAATTCAATATTTAGACAAAGCATGGAAGGTTGCCGCAAAGTGTTATGCCATAACCATAGATGGAAAATCACATCATCACTGCCAAACACTGATGAAATAAAATGTATGTTCATTAACATGAGTATCAATTGTACTCGTTGAACATTGGTAGCCACCTTAATTGAATCTGAACTAAGAATGCCATAAAACATTCAAAGGGTTAATTTGACTCTCTAAACAGTCAATTAACATGCTCACGTGATAACACAGTCATAAATGTGCTCGCCAAGGACGCTATATTATCACAAGTTCGATTCACTTAAGAAGACTCACTGTTCAAGACAAACACTGTTTCTACAGGGCAATCCTAAAACGAAATACGAGGGCATGATTGCGAATTCGTGATTTCAAGGATCGGGTTAGATCAGTGAAATCACATTACTATACAGTACGTGAATTCTGCATCGCATCGATACTCGATTTAGTGTTGGATGTCGAACACCATCGTTTGCACCATATCATTCGACCTCCTCTAAAGATGCTAGACGAGAGTCTGAATTCTGCGTAACACGTTCGAACTTTATACGTTTTGATATCCATGAATATTTGGTTAATATTCTAAAGGTCCGTAGTCGATCAGACATTGCGGGAGCAAAGCCTGAAGCAAGACTATTCTGACTCTGGACTCAAGGTGTTGACTTCCAGACTCACAAGGCCTCATTGGAGAATGACGTCAGGACGTAACTCGCATCGAAATGTCTTCATGGATCTAATCATAAGACGGTTTTGATTAATGGTATACTCAACGGTATCCTTTGACCTGAGATACATGAGCGACCTCCCGTCTGCCTAAGATCATTCTTTGATTGTAACTTAACGCTGTCGCGTAACTGCCAGCCATAACGGTTACTCTTGGGAATCGATTTGAAGCTTAGCGGGAGCTGTATGTTATCAATATGGAATTCTGTACTCTTGCAATAATAATGCAACAGCAAGACATCATGGGCCCTCTCGTCGGTTCCAAGTGTTAAGTGTAAGGCCTTACCCAAACTTACTGTGTGTTTGATTGGACCACTTCGAACAGTAATACGAGAAATACAATGATCAAACACAAAGAGAATGAATAGATCCATGTCTCTGGTTCGATTGATGTCATATACAGAAAGGATCTGATGACTTTACAAATACCTTAAGTCTAAACTATATCACAAGTTTATTGATATGCCTTGGTTGTTCTGACTTGAAGTGTCATGACTGGTTGGGACAGCCACGTGTAGCTAGAGCACCTCTGACTGTATCTTGATTAATAGTCGCGATCAGTCCAAGTGGGAGACTGTTGGATTTAGGTGTCCAGACCCGACTAAATCAAGTACCCGACCCGGTCAAGACCCGTAAGAGTTACACCGGAGGCAACGGGTATTAAAGACCGCTTACCTATATAACCGGCAAATTCGCAGAAAGATTAATTATGTGTTTATTAAATAGTTTAATTGATACATAATTAATTACTTAAATCAATATTAATCATTAAGATTAATTAAGCGACAAAAACGTTAAATATTATTATTAACGTAATGGACGGAAATCGACGGATTATTAGTATGACTAATATTTGGTTAGCGACGAACATTTAAAAGGTTAAAGGTTAACTTCTGAAAATAAATGGTTCGATTGGGAATTAATAATATCGAGGGGTTAAACGGAAACAAAGTCAGTTATAAATATAACTGATTAGGGAGGCGAAACCCTAATCCACTTAGTGAGAATTTCGGCCCCCCTTATCCCCTCCCTCTCGCGATCCGACGCCGACGGCAACCTCGTCGCCGCCGCCCTTCTTGTTTCCGACAACCAAGGTCGCGAGTCTCGCGATCCGGTTAAACCCCTCCCGTCGCTCCGCCGTCGTCTGCCGCTCCGCTAGCCAGAGCCGCCCTCCGCCGCTTCGCTAGCCGCTGCCGCCGTTCACTCCCAGTGCGCCCTCCACGCCGCCGCCGCTCCCAGCCGCCGCCGCACGCACAACCGCTGCCGCCCTGCAGCCACCGCCGCACGCCCCGCCGCCGTGCGCCCCGCTGCCGCCGCCGCCATACCGTCGCTAAGCCACCGCCGCCACCTTGCCGGCCGCCGCCCTTCCTCGCCGTCGCCGGTTCACCGCCGACAAACCCTAGCCATGAACCACCTTTTGGTGTGTTCGGCTCGTCGTCCGCAAACCCTAGTTCGCGCCCAATCCGACGTACGAGATTTTCTCGGTGCTTGATTCACCGCGTAGTAAATCCGTGTTCACGAGGAAAGTCAGATTCGCCGGACGAATCACTTCTGCGAAACCCTAGCGTCACCCATTGACTTCCGGTGTCTCGAACGTCTGTTTGAATCACCGCTCAGGTATATCTAAACTCGTAGTTAGTTTAGATTAAATTATTTATTTATTTTATAAATACTTCGCGTTTGTTTAAACACGATTATGGTGTTTGCGCGTTTGGTGATTGTCGAATCCTGTTGTTTTGGTTTACGCTAATTACCTGGTTTTCGCGTTAGTAAATTAATACGTTTCCGCTGCCTATTAAATTAATAGTTAATTTAATTTTCTGTTTTAATCTACTCGGTAATTGTTTAATAATTATTTATTGTAAATAATTATTTCCAAATTAAAAAAAAATTGCTATTACCGAGACCCGAATGCCACTGTCGTAACCCAACACTCACGACACCCGAGACTGCCAGCTTGCTCCCGCTGAGCAGGTAGACTACATTGGAAACCGAAACCAGTTCGGTAATTCTTTCCAGTCCGGGTGGAGGAGTGGCCAGAATTCAGGATGGCGAGAGGGAGGAAACCCACCTGGTTTTCCACCGAGGAATAACTATGGTGGAGGAGATGACGGGCCTGGTTTAAAGGAGATTAGGGAGCTTATAGCTAACCAGACCCAGATCCTGCAGCAGATTGTGGCGAGAGATGAGGGAACACAGAAGAAGCTGGCTGAGCATGACACGTTACTGAGAAATCAACAAGCTTCGTTCCTGGATTTGCAGCGTTCGGTTGGTGATATTGCGAAGCAGCTGAAGGAGCTCAATTCCCGTGGGGGTCAGTTTTCCGGTAGTACTCACAAGAATCCCAATGCCAATGTTAATGCTATTACTACTAGGAGCGGGAGAGTTGTCCAGGGTCCATCACCGGCGGTAGTTGAGGAGGAGCCGGTTGATGAGGAGATAGAGTTGGAGACGCCTGACGGGAGGGTGCATGAGAGCATAACGCCAGCAAGTACCGCACCAAACGTCGAGGCTGGGGGAGTGAAAGAGAAGCCGCGGAAGTGGGAGGGGGTGAGAGAGAAAAAGAGAGTTCGATTTGCGCCTCAACCGATTACAGCTATTGACTTGAAACATGTGCTTTATCCTGAACGTCTAATTCAACAGAAGAATGCGCGTGTGTACAGTCAGTTTCTTGATATTCTTAGGCAACTTAGGATTACTTTACCTTTCACGGAAGTTTTGAGTCAAATGCCTAAGTATGCTAGATTTTTGAAAGATATGTTGAGCAATAAAAAGAAGCTCGAGAGTTTGTCGGATGTTACACTTGATGCCCAATGCTCTGTAATAGTACAGAATAAATTGCCCGAGAAGCTTAATGACCCAGGGACCTTTACAATTCCTTGCTCTTTTGGTGATTCCTCTGTTACACGTGCCTTAGCTGATTTAGGTGCTTCTATCAATGTTATGCCATTTTCTGTTTTTAAGCACCTAGGATTAGGCGATTTAGAGCCGACCAGGATGACAATTTCTTTAGCAGATAGGTCGGTGGTTAGGCCCAGAGGAATAGTGGAAAATGTACTTGTGCAAGTTGATAAATTTTTGTTCCCTATAGACTTTGTGGTAGTTGATAGTGCATATGATGCTAGTTGCCCTTTGATTTTAGGTAGGCCCTTCCTTAGGACCGCCCAGGCGTTAGTTGATGTTTTTGCGGGCACGATCACTTTGAGGGTTGATCATGAGAGTGTGGTGTTCGAGGTGGGTAGACGTGAGGATAGGGGTACCGAATCTGTGTGTTTGATAGGTACGTTGATGTCCTTCATAGATCTTGTGGTTGTAGGAAATCGGTTAGAGGATGCAGAGGTTGATGAGCATGAGTGTGAGGAGAACATCGGGGGGTTAGTTGAATTAGTTGACACAAATGAAATCTTTGACCCGTTAGTGAAACCCGGTGAGGTAGTTGAAGAAGTTAAGGATGAGGTTGTGATAGAGGATAACTGTGGGGAAGATCCCGAGGGGTTAGAACTTGTGGTTGAACATTTTAGTGGTAGTGACCCGTTGGTAGAATCCGGGGGTGAGTTGGTAGTTGAGAGTAGTTGTAAGAGAGCCACACTTGGTGATCTAGGTGTTTTGAGTGATGATATAGGGTTAAAGCCAAGTGTGGGGAGGTTGCATGTGGCTATTAGCAAACTTGACCCGACATTGAGTCTTCTAGGCAAGATTAGATTTCTTCCGGGTCGATTTAAGCATTGGAAGGTTAAGATGGTGTTGGAGTTACTAAAGTTTGTTGGCTTTATGGTTTAGGAAGTTGATAGGTGGTTGGATAAAGTTAAAGCGGGAGAAAACCGGTAGTTGTGCGGTTAAGGATGTGAAATCAAAGCCTCCGGATGGTTTGGGAGGTTGTCTTGATGTTTTGTGCTGATCGATGAAGTGCCCGGGTTGTATATTTTTGTAATTGTGTCTTTTAATTTCTGCAATTTTTAGTTTTTCGTGCATTTTGCGTCTTTTGGTTTTGTGTTTTAGTGTTTGCAGGTTATTCTGGAGATTCAAGATATGGACAATGCGAGTGTGCAGGCCAAAAGTATAGGTTTTGACTGAAAATTTCGACCAAGGGACCTGGAGGAAGGGAAAAGAGATAGAAACATTTTGAGGCAAAAAGCTCAAAATTCCCTAGAAATTGCGTTCCAGGCGTATCGCCTGGAGGTTGGTAGGTGATAGGCGATACGCCTGCAGGTTGAGAAGGGGCCGGATGTTTGCAGTTCCAGGCGTATCGCCTGGGAAATGCATGGATGTAGGCGATACGCCTGGAGGAGGTATTTCAGAAATCTTTA
The DNA here is from genome assembly GCA_039602395.1 of Deinandra increscens subsp. villosa. NCBI lineage: Eukaryota > Viridiplantae > Streptophyta > Magnoliopsida > Asterales > Asteraceae > Deinandra > Deinandra increscens. The sequence continues at coordinate 26,600,786 of JBCNJP010000017.1, read as the reverse complement.
ATTTTCATTTCTATTTATTATTTATGTTTACCGAGTTTGTGGTGGTTCGTTTGCGGTCGATGTGCTGAATCTCTGGAGTTTCAGGTGAACACGTTTCAATTTACTAAATTTTGTTTTTATTATTTTGGTGTGTTTATGTTTTTCTGCTTTATTTTTATGCCATTCCACATTGAGGGCAATGTGTGGTTCAAGTGTGGGGATGGGAAGACTTGCGTCTTGAGTCTGTTTGTTTTAATGTTAGTGTGTTTAATTTGAAAAAAAAAATAATAAAAAAACTTGAAAAAAATGTTCAAAAAAATGTCCGAGATTCTGGCTGCAATTAAATGGAAAATGATAGGTAAAACTGGGAATTGATTTCTAATTTATGCTTAAATGTTAAATTAATGTATAATATGGAAATGTGGTAAAGAATGGTATGAATGGAAAACATTATTAATCTATGATGTGTCGGTAGGCCCAACTGACCTAGGAGTAGCTTAAATAACCTGTGTGTTTATTGTTGTATAAATATGCTAATCAGTCTGCTAGTGGGTTCCCATTTTAGGAGTGATAGGGTGACCGAACCTGATGATTAGGAGAAAAGAGACCGCTTTAGGCTAGATACTCCTATGTCCTTAGAATTTCAATGAGCATAATAGTTAATAATTTGGTTAATGAATTAGAGTGAAGGGACAAAGTACTCATGTACGAACTAAGGATGGTATCCCGTGGTAAGTGCCTCTGATGATGTCCTGGATCTCGCGGGCAAAATACTCACGTATGATTTTAGGGATAGCATCCGAAAAGAATGCCTCTGATGATGTCTGTTGGTAATTTTAGGTAAAAGTGACCAATTAAAAAAAGAAAAAAAAATGAAAATGAAAAAAAAATGATAAATTAGAGAATAAATGCTCAAGAAGTTGCATTCCAATAAATAGTTATTCTTTGGACATCTTAGTATCTGGTTTAAGGAGGGTTGGAGAAAATATAAAATTTAAATCATTATACCCTTTGCTTTGACTGAATATGATTCGGTATTAGGTTGAACTTGAGTTTTCTTTAGTGGGATCTATAGGTAGACTGAACTTTTATCTGGTAATTTCATAAACACATGGGGGCGAAAGAAAAGGGAGGTGGTTGGGTTTAATCGGATAGAAATATCGGCAATTGTAGTTAGTGTGTTAGTACGTTATGGATTGTGGAATTGTATGGAGGATTGTTAAATTTAAATGTTAAATGCTTAGGAGTCAATTTCCTGGTTGTGATTCCATTGCAGTATTTTTCGAGGACGAAAAAAGAGTCAGTGTGGGGATGTTTGATGTGTTGCAAACACATCCCATTTCCGAGGTCTTTTATTTATGTATTTGAGTCAATTTGAGTCGGTTTTGTTTGGTTTTAGTTGTTTTTAGTAAAGTTTGAGTCTTTGGGTCTTGTTTATGGTTTTTATGAGTTTTGTAGGAGTTTAATGAGATCCCGAGGTCGCGAAAGAATGGAAGAAAACAAAGAAGAAGGCCTGAACAAGCTGTCCCAGGCGTATCGCCTGGGACCTGATGATAAATAGGCGATACGCGCGGAAAGAGAAAGTCAACGGGAGCTTTAAGTCAGTTCGACCGACTAAATTGTCGTGTAACGAGGAGTAGTCGTATCGCCTAGAAAGAACACACCTCCAATCGATACGCTTGGAGGTCTAAAACCCGTAAAAAGAGGTTTCGCGATATAAATTCGAGTTTTAGGGTTTCAATTGAGAGAATTCGACTTCCAGACGACAGAGGAGCGATCTTAGACGGTTTTCAGAGCCAAGGAAGGTTATGATTCGAGGGGAAAGGCTGAAGATCAAGCATTCGACTTTGGTTACGTGTCGGGTTCTTCGTCTAACCTTTTGTCTTGTGATTATTTGTTACGTCTAGTCATGATCTCTGTTAAAGATTCAGTTTTTATCTGTGTTCTTGATTGCACTTTTATTAAATTCCAATGAATGCCATGTTTGATGCATATGTGTGTTATGAGCAGATTGTTAGTTGATTGTTGATGCATGATTTACCCGCGAATGTCTTTCGGTTTAGGTAGATCATCTAATGTAGTTGCCTTTAGGGTTAATTGCGATAGATTGGTTTAGGGTTTGTCCTTGACTATTGTGTTGGTAGTTAATTGATTATTTGCTTGTAATGTGCTGCCTCTTCTGAGACTTAAAAGGTAAAGAATTTTCGGGTAGTTGGGTTGGTTAGAGTTCTAGGGTTGCACTGTCTCAAAAGGAAGTGTCCTAGGGTTTTGATTAGCTTGGTATTTCGTGTTGGTCATGGTTGTCATTGGTAGCTCCTGCTAGGTCTAAGGTGCCCGAGATTAGGTTCAGAGGTGGTTAGGTTTAGTTGAGGTAGGATGTATTTAAAAGGTGAACTCCTGTCCGAGCATTAGAAGTGTAGCTAGGAAGGACTTAAAAGGTGAACTAGCCACCATCAGATTAGTCATAACCGATTGAAGTTGTCATTAGTGATTAGGATTCCGAGTCTAGGTGGTATCTCTCCCTGCTTCTGAAGGTTGTCCTTAGGTTCCCTGTTTCTCGTTTGTTGGTTGTTAGTTAGTAATTAAGTTAGTTAAATCAATCTCAAATCAAAAACCCCAAATTCAATTCTCAGTATTTCCATTCTTAGGTCCTATGTTAGTTTTGTCTATAGAGTGTCTCTAGGGTTCGATATTCCCGGTCTTGCCTTAGCTTTACTATAATCCGACAGGTACACTTGCCTTAGGGTTCGGTTTAGTTAGGTATTTTCGGTAAAATTCGGTGTGTCTAGGTCTAGGTTTTAATAGTATTTTTAGAGTTGTTCTGAACACATCAATAAGGCATATAGTCAAGTGTACAATGGCAAGTCAAGACACTTAGTTGTAAGACAAAGCATGGTTCGTGAGATCATCATGCATGGTGTGATATCAATTGAATATGTGAGAACTCAACAAAATTTAGCTAATCATTTAAGCAAAAGTTTAGTAGAGATCTCGTGAAAGGATCAGCCATGGGATTGGGGTTAAAGTCCATTTAAAAGCTCTCATGTTAAGATACCCAATTCCCATCTAATATGACGTTAGGTGCAAAATTCAATGTGGAAAACTTAGCATCTAGAGTTTGGAACACAACATTAAATTATCCCAAAGGTATGTGTTCAGATCTGCAAGTTTAGGAAGGTTGAACTATGTTTTCTTAATAGTTCTTTTAAAAAGTTGCATTTGCAGGTGCAAGAATAAAAGAACTACCTATGTGAGCATGAAGTTTAGTTGCTTCAAGAAGCTGGGACTTGGCTTTAATATGCTTATGAAGGTTAGTGTCATAGGCTAGTAAAATAATGTGTCAAGTTAGATCTATGAATGTAAACTAATGTGTATATTATCTTCATGTATTCAATATGCATATTGTGGGTTCAATCTTAAGAGACACCCTAATATTCGAATATTGGAAATGTGTAATATACTAAGTGAAATTCAATCGTCGCGACATTTCATTTATGCATTAGTTATATTGTTTGTTGTGAATTGTTAGTTAATATATGATTACAATAAAATGGGGGAGGTTTGTTGGTATTTTAGTGTAATTAAAGTTATGTATGACATTCAAAAAAGACTTCAGCTTGTTTGAATATCATCGAGACTAACAGGGGTTCGGGGGCAGCGACCCCGAGAGAAGCGGGGTCCAATGGGCGGCAGCCCCTGGCGGGGTCCAAGGGGCAGTGCCCATGGCTGGCAGGGGCGATGTTTTTTGAGGGCCCGGTCGGGCCCGGGCCCGTCCCGTTTTTTCCGCTCAGAAGTAGCAATTTATACATATTCGGTTCAAAAAAAAATTATATACTTAGCTTGGCTCGGCCGGGCCCGGGCCCGACCCGTTTTTCCGCTCAGAAGTAGCAATTTGTACATATTCGGTTAAAAAAACTATATACTTAGCTCGGCCCGGTCCAATTTTTAATCAAAAAAATTTATATACTAAGTCGGCCCGATTCTTTACTTTCGGCCCGCGTGGAATTTTCTTGAAGCTTCGCCCCTGCTGGCTGGGGTCGAATCTGGTTTTATCGGAGATAACTGAATATACGCTCCTTGGGGTTAGTATCTTCGACACACATTCTGAAAATCACGAATTCAGATATATGCTCTCAATCATACAGCAATCATAATCCATTCAGAAATCTTGAAATCGAATATGATTTTATCCGGTCATTCAATTGGTATACATTTCAATTTGTTTGATCTGAAAGTGTTACACACGACTTCAGATTTATCCAAACGATTCAAGAAATTTCCCAACATAAATTAATTAAAGTTATCTGATATATTCATTGTATTAAGTTTAATCCTGGTCTTTCAAACAATAAATAATTTAATGACAGAGATTCGGAGGGGAGAAAGACAATTGAGAAAATACCTGGTGCTACCGGTTAGGGCATTCCGAGTTGCCTCCTTATTTTAATACTCTTAATTTTTTAATTACTTCAGTTTACTTTAATTAATAATTAATATATCGTAAAGCTATTAGCTACATGCCTCTTTTTCCACATTCACCTTTTTGAAAATCTAGTTATCATTCTCTTTAATCCCATCTTAATTTCTTCTCCAGCTGCTAATTCCCTCTCCTCTCTCTATATATTTATATTTATTATCTATCTGTGTATATATTATCATCATCACCATCATGATGCATGCACCCTAAAGCCATGGGCAGATGAGAATAAGAAGATAAAACCAAATACCAACAACTCCACTTTGATAGAAGCAGAAGCACATCAGAAGACCTAATAATTACAATGGGAAGAGCACCTTGCTGTGACAAAGCCAATGTCAAAAGAGGACCTTGGTCACCTGAAGAAGATGCCAAACTCAAGTCTTACATTGAAGAACATGGCACCGGCGGCAACTGGATCGCTCTACCTCATAAAATCGGTATTTCTTATCTTTTAATTTCTGCCTTCTTTAATCCTATGCCTTCATAAAATCACACTAGAAGAAGGTGGTCTAAAAGATCTTATATGTTTGAAGGGATAAATCATGATCAATTAAGATCAATCTTAATGGTTTTATTTTATTCGATTAGGCCTCAAGAGATGCGGCAAGAGTTGTCGCCTCCGGTGGTTAAACTATCTTCGCCCAAACATCAAGCATGGATCTTTCTCTGAAGAAGAAGATCATATCATTTGCACCCTCTACCTTAGTATTGGAAGCCGGTAATATATTGTTTTGGCTGCTATATGCCACCTCCCACTGCAAACGGCCCTTCAATGAAACGGTCGTTTGAATGGTGAGGTTTTTTCTCACATCCCCAAATTAAGTTTAACGAATTTTGAGAGCCTTAGATTCAAACAACCGTTTGGATTAACCTCAAACAGTCGTTTACAGAGATGGTGCATGAGAGTTTTCTAAATAAGTTTCATTATTCTTATGTGTCTTATGTACAAGCATATGCTATGTGGTTGCTTTGTTTTGTTTTGTAGGTGGTCTATTATAGCTGCACAATTACCTGGCCGAACGGATAATGATATCAAGAACTACTGGAACACGAGACTAAAGAAAAAACTAATGGGAATGCAGCGAAAAGATCAACAATTGTCAAAAAGAGGTGGCTTTGTGAAGCAAGAAATGAAGCGAGAGGCTCTTGAAGATTTCAATGCACCATCCCTAAGCATGAATATGAATCTTTATCAATCTTACTGGCCTACAGAATTCCCTTTGATACTCACACACCCTAATGATCATAGTCAAGAACTTCATTCCAAGACACAAGATCCCACCTTTAATCACTACCCTTTTGTCACAACCTCAAGCCAAGCAGAATTGTTGGATCAAAACAGCAAGAATCACTCTCAGTTGCCAAATTACACACCCTATCTTGCAAATGGAGGTAGTATAAATCTATTTCAAGAATTCAACGACTACCCATTTGAGATGAATGAATTTAACTACACCACCACACAATTAGAGCAGTTTGATGGGTTTGTTGGGGGTTTGGATACCTTAATTCATGGAAGCAATTGTACAAGTTCTTCTGAGCAGCCAAGTTGGTTTCATCATGATTTTAGGAATGGTACAGATTAACATGCGGTGAGTGTTGATTTGGTACCCATTAGAGGACAAAACCATTGTTGGTATTTCATTGGGAGTATTTATTTAATTTGTTTTTCTTTATTCACTATCACTTTCGTTCTAATAATTCTCCGAGACTTTATAGCCTTATAGGTCGTAGTATATCCGCTGCTAATTCATGCAAACATCGTTTTTTTGTATGCTAATTCTCTAGGGCGGCCGTTTCTAGTCTCACACCACTCACCTTAACCTTTTAAATCTTACACTAGTTTACAAGCCCGCTTAGGTTGTACTAAACATCCTATGCCTTTTACAAACTTTAACTTTAATGTTTTCAAACATGGCCATTTGGAACGGTCAAACAATTGCCCATAACGTTTGAAAAAGTCAAACAAATGTCCGGTACAACCATAGATAGCCGTCTGGAGTCATAACTATCAACTAAACATTATTTATAAGCTAACCTAACCATAAACATAACATATAAAAATTATCAAGTCATAAATCAATCATTGGACATGTGTGATTAAAATGTGAGAATAGACGATATCTTTCTCTACATCTAAGCCTACTCAACCATTCTACATATGTCATTCAAATATATAAATTAATGTATAGTTCACCCACCTGATCAAGAACTGATCAAGTGAGATTGTTATGAATTGTACTACAAGATGGGAAGTTACAAGGAAAATCCGACTAAATTTATAAGCATGCCTAGATCATACTCATATATATAAATTGTCTCATTATATATACCTTTATATAAAACATATGTAGGTAAGTAACGTGCACTTATAGACTGAGTCCTGGCCAGCAAATATTCCCTTCTTTTCTTCAAAAAAAACAAAAAGGAAAATGACATGCTCCTCTAATCTTAGATTGAAGAGTGTTGGAAATTTGCCAATCTTGAACCAGATAATTCTTAATTATTACACATCTTAAGTAGTTCCAACTAAAACACTTATAACTATACTAGTCGGAAACCCGCGCGATATTGTAGTAGAGACAATTTGTAATGCAATACTCGTTTCTATATATGAAAGACAATTTATCATATTTGAGTGAGTATTTACTTTACGTAGATGACATTATTAAATGTCAATGATCATTAAATAATAGATTGTTTAATTTTTTACTTTCAATTAGAATGTCATTTTTATTTCATACTTAAAAGACTATATTGCCCTCTAAAAACTCTTTTAAGTAACTGATAATTTTTTCCTTTCTTATATGTACTATAATACTAGTGGGGTGCATATGTGATGCAGCAGGAACACAACACACTAATACCAACACTAATAAACGGTTGAACAATTAATTGATACTACGTTATACGACAATTAACATGGTTCTTGTATGTATTATAATATCATATAGATATATATAGTATAGAAATCCTAAAAAATAACTCTTAAACTTTTTAGTAAAACACATTTTTGTCTCTTAATTATGTATTATTATAATATAATATAGATATAGATGGTATAGATATTCATTTTTACAAGACAAAAACCTTCGCCTAGTCAAGAAAGCAACATAGCAAATGATAAGTTTTGTTTTCGGGTTCAAACATTTAGCCATGTGAGAACATAGTATTGGTAATTAAGCAAGAAACTATAGGTTCTTGAAATAAACTATTTTCTTAAATTCTAACAAAATATACAATAATCAATTTCTTCATCTTTTTATGAAAGAGCTGATTGTATGAGTCAACTAAATGATAGTTCAACTTGTCAATGTGAATCAATTATTATTTTAGATTTCTTTGTGAAGTGAAGAAAATAAGAAGGATAAGTGGATAAAGTAAAAGAATAATTGAAGTGAAACGTACAAAAGGGTGTTGAAAAAAATGATGATTTATAATTTTTAATTAAAGGAATCATGACACCAAGGTAGGAAAGTAGGGCAACCAGAAATGGCTGCATTCTTTTATATTTATCGTCTTGTCGTAAGCACCAACAATCATCTCCCACTCATATAGCTGGTCAGTCATTTCCAGCAGTGTCATTTTCATTAATTTGTGTACGGTTTCCATTATATAATCTGCTATCTTATCACCAACTTATAGGACTTAAGGTTGTATTTCCTACAAGAAAAAATATGTTAAGTGCTTATATAACGGTGCCACCACTAGCTTGTAGGTTACTTATAGCAACTTTAAAACTGGTGTTGGATTTTTTTTTTTGGAACGGCATCGATCAGGCGACTTTGGTCTCACGTGTAAACCTACCCTTGCGGGGCTATGTCCAAGGTCGATTACTCAGACCTCCGTGAGAACCAAGACACCCCCTCCTGAAGCTTTCTCCTGGCAGAAACCCCCTCCTGGGACAACATGGGGTAAAACTGCCTCCCCTTGGATTAGAACTTGGATTAATCCCGGTCATCCTTCGTGGTTAAAGTTTAGGGTTGAACGTGTAGTTAGATTTATTATGCGAGTATGTAACTTCTTTGAAAGCGTTGTGTCTACTCTGTTCCTAAGTTTAATAAATAAAAGAAAAGAAAAGAAGAGGAATTAAGGAGAGAAAAGAAAGAGAGAGAGTTGAAATGTCTAATTCTATTTCTATGTTTTAAAATTCCAACTAAAAGACAAAAAAAAAAAAAATTTATGTGTTCCCTGGTTGAAGAGAAAAGAAAAGAACGCCATAAGAGGTTATTCTCCAAACGGGACGCCTTTAGATTGTTAAAGTAGGTTGGGTCGGCCTAAGAGTACTCCGGGATATAAACCAGGGAGACAAAAGTGGAGCATACGGCGATGCCGGCCGTTTTAATTTCGTGGAAGTCCCCGGCAGAGGAAAGGTTGTAGGTGATGACGCAACCAAGAGAGCTAGGGGTGATAATTTTACAAGTATACCCTTATATTTAGATATATGATTTTATAATAGATAAGACAATTTTACAAACATTTTTATTTTGTTCCATTTTCTTCCTATTTGGAAGCAAAGCTAAGAGAGAAGATATTATAATATTTTCCTTCCAATTCCCTTCCCTTTCTCTCAATTTTACAAGTATACCCTTGTTTTTACAACCCATTCACCGTGTTGGTTAAAATCTTAGGAGAAGATGATTTCTTTTCCCCTCAATTTTATAAGTATACCCTTGTTTCTACCACTCATTCAGCGTGTTGGTTAATCTTAGGAGAAGAGGATGCAAGAAGAGGAAAGCCGTTGCTCAAACTGTTGAAGTTGTTGTTCAAGGCACCCGAGGTCGCCATCACCATGGCGATGAAGCAAACTAGATGATTTCTAATTTCGCAAGGCCCTCCATACATTAAGCATCACTAGACCAGCCATCAAGGCGAGTAACTTTGACATCAAGTGTCACAATCTTAGATGCTTCAAACCTTCCCGATTTTTAGTGGTCTTCTTAGTGAGGACCCGAATTCCCACATCTCGAACTTTTTAGTATTTTATGAAACTTTAAGATCAATAGGGTTCTGAACGTGCCATTGCACTTGGGATTTTTTTTTTTCCTTTCTAATTGTGTGACTAGCCCACGGCACGGCTCAGCTCTCTTCTCTAGGCACTACAAAAAAAGTGTCATTAAGTGGCACACAAAAAGTGCCACTAAAAGCCTAAAAAGTGCCACTAAAGACCCTTTCAGAAATTTGCGGCACAAAAGAAAATGCCACTAAAGTGATGATGCTAAATCCTTTTAGTGTCACTTTTTCAATGTGCCACATAAACTATTTAGGCTTTTAGTGACACTTTTATTTTCTGCCACAATAAAAAAAGAGACTTTGGTGGCAAATGTTTTGTGACATTAAAATGTTATTCTACTTATCTATCTATAATAGTGACACTTATTTTTATGCCACCAAAAGCTTATATATATATGTTATTTCACATTGCAACAAAGATCACATTATTTACAACAGAAAATATAAAACAAAAATTCGATAAGTCAATTATAAATGTAAATTCTAAATGTTTACACAAGTAATTTTTAAACATTCAAACATCTTTCAATTTCCAAATGTATTATACACAAAGAGTTTAAACATTTAAACATACCTATCATGCCATCATCAACCATAGAAACATAGCTTCAAAACTTTTCATTATATCCACCCTGTCATCATCAATCATTCAAGCATTAGTAGAAATTAAATTTCCATCAACTCATGTAATTATATAAGCATTTACAAATTAGTTTAAGATAAGACAAATAGTTTGATCAATCAATTAAGCAACTTATGAAGTAAAAATTCATCTTAGTATCACTAAATCGTTAGTAGTATAAGAAATCCAAGTCATTAAGAATTGCAAAATCTATCAAAAGGTAATGCAATTGTATGAAGATCTAAAAGTTAAAGCAACATAAAAAGTACGAAGATTTGCTATTGAAGCCTAATGAAAAAGAGGATACAAAGTAGCACCTAAAAAGAGGCTAGTGAATCATTTTCTACATAGCAACTACATATTGGTTAGCACACTACAAGATAAAAGACTTTTAGTGACTAAAAAAAAGAGTCAAAATAAGTAAAAAAAGAGTCACTAAAGCACTAAATACTTTCTCCTTCTCAAATAAAAAGTGTCACTATCGGAACGGTCGCTATAAGTCTTTATTTACTCTAACTTTAGTCACTAAAAGTCTAATATTTGTTGACTTTAGCTTGTGTCACTAAAAGTCCAATATATTTTGACTTTAACTTTAGTCACTAAATGTCAAATAGTTTTTGACTTAAACTTTAGTCACTAAAAGTCCAATATTTTTTTACTTAAACTTTAGTCACTAAAAGTCCAATATTTTTTTACTTAAACTTTAGTCACTAAAAATCCATTAACTTCGGTCACTAAAAATCCAATAATTATTTGTCCATACATACATTAAAGAACAAAATGTTTCTATTTAAATGAATCAAAATTCTATTATAGTTAAAAACAACCTCATTATAAACCAAGAATCATTAGTACATGAATGTCATCTCCGTACAAACTTATAGAACAAAAAATGCTTCTAATTGAGAATTCAGAATCACAAATAAAACCACTAAATGCAACGTAATATTTTCATGAAAAATGTAAAAAAGAGGATCTTCAAGATGAGCATTCTCAATGATCTCCAAGATTTATCAACTATAACCCAACAAATTCCAGAAGCCCAAAACTCACCTGCTTGATGAACCAAAAAACAGTTGGGTCACTCTTGCGGTCTTTAGTAACTGTTGCATAAGATACAGAAAACAAATGAATTTAAAAAAAAAATTAACATTCTGCCTGCAAACTAAAGCATGAACATTCCTTTTAATAAGTTATTCAAGTTTCATTGTAGAACAAAAATTACCTCTGTTACATTCCGTTTGACCTTTAGTCATCCTAAAAGTTTAAAACTTTGAGCCATTTATTTAAAAATAATACCAACATGCACCTATGAGTTCCTTACCTGAACTACATATAAGTTGACATTTTTCTATAGATATTTTACACTTCAAGTGTACATGCGCAAATAGAAAACGAAAATAAAGAACACTACAGCTATAAAGATATACACATTTGACCGTAAAACACAGACTTTAAGAAGCTTGCTATATTTTATTAACTTTGTAACACATCATTCTAACTTTTACTTTTTAGTAATAGTTAGTCACTTAGTTTATATTTTATCATGTTTATTACTTTCAGGTTAATTTTGGGCTAACAAGTAAACAATTAAACAATACTGTTACACATTTTGAGCATTGGAACTAGTACTAATGAATATGACCTTTACTTGATCTAAGGCATTGATCAATGTGCAAACCCTTTTAAAACATCAAATAAGCAGGTTACATAAATAATAACCTTGCAAATGATTTTTTTTAATTAAAGCAAACAATAAAAATTTGATTACCTTAAATAGGGGTTTAGGCATACTCGAATTAAGAAAACCAATAAACAATCTTGATGTGATGCTGTTTCAGCTTGGCCTTCTTCATTTTGCCGGGATGCTGCATAATGATTGCTCATCAGACATTAGCTTTCGCCACAAGCATTTATCTCTATGTCCCGGTACATTAAGAAATGACCATATTTAGATCGATATGAAAATACAAAATTATGCAACATACAATAAAAAAATACCAAACAAATCATTCTTAAATATTATGATGAAACATACTACATACCTTGAGATTTGAGTAGTCCCTTTGCTGCAGTTTCTCAACATCCATTTCCTACCAATTAAATTTTTAAATTTAAAAACAATCCTAGAACGATATATGCACATTCTATTCAGTCATCTAATGTCAATATTATTAATTAAAAAAAGCCTAAAACTTAAAGAATTATATCAATAAAACCGTTATCAATAATATCGTTACCCGCCTCGTCTCTTTTGAATTTTGTATAAGATTGTCAAGACAATCATTAATAATCTTGAGATCCTTCGCAAATTTTCGTTGTCTGGAAACCAGCCATTTAGCCAGAGGAAATTTCCAGTAAGGATAGTAGAAAGTAGATCGATTTTCAGCTTCAAAAAGTTTACCATATACTGCCTGAAAGGAGAAGAAATACATGAGAAACTAATTAAGGTTTTTACTGGATAAACAATAGTTATAGAAGGAAATCAATATGAGTTTGCAGCATGTAGCTAGAGGTGGCAAAACGGATGGGCTTAACGAGCCGGCTAACGGGTCAGCTTGGGTACTTTTTGGTACGAGGTGTGATGACATGCAACAATTTTCTTCCTATTTTATAAACTTTTTAATAAATACCCTAGTACTTAAAATTGGGTTACAAAATTTATATTAATCCCAATAATAATATAGGCTTTAATAAAACGACATGGGAGATTGTATGCACTGAAAAACACACTTTGAGCGACTTCCTACCCTTTTCCTTTTCAGTTAACTTCTTTCTAATATACCGTGTTTGACCTCAAATAACTTAAGTATATGGCTTGAAATTGCCACCTTCATGTAGCATACAACGTATCATAGGACTAGACCTTAATGACAGGAGATTCTTTTGTGACAGAACCAAAGTCGTAGTTGAAAACACCAAGACCAATTATATCAAGTGCCAAATTCGAGAATTTTGCTTCAAGATCCAACTCAATTTCTTGCCCTCCTTACAAGTTTTTGGCTTCTAGAAGCTTCTCAAGTTTTGATATCGATCTTTTAGAACAACTGGCAAAAAATTTCACCATTGCCTCCAAATATAAGGTACGGAAACCAGGAGCTATAACTGTAATAATTTGAAAACAATAGACATGACCATAGGAAAAATATCAAACTTAAACATATTAACTTATATACTTTATCACTAGCCATCCTAATTATTCAATTATTAAACAAAAATAATTACCTTTTCGCCTTTGCTTCCAAGTGTCTAAGTCTGCAGGAATTAGCCCCTTTCCCATTATTTAGAAAAACAATATCACTTTGCATACCAGAAGTTGATGTATTTATAGGAGAAACTTTGTTTGCAGCTACTTTACTGGCTGAAGAGCTGCCCACTGCCTGCTAAACACATAAAAAGATTATACTATCAGTATTGTATCATTTAACTTGAATATTGGGGATATAGCTTTTTATAAATGAAACATATTAAGCTATTCACAAACTAAGAAATGTAATGAGAATAGACTACTTGTTCTAGATACATGCTCCACTCACTGCAGTTTCTTAGCTTCAATTCTATTATTGATTGTATTCTCTCAATAATGACCTCATGCTATGAGAATCATCAAAGATATTTCACATACACTTAAATGCCTAGTAAACCAAAGTCATCATAATAGAATTATCAATAATCTGCCAATCACACATATAACAGTAGCTTCAAACACTAGAAGCATGGATCGAATATCAACTTGCCAAAGCCCAAACCTCTAAGAAAATTACACAACCTTTCTTCTGATTATTTAATGAACCCTAATTGTTGTGTTGAAGAGAAAATTACAGTCTCACTAAACAAAATTCATGATAAGATCCCTAACTGAGTTATATCCCATTCTCCACTAGTTAGGTTAACTCAAATCTCCACTAGTTATGTACTTAGGTTAACTCGAATCGATCCTAAATAGTTTGCAAGAATTCAGAATAAGCATCACCACATGAACACGATCAAATCAGAGGTCGGAGAGGGAACATCACGATGATAACGAAATCGCACAGAAATTCTAAATTAGATCGGAACAATATTAACGACGAGACTAGGATCGATTGATATGATACCTGTATGATCGATTAATACATGAATCTGTACAACATATCGATTGAGCTACGGTAACCTTCGATTTTGAGCTTCGGCGCTTGTTTCTGAGCTGCCGCCGATCGATTGAGCTCCGATAAATAGGTTTGATCTCGTAGAGAGCGATTGATCCCCGATTCATCCGATCGATTGAAGCAGAGAAGCAGAAAAGCATCCAGAGTGATTTTCAATTGAAGCAGTGAAGCAGAGAAGGATCCGGTTAAAAAACGATCTAATCGATTGATATGATTTTAGTTAGGGCTGGAAAGATAAAAAAAATAAAAAGAAAATAGTTTTTAATAACTAAATTATTTAAGTCATTAAAAGTAAGAGTCACAAAATGTCATTTATTTTGTTGTGGCAGTACGTTCACATCCAATATTTACAAAGTAAACATAAGATTTCTTTTATAGAACCTAGAAGGAAAGCATCCACACTTTGTAAGTTAAAATCATATGAACTTGTTAAAACAAATTAATAACCAACAGATGTTGATTTTTAATTCATGAATAAGAAGGGTGCAGAAGAAGATACATGTTAAAAAGTAAAATGAGTATATTTGTATATAAAGATTTTTGATGGAAACATTGATTGTGAAGATGGTTTAAAGGGTTATAATGGTTTTTGCAATAGCAGAAAGGGAATGTCATTAACTAAACACAATACACTACAACATAAACAATAAAATGGAGTACATTATAGATTAATAACATATATATGATTTATAAGAGGTATACCATATGTTTCAATCCATAAGCAGCAGCTTCACCAATGATGAAACAAAAAGTCCCGCTCGAACGATTATCAAAGTGATTATGAACGGAGTTGAAAACGAATCGAAGATGATAGGTAAAAGAGGGATTTTATTAGAACATATCACATGTGATTACACATATAAGAGTGTAAAATGTCAACATCCCTAACTCAGCTAATTAATTCCTTATTTATAGAGGTTAAGCGTCTTTGAATCCACTCGCGCCCATCCAGTCCTTGCTCCGCAAGTGCCATTCACATGCCCATAGTATTTCCGAAGATGAATTCCGTTCCAAGTCCTTGGCACTTTACTTCCATCACTGTTTCCTAGCACAGATGACCCTTTATCCAACACTTCCAAGATTTGGTAAGGACCTCCCAATGTGGAGACAACTTTCCACTTGGTAACATCCTACTTGCTTCATTATTTCTCAACACCAGATCTCCTTCCTTGAACTGAAAACTCTTAACATTTTTATCATTATACCTGGCCATACTTTTCTTATACTTTGCTTCCCGTATAGTAGCTATCTCCCTTCACTCTTCCAAAACATCCAAATTTTCCCTTAGCCTTTCATCATTATCACTGATTTCCATCATCCTTCTTGTTGGAACTCCTACCTCCACCGAAATAACCGTTTCGGTTCCGTAGGTAAGACTAAAAGGAGTTTCTCCATTACTTGTTTTTGGCATTGTTCGCAATGACCAGAGGACATGCGAAAATTCATCAATCCATCCTCCACCTATCTTATCCAACCGGGCCTCTATCCCTTCCACTATACTCATATTCATCCTTTCAACCTGTCTGTTCGCCTGAGGATGAGCCACTGAAGTAAATGTTTGCACAATAGATAACTCCTCACACCATGCTTGGAAGGGATTATCTGCAAATTGATTTCCATTATCCGACACAATATGCAAAGGCAATCCAAAGCGACATATAATATGCTCCCACACGATCTTTTTGACTTGCTAGCCAGTAACTAATGCCAAAGGCTTGGCTTCCACCCATTTTGTGAAGTAGTCTATTGCTACTATCAAAAACTTTACTCTTCCCGCTGCTTCAGGGAAAGGGCCCACAATATCGACACCCCACTTTTGGAAAGGCCATGCCGATACTACTGGTACGTACCATAGCATGCTTTGCTTTTAAACTTACAGATGCATGTCGCTGACACTCATCACATTTTACCAATTCATTCGTCGCAGTATTGTGCATCCCGGGCCAGTAATAGCCGAGCCCCACCAATTTATTTACAACCAATCGCGCACCCATATGACTTCCACAAATTCCTAGATGCACTTCCTCGTTACGTACACTGCCTCCTCCAAAGTTAAACACTGCAGCAATGGTCCTAAAAAGGTTCTCCGATATAAGACACCATCCTGGAATTGATACTGAAATGAATTTACATACACTTTCCTGGCCTCGTATTTTCCTTCTGGTAACACGTTATCTCGAAGGTATGTCAAAATAGGATCCATCCATGTCCCTTGCGACAATTGCACATCCAACACAGTAGAAATTAAAACAGAAGGTTGCTCCAAAACTTTCACCCGAATCTCTTTTGCCAAATGTTTGAATGTTGTTGATGCTAACTTACTTAACACATCGTCCTTCTTATTTTGGGACCTCAGGACATACACTACTTCACAACTTTGAAACCCCTTTATTAACTCTTTAGCCTGAGTTAAGTATAAAACCATAGTGGCTCCTTTCGCTTTATAATCGTCATTTATCTGGTTAGCCACAAGCAAAGAATCTACATGTGCTAACACCCTTTTAGCTCGCAATTGCTTTGCAAGATGCAACCCTGCTTTCACAGAAACTTTCTCTATAAATCGCAAAAGTCAAAACAATTTCTATAGAAGAAAAAATATTACAGTTTATTAGAATTAACCAAAACCTGACAGAAATGCCTCATACTCCGCTTCATTATTAGAAGTAGCAAAATTAAACTTTAATGCATGTGTCAACTCATCACCTTCCGGACTAATTAACATCAAACCTGCTAACCCACAGATTTTTTAACCACATGTATATTTAGGCAAAGAAATACATGTAAAAGTAAAAACATAACATACCTGCCCCAGACCCGTCACTTCCAGAAGAACCATCTGTGTACAATTGCCACAAAGGCACAACCTCCTTACTTTCCAACAAAGACTTTCCTCTTCACTTTCGGTATTTACGCCAAAAAGTCTGCTACCGCCTGTCCTTTTACAGCCACCCGAGGTTTAAACATTATATCATACTGCCCTAACTCAATGGTCCACTTTACTAACCGACCAAACATTTCCGGCCTCCTCAAATCTGATTGATAGGAAAAGAAGTAAATACTTCTACACAATGAGCCTGAAAATACCTCCTCAAACGCCTTGTTGCAACTACCAATACTAAAACCAACCTTTCCAAAGGAGAATATCGCACCTCATAATCTTTCAACGCCTTACTGACATAATAAATAGGCACTTGCTTTTTATCCCTTCCTACCAAAAGTACTGCACTTACAGCCCCAATCGAAGCGGAGATGTACATCTGAAGCCCTCCCCCACTATCGGGGCCGTCAAAGTTGGAAGTGTCATTAACACATCCTTTAGTTTAGAAAACGCATCCTCTGCCTCTTTCGTCCAACAAAATTCTTTTGCACATCCTTTACAGAACTCAGAGACTTCATTCGTATAATTGTCTCGACCTTATCACGAATTACTTGTATACCCTCTTTAGAAACAAGCACTCCTAAAAACTTTCCTGATTCCATCCCCAAAGAACACTTTTTTGGATTCAACTTCATATTAATAGAAGGGTTAAGTTCTAGTGAAACCCCTCTTATCATGAAAACCTAAAAACCATTTTAATTTTGATAGTTTTAATATAAGAAACAATTTCCGTGCGTTTTTTAAGAAGATGAAAACGGAAGGTCAATTTCGGTAAATTTGAAAAGTGTTTTATCTTCATCACACATTATCAATTCACACAAAAAAAGAAGGAAAAAAGATCCCTCCTCTCTCCCTTCCAAACCTCGGAACCAGAGGCAAAATCCCTGAGGTTTCAATGGAGAATTCAAGCACAAATTCAGCAAAAACTTTGAAGAAAAACATCATCATCTTCGCGTGAACAATTCTGATTCAATTTCAACCCTGACCCCAGTTTAAATGCATCTGGATCGTCGGGCTTCGTTTCATCGAGGTCCACCCGGTCGGCTATTCGACCTCGAGCATGCCCGCCGTCACCGTATGTGTGCGGTGGTGGGAGGATTCCGTCACCATCTCCGCCATAGAGGATGGGATCGTCATCACATTCAAATCCTCGAATTTTAAAGTTTAATCGCAGGTCTAGGTTTGACCCTCTACAAGAGCACGTAAGTTTCTTCGTTCGTTTTTAAACAGAGTAATTTGCTGCTGCTTAAAATCATGATAGATCCTCATAGTTCTAAACAGAAAGATCACTTATTTCTTCGTGCTATATGATACAATTTTAAATAAGGCTAGATATTGATTTCGATTTTGTTGATTTGTGAGTTTAAGGATTGATATTAGTTTGGTTTGTTGTTGTTGTAACTATTCTACAACGAGTTCATTGAATGAAAAAATTGACACGGTCTCCGCGACTCACCCGATTGCACCATAGCCGAGTGTGCTTAAACCGAGTGAAGCTTGTTCTTGTGAGTATACTAGAGAAACCACTTGAGGTAGCTGCATTTTCTTTCATTATGGGTTAACTTTGTTCCTATATTTGATACTAGATTTTGGTTTAGATACCTGACGCATGTTGTTTTATAGGTTGCGATTTACAAGAAGATCATTACCGGTAGTGCGATGGGAAAGATAAAAGAGACTTAAGAAATGTTTGATTTTGCAGGAGAACATGAAAACTCGTTTAATGTATTCCGGCCAATTAGGCCTCATTCAAATGCTTATAGTATAACTTGTAAGACATTGAGTATAAATCAAAATGTATCCTTTTGTTTTTTTAGAGGTCGTTCAATGTACCCACTACTATGACTCCATGAGGTCACACGTCTCCCTTCCTTAAAGTTTAGGGTGTGATAGCAACATACATTTATGTTGAATATATACAACATACTCTCATGTTGAATATATGCAGTATACAATCATGTTGCATATAGGCAGTATATAGTCATCTTTAATATAAGCAACATACAGTCAGGTTGAGTATAAGCAACATATTGTCATATTGGATATATATACAGCATACAATCATGTTGCATATATGCACCATATAGTCATGTTGAATATAAACAACATACAATTATATTGCATATAAACAACATACAATCATGTTGCATATACACAACACAAACCATGTTGCATATACACAACACACTATATGTTGCATATATGCAACACCACATAATCATGATGCATATATGCAACACAATCATGTTGCATATACATACTTATTTTAAAGTTGTAAACAATATTGTTTTAATATAATGTTGATGTGGAAATTTCATGACAAGAAAGCACAAGATATATACTAAATCGTTTCACTTCCAGAATTTCATCTCAATGACACAAGTGGATGGAAACTCAATTAAATTTTGGTGGGACAGATGGATTGACAACTTTAATCTCGTGAATAGGCTCCCAGATTCATATGATTATGAGATAAATAAAGAAGTTAAAGTGATAGAAAGGATTCCAAGACAAAGCCAAAGAAACATAGTAAATTGGAGTTGGAGAGGCGGATCATTGCTTAAGCCTATAAGGGATTTATTAGCTCAACATGTGGACCTGCTACACTGAATTTGATCATAGTCTATTGTAATTTTTACATTTGTGAATGTGGTGTTTGCTTGTCTCGTTCAGTTAAAATACATCATGCTGTGTAAATTGGAGTTGCATAAACGAAGAATGTAGGGATGTTGCATATATACAACATGTATTCATTTTGCATAAATATAAAATAATTAGAAAAAAAATATGTCAACACATAAACCTAATAGATATTATATTGAAAATACACACAACTCTAAATCCATAAAGTACAACACTGGTAACATGTAATATTTGTAAAAACCACTACCTTTAATAGAAACTAGATCGTCGCAGAGTAAAGTAAGTTTACCCGGACGGGATCTTAAACGATCCGCGCAGCGAGTGACAATATCAATAATCTCGTATCTAAGTTTAGACTATTCATTGTTTTATATATGCAATATAATTATGTTGCATATATGCAATATAATTATGCTGCATATATGCAATACCGAGGGGGGGGGGGGGGTTCGGGGTGCGGGTTAGAGGTTATATATATGCAATATAATTATGTTGCATATATGCAACACAAGCCCGAGGGGGTGGGGTGGGGGGTTAGGGGTTGTATATACGCAACACACTTGTGTTGCATATATGCATTGCGTATATACAACCCGGGGGTGGGGGTTCGGGTTAGGTGTTATATATATGCAATATAATTATGTTGCATATATGCAACACGAGGATTGGGGGTGGGGTGCGGGTTAGGGGGTTATATATATATACATGATATAATTATGTTGCATATATGCAACACGAAGGGGGGGTGCGGATTGGGGGTTGTATATACACAACACATTTATGTTGCGTATATGCAACACGGGGGGGGGGGGGGGAGGGGTCTGGGGTTATATATATGTAATATAATTATGTTGCGTATATGCAACACGGGGGTTGGGGTGGGGGTGGCTGGGTTAGGGGTTACATATATGCAATATAATTATGTTGCATATATGCAACACGGGGGGGGGGGGGGGGGGCGATTGGGGTGGGTGGGGGTGGGGGAGTGGGGGAGGGGTTGTTGTAAATATATGAAACATGGGAGGAGTATGGTAGTGATAATATTGAAAATTAAATATTAAATTACTTAATTAACCTGCACTTAAGTGGTTTTTAGGTTTTTAGGCTAAGGAGGAGTTTTCACATGATCTTTACCCATTAATAGAACACAACCGATCGAATGTCTCCCTTATATCACACAACATCGCTTCTTCAGTTTTACTTTTAATAACTATGTCATCTACCTAAGCCTCAAGGTTCCTTCCCACTTGAGGTTGGAAAGTTTTATCCATCAATCGCTGGTACGTAGCACCTGCATTTTTTAACCCAAAAAGGCATCTTCTTATAACAATAAGTACATTCACGCGTAATAAAAGCTGTTTTATCCTCATCCTCTACTGCCATTTGAATTTGATGATAACCCTTATATGCATCCAAAAAACACTTCCAATTATACCCTGCCAAAGCGTCAACCTTGGAATCTATCTCAGTTAAAGGATAACAATCCTTTGGGCAAGCATTATTTAAATCCTTAAAATCTATACACATCCACCAGGACCCATCCCCCCCTTTTTTTTTTACCAAAACCGGATTTGCCAACCACGCAGGATACTGCACCTCTCGTAAGATGCCTGCCTCTACCAACTTATCTACTTCCTATTTTACAACAGCTACTCTCTCAGCATCCATTCCCCTTTTATGTTGATGATACGGATTTTTATTCGGAAATACGTATAAACAATGCTCAGACAAATCTCGTGGGACACCAGTCATATCCGATGGCTCCCAAGCAAAAACATGCGCACTTCCTCTCAATAATTCAAATAACCTCTTCCGTATATCCCCCTTTACTGCTGACCCCACCTGTATTTTTTTATTCGGAAAATTTTTGTTAACCACCCACTTATCAGACAAAATTTCATCCATACTACCCGATTTATCTTCCTTTCTTGAAGCAACATCATTATCCTTTGCGGTTCGCACATCCATAATACTTGTATACGCATCAGAAACAAGCGTCGCCACCCCTAAGGGCGTAGGGAACCGCAACAGGCCATGTACCACCGAAATTACCGCCCACACGCCTCCCTAAGATCACATTATGCACCAATGTTGCTCTTACCCCCAAAAAAGTTATTTCTATTGACCTAAAACAACTTCCTTGACCCAAGGTAACCCGGCAACGTAACTTCTCCTATTGGCCTTACAACCTCTCCAGCAAAACCAATCAAAGGAGTTCCAGACACCATTAACTAGCTCTTAACACTTGCATCCAACTGTTTGAAACAAGATTCATACATAATCTTCGTAGCACTTCCGCAATCAACATACACCCTCCGAATCTCATATTCTGCAATTTTAGTAGAGACAACTACGGGCTCATCCGTCGCTATATCTTGCCTTATTGGTGGAAAAGTAATTTCCTGACACATCCACCTGGGCATTTCCGAAACCTTTCCCCTGACATTCCTACCCAATTGAGCATCCCTCTGTCTATGTACCATGTGTATTACCGATATTGCCTTATCATCCTATTTCCCTCCTTGTATCACCTTGACCAAATGTCCCAACTTCCCAGATCACACAGCCTTGTCAGTTTCTCTTTTTAAAACAAAACAATTGTCAGTTGTGTGCCCCTTATCACGGTGATACGCACAGTACTTATCAAATTTTTTATTTGAAGAGGGGCGTTGCCTCGCAGGAACCGGAAGATCCACCTTTTCTATTGCTAAAATCTCACTGGGCGTTTTTATCAACGCCACATACTTACCGTTCCGGAAATTGATATATCCTCCCCTGTGTTGAGAACCAAAAGAACCATCCCTTCCTCCAGTAGGCTTAGACCACCTATTCCACGTGCCTCCCCTCTGATTATTACGAATGGGACCACGAAGTCTTCCAGGCTGAAACACCGTTGCCCTTTCCCTGTACCTTCCTTTGATCCACATCTAACATGTTGGTACAAGCATTTTTACCCCTAAAAAAGGCCCTTACTCTATCCATCAATGACTCCATAGACGTAGGTAAATCCTCATGCAACTTCTCAACTAACTGCGCATTCCGAACCCCATGACAAAAACCGAAAATCTGCAATTGATCTCCAGCACCAACGATCCTCATACTTTCTTTATTAAATCAAGAAACAAAGTCCTCAATAGACCCATTATCTTTCCGCCTAATGTTATGAACTTCCCTGGTATCCTTTGCACATCGTTTCTGTTGATTAAATTGCCTAAAAACATAACACGCAAATCCTCAAAACTTGATATTCCTCCTGACGGAGGAGCGTCAAACCATATCCGAGCTATACCTGTGAATGTTTGCACAAAATATGGCACCACGTTTCTTTTGACCAACCTTCCAACTGAGTTGCCGTATAGAACTCAAACACATGATCATCCGGATCGGCCATACCCCATATTTACTTATTGTAGACAGCATTTTTAATTTTTTCAGAAAAGTAGCCGCAGCGATCCAAGTGGCAAATTTAGACTGTGAAGTCATAGAAGTTGGCTTATATGGAACTACCAGATCTATCAGTTATTCTCAAACGAAATTATTGGCAAACACAATATACTCAATTATCTAAAATCAGCAATTAATCATAGATAATAATAAGCATAAATGTTCCTTATAACAATATACCAGAACGATCGTAGCAAGTTATAAACATGAAATTAGCGTATTCCATACCTTAAGACCGATTTACTCCCAAAAACTTTTTGATAAGAATATAACCGTCTCGAAAACACTCCGCATCATCCTTCCGAGCGTCTAGAGATTTTTCCTTACTTGACTCCTCCAAAATCAACACACCTGAATCCTTTTTGGCCAACAATTGACCCACCAATTTCGTCTCAGTTTGATTAGTACGGCCAACAATGAGCTTACCAGAATCCTGGTGCCTTTTCAACGAATGCAACAACTCACGATTCCGATACAGAAATTCCTAATCAAATTCATCAGTACTATTGAGACTAACAGAAACATCTTTACTCCTCGCCGTCGTTCGTGCACACTTATCCAAATGACCAGCTGAAAACGAAAATTTAGATTTCGGAGTTGTAGAATCACTGAACTTCGATCCTGCAACAGAGAATGAAGGAACGGCGCTTTTCAACTGAAATTCAACTTCATTCTCAGAATCATTCAGCTCATTAGCATGAACAAGATCGTCGGCGTCCTTTAACTCATTAACTTTCTCCAAGTGCGACCCCATTCAAATTACCAAATTAACATGAATCCACTAACGGATGGCGCCAATTATGAAACAAAAAGTCCCGCTTGATCGATTATCAAAGTGATTATGAACGGAGTTGAAAACGAATCAAAGATTTATATGAAGATAGGTAAAAGAGGGATTTTATTAGAACATATCACATGCGATTACACATAGTAAAAGTGTAAAATGTCAACATCCCTAACTCAGCTAATTAATTGCCTATTTATAGAGGTTAAGCGTCTTTGAATCCACTCGCGCTCATCCAGTCCTTGCTCCGCAAGTACCATTCACATGCCCATATAACACCCTTCATCACTTGTGCCATAGTACCTGCAATACTAGACTAGGATGGGACTTAATTTTGGCGGTGTCGGATGGGAAACACATCCGACACCTATATAGTATCATCAACCAACACACAAAAAGGACAGCAAACAAACCAAGAACCTGCAATCCGAGGAGAAAAAAAATAGAGGCTCTTATAAATTAGAAAAAATTAGCCAACATACAGACTAAGAATCCAAACATACCTTTAATACGGGTCTAAAGAAAGAATCTCACACCATTGAGGTAAGCATATTGTGTTTTCATTTATATGTGTTTTGTAAAGAAGCTCAAACCTGAAACAAACATACCTTCAACAAAACCGGGAGAAATCATAAAGAAGCTCACATAATTTCTTTTTACTTAAATTCCCGCGCATCCTTTTCAACGCCTGCTAACTTCTAGGTGCATTTAGTTGATTTTCCATCTATAATGTGTTTTATAGTTTCCGATATGTCATTGATTTGACCTTCTATTCCTTTGTACCTGGGTGGGCTCTGTTAAAAAAGAAGCTCGCACCGTACAGTTAAGCATATTGAGTTAAGAACTAGCATAAAATATTCAAAAAGTAGATACTGATTAAAAATATTACACGTTAAACAACTCAACATTGTACTCCATTCCATCTTGTAAATAGCTGCTCCTTAACTTTTCATGGGTGAGCAACAAAAGAAGGTAATCTTACAAAAAGGTTAAGAGACATAATTTATATTTGTTAAAACACCTCAGTAAGAAGATAATCTTACTTTCACTTGGCCGGTCAATTAAAACTCAAAATTAAGAACATTTGTTATTACCCATCCCATGCTGATTCTGTTTAGTATAAAGGAATATATCATCTGGATGTGTGGGCTAGAAATTAGATAATCAACTTAAAGGACAAATTTTATTCAAATGAGTTGAAAGAAGAGGGTCTTAAGAACATTTTTAACAATCTACAATTGTTCAAAATAAGAGATTACCATGAGATGAAGAATCAAAATCAAATAACTTGTGTCATAGAGACAAATAATTATACATTCGTCCCAAAAAATTATGATAACGAATTGGCAATAAATCGAATTGAGCAAATAGTGCATCACGAATGGATATAATCTATACCAATAAGTGGCGGATAAAGAATTTTCAGCTAGTAGGAGAAATAAATGTGTATATTAGGCCGGGTCAAACGGTCAATCAACACGTGAATTGCTTTGCAAAATTATGTTTAGCCTTCTTATAAAATAACTAAATATGAATCTTTCTATTAGCTTTAAATTACCAAAGGTTCTTAAGTTCAAATATGTCAAACTCGAAGATTGGGACCACTTACTTCACTTGGCTATTCATATACTTGACCAATAAGCATTTATAATTAACTTCTAATTCAATTGTCTGATGTTATTCCAATTCTAGTTTCAAATAGAAAAAATCAAACAATTATAATTCAAGCAAATCTGTTGGTACCTCTAAATTATATGAGATTTGATACTTCATTAGTTGATTTTAAGAGCATTACTTGTACAGTAATGATTTCTATACTTGATTTTGTATGAATATTCAAAAACCTATTAATCAAAAGCCTTTTAAAAATGAGATAGATTCATGTTTGGTGGTTATTACTAATAAGAGAATTAATATGTTTACCTACAACGTCTTCATTTCTCTGCAGTGTTAGGTTTCTTTAGCTGACCTTCAAACCAAAACCTTACAGCAACTAAATCGCCAGCAAACACACTATACAAAAAACAAAAGCAAACAAAACATCAATATGATTAACAACAAAAAAAATAAAAATACATATACCTAGCCAAATAAAAGAAAACACTAGTTACATACCAGGAAGTGACAATATATGTACAAAGTGTAAGAGCAAAACTCGCAAGGCACAAGCTTTGCTTACACACCACATACAGAAAATCCACCTTATATACGTCCCAAGTTAGATCTTGAAGAAACTACGAAAAGATGTTACAACATATAATAGTTTTTGAAGATTACTTCAGCCGTATACGGGATGAGGAAAAAGAAGAGGTCATAATTA
Organism: Deinandra increscens subsp. villosa; assembly: GCA_039602395.1. Classification (NCBI taxonomy): domain Eukaryota; kingdom Viridiplantae; phylum Streptophyta; class Magnoliopsida; order Asterales; family Asteraceae; genus Deinandra; species Deinandra increscens. Next base: position 26,574,475 of record JBCNJP010000017.1, on the reverse strand, counting down.
ATTAAGGAAGTTCCCCCCAGAATCTAACATCCCAGCTGCAACGCCAGTTTCAACAAGTCCTGAAGAAAAGGAGTTGGACGCAACCCCTTCCCTTCAGATCCCGAGCACCCAAGTCGATGAACCAGCCAAGGAAGCTGAAAAAATGTCCAGACCAGATGAGACGCCTGCCTCATCATATTCAGGTAATGGTAAGAGTAGACCTCTTCCAACCCAGGTACACATTTCTTCACCTTCTCTTGAAAGTCTTGCTACTATCCCAACCAATGCTAGATTTTTCAATGAATTATTCACTTCACCTAAACTAGAAGAACTGCAACAAGTAATATTTACAAAAAACAATCGTCACACTTTAGACACTTTTCTGATAAAAATTCGGTGCCATGCTTTATCAAAAAGAAAATGCAAACTGCCATAGCTGATGATAGTTTACTTATAAATATGATACCTACTATGATTTTCAATAAACCGGAATTAGGAGAAATGACACCTTTCTGTCTGCTATTCACCCTCTCTGATCGATCTGTCCGTCTATCCAAATGAGTTGTCAAAGATGTCTTCGTCAATGTTAACGACATTAACATCCCCTCAGATTTCGTTATCCTTGACGATACCCCTTTAGTTTTCGGAAGACCCATCTTGGAGACTTGGAGGTCCGTGATCAACCCGGACAATGAAGAAATGAGGCTACAACTCGGAGATCATAAACTATCCGTAAAGATCGAGAGATCTCTCAGATACCCCGCTTCTAACAAACCTCCTTGGTTAAACGAAGTAGAAGAAGAAGAGCTCACCCAGGAAATCCTGGAAGAGGAGATAAACCCATCTCTATCTCTAATTACACGAAGCACGAGTCCGTCCACTCCATCAACGCTAACCCAGAAGACAAATATTCCAACAGCACGCCGGCAGCTGAGAATCAACCGACGCTGGAACTAAAAGAACTTCCAGAACACATGGAATACGCCTTTCTGGATGACCATCGCAACTCGCCTATAATTATCTCTTCACGCTTAAGCCCAAAAGAAAAAGAAGCATTGCTTGCCATCTTACTAAAGCATAAGAAAGCTATAGCATGGAAGCTATCAGACATCAAAGGAATAAATTCATCACTGTGCACGCACAAAATCCTAATGGAGGAAGTATATAAGCCTGTTGTCCAACCACAACGAAGGGTACACCCCAACGTACAAGAAGTGGTAAAGAAGGAAGTTGTCAGACTTCTGGATGCTGGTCTTATAAACCCCATATCTGACAGCCCTTGGGTTAGTCTTGTTCAGGTAGTACCCAAGAAAGGGTGAATGACTGTTGTCAACAATGACAAAGATGAACTCATTCCTACCCGTACAGTCACCGGCTAGAGAGTCTGCATAGACTATAGAAGGCCGAATGACACCACCCGAAAGGAGCACTTTCCTCTTTCGTTCATAGACCAAATGCTAGAGCGTTTGTCTAGATATATGTACTATTGTTTCCTCGATGGATTCTCCGGATACTTTCAAATTCCCATAGATCCTGAGGACCAAGAGAAAACAACATTTACATGCCCATATGGCACCTTTGCCTGCAGATGCATGCCTTTTGGCTTATGCAATGCTCCTGCTACTTCTCTGTGTTGCATGGTTGCCATTTTCCACGATATGATTGAAAAATCCATGGAAGTATTCATGGATGAATTTTCGGTCTTTGGCAACTCGTTTAACCATTACCTGCAGAATCTCAAGAAAATGCTCGGCCGATGCGAAGAAACTAACTTAGCTCTTAATTGGGAAAAGTGTCATTTTATGTTCTAAGAAGGCATAGTTCTTGGCCATAAAGTTTCCCAAGCTGGGTTAGAAGTAGACAAGGCAAAAATTGACACTATCTCCCATCTACCCCCACCATCTTCTGTCCGTGACATCCGTAGTTTCCTCGGACATGCAGGTTTCTACCGTCGTTTCATTAAGGACTTCTCCAAGATCTCTAGGCCCTTGACGAAACTGCTGGAGAAAGAAGCAGTCTTCAACTTCGACAAAGACTGTACAGAAGCTTTCTCCCTCCTAAAGGACAAACTTGTCCATGCACCTATCATGACTGCACCTGACTGGTCTCTGCCCTTTGAGATCATGTGAGACACTAGTGACTATGCTGTGGGGGTAGTATTAGGTCAACGGAAAGACAAACACTTCCATCCAATTTACTATGCTAGTAAAACGCTGAACGATGCCCAGGAAAACTATACAGTTACCAAAAAGGAGTTGTTAGTAGTGGTGTTTGCGTTTAACAAGTTCCGTTCATATTTGGTGTTGTAAAAAACTATCGTTTTCACTGATCACACAGTTATCAGATACCTATTCAAGAAGCAAGATGCTAAGCCTAGACTCATCCATTGGATTCTTCTGCTTCAAGAGTTCGACATTGAGATAAGGGATAAGAAAGGTACTGAAAACACTGCCGCTGATCACGTATCAAGACTTGAAAGCGATACACAGACTTCAGGTGGAGAAATCAATGAAAGATTTCCTACAGAATACCTCGAAAGGGATGATTCTTCTGCTGAACCCTAGTTTGCAGACATGGCAAACTACCTCGCAAGCGGCCACATACCTAGAGGATTAACACATCAACAACGAAGACAATTCTTCGCTGACATTAAATATTTCATATGGAAGACAATTCTTCGCCACTATATATCAGGACGCCCAAAAACTTGTACAAGCCTGTGACGCCTGTCAAAGGATTGGGAAAATCTTGGTGCTCAATGAGATACCCCAAAACTACTTCCAAATTTGTGAGGTCTTTGATGTATGGGGACTTGACTTCATGGGACCATTCCCAACTTCGAGAAGGAACAACTACATCCTTGTGGCTGTAGACTACGTCTCAAAATGGGTCGAAGCAGAAGCTTTACCCACTAATGACGGCTGAGTAGTTGTCAAATTCCTCAAAAGGTTGTTTTCTAGATTCGGGACTCCAAGAGCCTTAATAAGCAACAGAGGTATGCACTTCTGTAATTATCAAATGGAAAGAGTCCTGGCTCGTTATGGAGTAATCCATAGAGTCTCAACAGCTTACCATCCCCAAACAAATGGGCAAGCAGAAGTGACTAACCGGGGCATAAAACGAATCCTGGAAAAAGCTATTGGTAATAAACAGAAGGATTGGACTGATAAACTCAATGATGCACTATGGGCATTTCTGATAGCCTATAAGAATCCAATTGGTACCACCCCTTACAGAATGGTTTACGGCAAAGTCTGTCATCTTCCAGTTAAATTAGAACACAAGGCTTATTGGGCCCTTTGTACTCTCAACATGGACCTTCAAAAATCAGGTCAAACTCAACTCGGTCAACTGACCAAACTCGAGGAATTACGCGGCCATGCATACAACAACTGCAGCGTCTACAAGGGCAGAACCAAGAAATATCATGATTCGAAATCGAAGAAGCTACGGAGAATCCAAGAAGGAGATAAGGTTCTGCTTTAGAACTCCCGTTTGAGGTTATTTCCCAAAAAGATGAAATCCAGATGGACTGGACCCTACCAAGTGGTTCGTGTTTACCCCTATGGTGCCGTTGACATTCGCAACAAAGATGAAACAATATTCAAAGTCAACGGCCACCATCTAAAACTCTATGAAAGAATCTTCGACCATGCGAAGAAAACCTTCCTCTAGAGGATGACGCGCATAGTGTATCAACGGGTCCGGCCTAGGACCCGGAAATAAACTCAGGTCATCTATCCATAGTGTAGAAAGTCAATAAGTGGTAAAAATCAAGAAAAAACGCAGAAAATTGGTCAAACACGCCCCGTATTGAACCAGGAACGCCCCGTGCCCGCTTACGTAAGCGTGTGTCAGCATACGCAGACTCATTTCTGCAATCCGACACAGGAGCACGCCCCGTGCCCCTTCCGACATGCCCCGTGTCGTCGGTCGCTGATCAGAGAATCAGAAGCCTTGAGGTAGTGTTTGGCATCATGTGACTTCCTTTTGGCTTCTTATACATCCTTCCATTCTCCTATCACTCTCACAATTAGGAAAACAAGTCAAGAAAGAACATTCCATTTTGAGGTAATCTTCTTCTTGCCCCCTTTCTTTTCTTCTTCATGAGCATGCCAAATAAGGGCATGAACATCAAGACATTCTCTGGTCCTCATGGTCTTTTTCCAGCCTTTTCTTCACCATCTTTTGTTTTCTCAACCTTCCAAGCATCAAGGTTTAGCAACTAGAACCCATTTTAGTCGTTTTGAGTTTCCTAAATCTAGTTTTTGCTCAAAACAGATGCTAAACCTTGTCCTAAACCGGTTTTCCAAAAAAGAAATGGAAATGGGTTGAGAAATCTCTCAAAATTTCAAGCCCATAGTTGATGGCTCGAAGAACAACACAGGCCGTGCCTAACTAGGCACGGGCCTTGCCACCTGCTGTTCTTGCCTGAATCTTGTGTTTTCATTTTTTTGCAGCCATGGTGGTCATCAAGGAGATCAACGAAAGCAACTCTCAACTGGAGGCACATCCCTCGATTCAAAGTTTTCTCAACCAAGTGGTAACTTTTCGAGCAAACCTTGATGAAGCTTACGAGCGGGAGTTAGAGCTCAACAAGATAGTCAACTTTCTGACGATAACTTTTGAGTTCCTAACATGGAACTTGGCTAACCTAAACGAGAGGGTTGACTCCTTCTTCTTGCCCCCTTTTGTCCCCTCCAACGCCCCATGGCCGGAGGCGGAGGTGTCCGACGATGTCCAGTTCGTCACTGAGATGCTCGGCGACGAAATGTTCGCCGAGGTGCCCGTGCTTGATGGAACGGTTGATGATTTCATCATCAACCTTGACAGTGACGACGACGTCCCGCATCCACCTCGCGACCAGGCGGCCTAGTAGAAGAACCCTCGTTTGAGAAGCTGTGTAAGACCATGTAGGAGTAGGTTGAATAAGTGATTTGTTGGTAGCGATTCGTGATGGATTTTGATAGTTCTGATCCTTAGACACTTCGGATGATATGAGTTATTTTAGCATGTTTTGATGATACATTTATTCATGATCTTGGATAATTGTATTGTTAAAAACATGTAACACTCTTGATTAAACCACATGAATAAATTAGTTTAATTAGTTAGTTTTATTTTTAGTCTAATTTGCATTTTGAGCTTTTGCAATGCAGGTACCAATAATTCTAGTCTAAGTCATACCGAAAGGTAATGACATTGACGTGGTAACCATTCCACGGGATAAGCAATCAAAATACAGTAAGGATGCTGCCTAATTTTTTTTTCCGAACCAAACCAATTTTACTGTCTTTGTCCAAAATTACCAATGTACGGGTACATTGAGGGCAATGTACATGTTAATTGTGGGGATGGGAAAATAAAAGGTAAAATTTTTGGTAACTTAAGCAATTGCTCTGTCCAATATAAAGCCTTACACAAAAACTTTTTCAAATAAGCTTGATATCCCCCAAACTCTTCAAAAATTTGTCATCTAAAAAGGAACGATATACATAACAGTTTTCCTCCTAAAATTTAGCCAAATTCCATTGATTTATAAACAAATTTTCAAAAATAAATTGAAATATTCCTTTATGGCAAAATGAACATATATATTTTTTTTGAAAAACTTGTTTATCCCCTTCCCCGTATTCAGTGAGAATTTGAGCCCAATTATAGCATGATTACCTATATGCATGCTCTTTTCCTAAAAATTGAGAGAAACCTAGTGATCCGACAGAGGTAGAACTTGACATGTGGATACGTTCCAAGATGGACAAATTGGGAACATTTATTTAAATGATCGAGGCACCTAGGATTTTCTCGCCTTCCGCTTCTTAACCCCTTTTCCTTCACTTCAAAAATACCCCTAGTTAACCCCCTTTGAGCCTAAACCTTTGGTTTCAAAACCCCTTTTTATTTTTTTGCAAACACCTTATGCAAAATAACCTACCCTTTTACTTCCTTTTATTTTCATAAAAAGCGATATTTTCTCTCAAAACATAACTTGGTGACTTTTTCTTTCAAGATCAAATAAAGACATAATATCGATTCAAGGGTCAAAGATCTACATCCAGTTATCGTGGAATCTTCTTTTTCTCTTAAAATATATATATATATATATATATATATATATATATATATATATATATTATTTCCTTAAAAAGAGCAAAGCTCTCTAGAGTTAGTTATTCTTTTAAAGAAAGTCACTTGTAAAAACCAAGTTTTTAGAAAACCTGCTCTTTACAATTTTTACCCCTTTTTCTCCCATATCCAAACCCTTACCCCAAGCCTACCCTTTAAGTCCTCGTGATGCTTAAATGGATTCCAGTGAGATCTGTAGCGGTTCGATCACATTTCAAGCCTACGCTTTCTGCTCCTCTTCACCCATGTATGAGTGTTCACCCAAATTATCAGATACAATCCCTGAGAGTTGAGTGAATGTTTGTGAGGCTAACAAGTTTGGATAAAAATAAATTCCAGTAAAATTGCCATGAATTTTTGTATTTCAATAAAAATAAAGAAAATCAAAATAAGTCAATGGAATAAAGATGCCAAAATGACAGAGGACCACTTTTTGGCTGTATCTGACCTATAAGACACAAGCTGATGAGATCTTTGGGATTATTGGGTTTATCCTATATGCCAAAAGTTTTGTTTGAGGACAAGCAAACGTTTAAGTGTGGAGATATTTGATAAACCTCAAATTATACATATTTTAATAACAAATATCTCTCACAAAAAGGCACAAATCTGAGTCACTAACATCAAAACAAGTCTCTTTTGTTTTTTTTTTTAGTTTTTTTAGGTTTAGAAGTGTGGAATATACAAAAGGAACTAATTATGAGCAAAAAAAGAAGAAAAATATCAAAGTTCTAGATTTTCCAAGCCTGGCACGCCCCGTGCCGCACCCGAAGATCCTCCCGACAAGATTTTGATCGCACATCGCGTGTCGCTGATGGCAAACCGTGTCATCTGACACAGCACGGCTCGTGCCCAAGCTAACACGACCACGTGCCATGTCAGAAGAAAGATACCGGATCTTAAAGCTGAGTCAGCACGGCCTGTGCCCAAGCTAGCACGACCCCGTGCCATCTCAGTAGGAAGATACCGGATCTTGATGCTTAGTCAGCACGGCCCGTGCCCAAGCTAGCACGCCGCGTAACATGTCAGACTTCAGCCTATAAATGGCGGGCGCCTCCTCATTTGCAACTAGCTCAATTCTTTTCTTTCTCTCTTACGGTTTTGATTCATTTGGTGTGTTCGAGTCTTGTAATCGAGTTTATAATAACTCTAACTTAAGCAAGATCTTGTAAGCATTTTGTCTATGAAATCTTCTTTTTCTCTTAAGCAAATCTTTAAAGCCATGCTTTGCTAAATTCTTATACTTACTTGGGAGGTGATAAACCTCTGGTGGGTTGGGTAATGACCTCCTAAGCTTGCTTAAGGTGTGTCTAATGACTTTATGAAAACCCTTTTTATTGAAAGTTTATTATTGATTTTCTTAACCAAACGTGCTCTTCGTATCACAGACCATTTGGGGAGTCGAAATCCAAAGGCCGGGCTTGTGACACCCGGTCGGGGGACGATGCATGATCTGAAAGGTGACTAGCGTCCCATGCTACATGATACGATCGAGGTCCTTATGTCTATGTAAGCAAACTTGGCTGGCAACGCAGGTGCGGGCTAAAAGTATTTGGTTGGGAATGAGGGTTGGTAATATTTTTTCACTTAACGGAAGTCGAGATGGTACGTGTTTGTGAACTTGGCTCTGGTTACGACGGACGTACACATGCGGAGAGCTAGGTGTGAGTGAAACGGACCAGAGTCCTTTAAAAAGATCATTTTTCATAATAAAATAATCCAGCACGCAAGGTTGTTCCTTTGCTGGTTCATGACGGCTTGTCGAGTACGGTAAGTTGTCGGTTTGAGGGGCCCCATAACTAAATGGCGTTATACCACTTTGTCTGGTTACAAGCAGCACCTTCCCACGGCGTTCGTACTCCTCGTAGACGGTTGATCGTGGAGATGGTGAATCAGCCTAAGATTCCGAAAGGTTGTTGGTCTTTTGCTAGTAAATGATCTTAAGCAAGACCAAGAGTCCCCATTTCCCAATCTTAACCACCGGTAAGTTCCATCAAGTAACACTAACTCTGATTTGCATAAATCTTAAATACCATCTTATTTATTTTCTTTTCTTTTCTTTTCTAATCTTTTAAAAGTATTCTCTTCCAAACTAACCTTAGATCTGGCTAGATAATAAAAGCGGACTGATTATCCAGAGCTCTTATTTTCCATTGTGTCATGAACGACCCAGATTCAACTTACCACTACTATACTGCACCATGATAGGTATACTTGCTCGTGTAATGTGGTGCCCGTGTAATGTGGTGAAATAGTAGTTGTCGAGAAAATCAGGTTATATAAATTTAAAAGCTTAAAACTGCTAAAATAGGTTTGAAAAATATTGTCATATTTTAAGTACACCTCAGCACACGTCACTTGCGGTTTGGTTGCAGGTGTCTTCATTCTATAATGGGTTGATCACTCTGACGTGTCAGAACATCAACGCCACTACTTGAGGTAGCTTTACAAACAAACAACACCGCACTGAGGCATACGTGCTTATTGGGTATCTTGCGATGAATAATTATCAGTGGTCAAACCCGTTCGAGGCAGGGTGTGCATCAGGTGGATCAGGTGACAGATTTGGCGGCTCAGGTTGAGTCCTCGACGACGCATTTGGACTGCCAGAAGAATATTATATCTACTCATGAGCAGATTGACTATATGGGCTCGCAGCGACGCCCATGGAACAACCCTTACAGCAACACTTATAACCCTGGCTAGCGGAATCCCCGAACTTCAGTTAGAAGGATGGAGCGAGCAGTAGTTAGGGGTGTTCATCGGTTCGGTTGTGGTTTATTCGGTTTTGAAAATTTTTATCACAATCGTAACCAAACCAAACCGTATTGGAAACATACAAACTGAACCGATCGAATAAACCGTATTCAATACGGTTTGGTTTGATTCAAAACCGAATAAACCATATTCGACCGTGTAAACCATATTCAACCAAACTATATGTTTTGCATATTGTTTAGGCTAACAAGAAAAAATTAACGAACAACAAGCATTTTAATATATCCTAAGAGTTTAGAACCATAATATAACATAGAACCAAGATAGTCTTAAACAAAAAAACTTCAATCTTTTTATGAAAAAATAGAACTACCAAGACGTGAACAAAAACAAATATGAAGAAGTGTTTTTGTCATGCCACAATGTCGTATAACTCTTCAATCGACCTCAACCAGCATCATTCTCATCTCTACAAGAAACTAGAAAAATGTAATAAAAAAGATGTTGGCTAAAAGTATAACTACAAATAAGTAAATTAGTAGATGTGATAACTTAATCCTAAATGGGCTAAGATTTTAGTTACATGGTTTAAAAAAATTTAAAAAAATATCTTATTCTGTTTAAACGGATAACCGAATAAACGGAACCAAAAGAAAATCCAAAACCGTAACCGAACCGTAAATCGTATTCACAACCATAAACCAACCGAATAAACTGAGTTTACAATATGGATCGGTTTATTCGTATACGGATACGGTTGCGTTTCTTAGTTTATTTGAATTGTGGTTATTTTTACACACCCCTAGCGGTAGTCAGCAGCCCCCTAGTTTTGGTCCACGCCCTCTACCGCAGTTTTAGAGGCCCCCGCAACAATAATTTTAGAGACCCCTTGATCAGTTTCATGGTAGTAGCTCTCGACTCGCCGGTGGAGCATCTCTCGAGGACATTGTATCTCGCCTACTTGCGAGTTATTAGACCTAGGTCTAGACTGCTGAGGCTCGTCACCGCAAGTGCGGGGAAAGATTTCAGAGGCATGAGGCGGAGTTGTGGAATTTGAAGGCATCACTGCAAACCATAGAAAACCAATTTAGCCAGATTGTGAAACTTTTATCTAAGAGGCAGCGGGTGGGTCTCCTGGTCTCCTAAGCAACACTGAGACCAACGGAAAGGCGGTTTGTAATGCCATCACGTTGAGGAGTGCCTGAGTGACTACGGATGAAGTGAGAGATTCTGAGAGGAGAGTTGATGATGAGGTTAGGGAGACTCCCCCAACGACCTCTGTTACATGTGACGAGACACACATGAGGAGAGGCCCAACAAGTACCATGCAAGTCGAGGAGTTGGAGAGGATTGTGAGGCCTCGGGTACCTACCCAGGTCGGCTAGTTAAAAGAAGATCGAAGAGCAGTTTGGGAGGTTCATCGACATTACTAAGAATCTTCATGTGAACCTCTTGTTTGTTGATGTGTTGGCGGTAATGCCAAACTACACCAAATTCTTAAATGATATTTTAAGTAGCAAGAGGAAGTTGGAGGGACTTTCACAAGTCACAGTGACCGAGGAGTATTCGGCGGCGATTCTAAACCACCTTCCACAAAAACTCACCAATCATGGAAGCTTTACCATTCCATGTAGTATTGGGAGTCTCTCGGTTAAGAACGCCCTTGTTAACTTAGGAGCTAGCATAGATGTTGAACTTTGAAAATTTCTGTTCGAAACGGAAAAATTTAAGCAAATTATAAAAGTTGGAAATTCCCAAAAGGGATCGATGCGGACCGTCCAGACCAATTCCGGACACATATGGTCTGCATACCTGATGGATCATTAGGTCAGATACGACACCCGTTGGGTCAGGTCCGCGTGTTTTCTTATGAGAAAATACGGACCGTCAAACCTAAAGAGAGACCTTAGATGGTCTGCATCGATCATAGACGATATAAACAATGTTCCTAATGATTTTGTCATTATATACAACAGTTGGATATCGTCGGCCCCTTGTTGATTCCAAAATGTTAAGTGTAAGGCCTTACCCAAACTGACTTTGTGTTTGCTTTGGACCACTGCGAATCTAGATTGAGAAATGAAATGATTGAACATTAGATAGGAATGAATTGAACTCATGTCTCTTTGTTTAATTACCATAAATGACTACGAATTACCATAAGTCTAATATCGTGTTGCCCAATAACAGATAACCTTGGTTGTTGAAGTGTCATAACTGGTTAACACAGTCATGTATAGCTAGAATGCCTCTATATGTACACCTTGATCTTGTAGCATCATGTCGAAGTGGGAGACTGTTGGATTTAGTATATACATACATGAGGAATCATGAACCTAACCCGGTTATGACCTGTAAGAGTTACACCGGACGTAACGAACATCAACTCCGCTTAAACGATCAACCGGTACTTTAACGGAAAGAAATTAATTATTTGTATTAATTATAAATAGTTGTAATTAATTAATAATTAATGAATATTATTATTAATTTGATTAATAATAATTGGTGAAAAATTTAGATACTCTCGTATTATTTAAATTGATGGGGCAGATTTATATAAACACGTTTTTTATTTCAAATTAATTTTTGGACTCATGGGATAAGGATTGAGACTAAAGAATTCAGAAAAGACCCGATAGAGATTAGGGTTGTTATTGGATAACTATTGTGATCATTATAAATAGAACAAGATGTCATAAACCCTAGTTCTCTCTAATTATGTGAAACTTTTGCCCCCCCCCCCCCCTTTAAGTTCTGTCTCTAGACCATCCCAGGAGCCGCCGTCGACCGTTGCTCCGCCGTGAGGTGCCATCCATCAACCGGCTCTTGTTAGCTACTCTTACACTGCTGTTGCGTTGCTGCTAGTCTGCTCTTGCTCCGCTAATCACCACCATCAGAGAACAAGAATCCGAAGAAACCTGCCGCCTTATGACACGCAACATAAGCTGGAGAGCTCCTCGTGGCATGCAACGAGTCATAATCTAAGGCCGGTGTTCTTCGCCCTTTGCGCTATGCGAAACAAGTCTTGTAGACTGTCACGACATGTGATAACCCTCTGTGCCATAAAGTTTTATGTCTCTTGTGTTGCGTTTCTCTAGAAATAGTTTGTTGAAACTCTGTGTCTTGAATGTCTATTCAACACCCAAAGGTATATCTTACCTACTTGATTAGTTTAAAGTGTTATATAGATGTTTGTTTGTGTTTGCGTGATTCTGGTAATTAGTGATCCTGTTGCGGGTTAATTTATTGGTATTCGCATTTTGATTTTTCTGTTGCGTGTTAACAATCTGGTTTGCTAAACTATTATGAAACCCGATTAGGTAAATTTGTTTTGTAAGTAACCGCTAAACTGAATGCCACTGTAAAACCCAACATCACGTACCTGAAGTCAAAAATTAACTTAACTTTTTCGGGTTTAAAGTTAGAAAGTTTACATTTTGTCTTGTGTCGGATGTGGACCATCTGTCAACCATGACTTAGACAGAATGTTTGTTTATCATTCATTTAACCCTTTAGGTCAACTACGATCAAATCGAACCATCTTAGACTCGCATCCTCAATCTGGACGGCCCGTATCAATATGGTCAACAATTAGTCAAACCAACAATGCGGACTATCTGTGACTATGCATGTCAAACAAACGGTCCATCTGAGTCTCCTTTTAAATAAACTTCATCCTTTATGCAAACTTTGTACTCGTCATTGAGGTATCTAGACACTCCTTATCTTCTGTAAGAAATCCAAGGATAAAATAGTCGATGCACACCATCTAGTCTAGGCTTAGGCCTCGTGGACGATCCGCATCCATCCACTGCCAGATTTTCCAATTTGTGTTTAACACATTTTGATTCGATTTTAACTTGGGTTTTCTTGTTCAAAACCCTTGGCTAATCCATTAGACCATGCACCCCTGTCAATACCAAAAACGACAGAACCCACTTTATACCCATTAAAACTCTCAATGTGCATAAAATGATTGTACCTCAAGCTTCCAAGGCATGTACACCGCAACTAGATATCACTTAAGTTACTGATTCAGTTCGATATCTCTCTTAGGCTAATGATTAATCTATGCATGAATGATCCATTAAATCCAACCTCAAGCATCACTATAAAATCTTTCTGAAAATGGATTTATGAAACATGTATTCATTAGGTAAGTCAACCATAACTTCAAGAGCTTGTTTGGGTAATTTCCAGACTTCAGATAATCTCCTAAAAATCCCTAGGACAAAGTTTAACTAAAATCACCCATCCATAGGTTATCATCAACTCAAGAGCATGAGATTTTTGGTTTACGACTTACGACAAGATCTCTAATCCTTACAGAACCCACTTGGCCTTCCTCTAGACTCCGAGGACACTTCTTGCTCGCACACAACATAAAAGAGAATAGAGAACCTTGGAAAAATTTGGATGCAAATAACTAAAATAGCAAGAAACATATGTTTTATCGACTAGGCGACATGTAGACCATTTGTATTGCACAACCGGATTGCAGACAAATCGCATCCTAGCTATGTTTGGGGACACGTGTACCTAACCCGGGTTGCGCATCTGACTTAACTAACCCGAAAGGCATGCAGACTGTTTGGGCTCCCTGCCCAGACCTGGACAATTAGTATCTGGAGCCATTTTGCCAATTTATCTTTTACTTTAAATTTTCGACCCTCAGTTCTGGTTTCGCCATTCGTTTAGGCTCAAGTGCTACATGTTACTATTCATGATAGGCATTGGTCATGATGTTACTATTCATTATCAAAGTACTATTCACTATTGGATTTACTATTTTTTGCCACATCTCGTTTAAGAAGCAATTGTTTGAAATTTAACTAGTGCTGCATGTTCCTGTCCCAGAAGTGAATTTTCATTTTTCTGATCAGGGCTTCTCTGTTCACGTATTGGAAGCATGTGGTGCTATTCTGGTTTCCTGAACCCATGTTTTTATATTTGTGGAGTCTTGTTCTTGCCCCAGTTTCTTGTTAATCCATTCCTAAATTCCATTTTTTTTATCCGATTCCAGATTCCAGTGTGCAACAAGACTTCAAGATGCAGGTTTATGCTTCAACTTGACTCTTAAAGTCTTCTTGTGTACTGGAATCTAAAATTAGATAAGAAACTAGAATTTAAGACTATAGGTCTTGTAAAAACAAGAACTAGAAAGTAGAACAGGATACCAGGACATGAGCAAGACTTCAAGAAACTGAAAAATGGAGCATGGAAACTAGAACAGGACAACATGCACCGGTGACACTAACAAGTAAGTCCTGATTTGAAGTTGCACATATCTATGCTCCAACTTCAGGAGAGGTGTTAAATATACTACTAGCTAATATTTTATTAAGGTTTAATTATGTTTCCTTTTTAATGAGAAGACGGTGTCTGTGTCCAGAGTTCTTATTAATGTTAAAAATTTGTATTTGTTATGGTTAAAATAGATCTAAAGTGGATAGTTATGGTGGGGAGTCCTGGAATAATTCTTGATGTAATTCTGTAAGTTAGGGGTGATGTTAATAAATTTAGAGTTAAAAAGAAGTTATGTTTAGCCTAGAGGTCCATATTAAATTAAAGTTTCTAGCTTCTAGTTTCTTATTTCTTTCCTATATACCAAGGGTTATGTTGGGATTTGCCAGTAGTATTCGGGTCACGGGTAGTAATTTTAATTTTTACTAAAACCCGTTTTACTAATTGTATTACCGGATACAATTATGTTTATTTAATTACATTAATTAAATCAGAGTGCGGAAGCGTATATTTAAATACATAAATAAATTAAACGCGAAAAACCAAGTGACAAATTAAACAGGATCTAATCATCAACACGCAAAAACTAGATATATATATGTATATATATTGAGATATACATATATATATATATATTGTTAATATATATTTACATTAAATATATATATATATTTAATTACATTTATTTTATCAGATAAAGTTGTGGTAATTGAATACAACAAGTTTATTTAATTATCATAATCTAAATTATAATTCGATCTAAACCAATAGTGTTTAGATCTAGAACGGTCGGTTCGTGTCGAAAAACTGCTCAAGACACCGAGGTTCAATGAGACAAGCGCTAGGGTTGCAAAATTTACCGGAGAAACAAGCTCGGGTTCGGTTCAAAACCATAGCACAAAATTGCACCAAGAAAATCTGGCAGAAATACGACAGAAATCCGGTGGCGGACGGCGGGCGGAGTAGGGTTGCGGCAGGCGGCGGTCGGCGGTGGCGCTATTCGGCGACGGCACAGCAGCGGTGAAGTGGCGGCGGTGGTTGCTGGACGGAGGCGGCAGCGAAGCGGTGGTCGCCGGCGGTGACTCCAGATGGAGGCTTGCCGGAAAACTGGCGGCGGCGGCAGTAGGGAGGCGGGCGGCGGTGGTCGCGAGAGAGAGAGAGAGGGGAGTAGTTTTCTTTGTAAAACTGTTGTCTCCTGTAATCGTATTCCAGGTCTCCTATTTAAAATCTCATAAACCTATTGTGGATAAACCACAATTGGATTATTTAATTATATTCTAGGTTTATCCCTTTATCTCATAATCAGTTGTAGATGAACCAGTTGAAGTTCATCTACAACTGATTATAAAACTCTCAATTATCCATCCAGGTTTTAGTAGATAATTGTTTAAATAATTAATTTATTTAAACTATCATTATCCATTAAGATAATTATCAGTTAAATAAATAGATTTATTTAACCTTTAATAATTATCCATCCACCAAATTAATTAAATAAACTAAGTTATCTAATTAACGTTTATAATAATCAATATTATTATTCCACCGATAAATAATTATCAATAATTAATAATTATATTTCTGATTTTATTATTAATAAATTAATAATATTAGGAAATGATTAATTATTATTTATATCACTATAAATAACAATATTAAATCATTTCTGTTTTCGCAGAACGACGTTTACTAATTAAACGTGTCCGGTTCTCGTTGCCCTCAGTGTAACTCTTACAGGCCACAACTGGGTCGGGTTTTTAGATATTGTCGGGTCTGGACATATAATATCCAACAGGTTATTCTCTATTGTAACTAATAGCATTCTATCTATATCAATTTCGGTGTATTGTAAATTTGTGATTTGTGGTAAAAGGGGGGGTTGCGACGCAACTTGTTGCCCGTTTACCTACTACTTTATTGTAATTTGATCGTTCGGCTATATATAAAAAGTTTCATTTATTAAATTTAAAAAAAATGGTAAAATAAACTTTAAAATGGTTGGCAAACCTTAATAGATAAGATTGGTCCCATAAAAAATTTCAAAAGGAAACAGTCTCAAGCTTGCAAGAGATACCCCGGGGATTCGATACCCAGACTTGGTCTTGTAGGTACCAGTAACAACTGTATCTAACAATGATATATTCCCAAGACCTTCAATTCGTTTTCAATTACAAACACAACCCTAAACCGCAAGCATAGTGGCTCGAAATCGATCTGCTTCTTTTGATAGCTAGAAAAATGATGCTTATTTTATTTTATGTTCTGGCAAATGGTAATCACTAGAAAATTCTAACTGTTGTAATTATGGAAGCTTAATTTAGGCTTATATATGTGAAAACATGAATGAAGCAGAATCATGTGTGTGATTCAATCCAAATGAGATCATATGTAATATTATGTGAGGTGAATAAAGGGGTTGGCTAGTGTAGCACAATATCAGTAACATAATGCCATGAGCTCAACATTATGGACCAGGTCAAGTGTGTGCTCAGTCAAAAAAAACTTTCTAAAAGCAACAAACGAATTGACCCGTATTAACTTGCAAAATATGTTTTTATCTATGTAATTTGCATGACTTTTATGTTGAGTGATAAACTGATAATGATAAAGATGTGTAGTGTGAATGGTGATTATGAGGTGTAATTATTTTAGTGACGAAGGAGAAAAAAAACAAAACGAACACGCTATGTTATCTTCGTGAGCCCGACCACACAACACCAAGGGGCGGTGTGCTCCGGCATTCTAGCTAATAATTGAGGCAATACGCCTCCATTACAGACGGCTGGGGTAACAATGAATTACGGACACATTTATGACAAAATGTGATGTCTCTTACCAAGAGAGATTCAGTGACGGATTAGGGACGAAATATTCTTCGAGCGATTACCCACAAGCTCTAGTCCAATGACATATTTCTTGAGATATACCCCTATATTTTGTTTTTCTGTAATGTAAATGAAACGTACATATAATAAAAAACATATGCTGTAAACAAATTTTAATTTTTATATAACAATAAAATAATATATGTTAATCTATACAAAACATCTATTCATCAAGGAGAATGGAGGATTATGTGGTCATTAATGGATTTTCTATCTCTAAATTCGAGAAGTTTGGGGGATGATGGGAAGATTGCGTGGATCAGAGAGCTCAGATCTTCTCATCGTTTTCATTTCCTGGGTATTCAAGAAACTCAGATTATGGACTCTTCTCAGATCCCAGTCCATCGCTTGTGGGGAAATGGGTTGCTTACAGGGGCGGACCTGTTAAGGCCCAGGGGTCTCCGTGGCCCCCTCAATCTCGTACGCGAAGTAAGAATTATATGTACGGTTTTTCAAGTATTTTATTCTGTGACAAAGAGTCATTAAATAATTTATGGATAAATTATAATTAGTTAGTACTTCTGTCTCAATGATTCTTCTAGATTGCTTTTAGTTCTTTCCATTCTTTTGACTGACCCGGGTTCAAGCTTTACTTACTACATTTTATGTATTTTCTAGTTCAAATCTTGATTGTTTAATAGCCCTGACAGCACCCAAGACTAATAAATTAAAAAAAAAATTAGTAAGTAATTACCCAATCCAAATGTAATCTACAAATTAATTATCAATACATTAACATTGATGCTATATTCAGAAAAAAAATGTTGATCCTACTCATTTCTTCTATATTTTTTTATTGAAATCTTGCATTATACTCATTTTTCTATATTATTTAAATTATAATAACGGTAATTCTTTTATTATTATGTTGTGTTTATCTTATTTGAGCAATCCGATCGGGGCCAAATTTTTTTATGCATGTTTCTATGAAACTGGAAATAGTTAATCCGTATAAAAAATTATGGACCCCCTAAAATAAATTTCTAGTTCCGCCACTGGTTGCTTAGCTCGGACTTTGTGAACACTAGGGGTAGGTCAGGGGGGGGGGGGGGGGCTCCTATGCGTTTGGGATCAACAGTTTTTTCACGCTTCTTGCACTCATAAAGACCAAAATTTCTTAGTGATTTCTGGTAAAATGGTGGGTTTGGAGGTGCAGTTAAACGTTGCCAACATTTACGCCCTACAGGGGTCTAAGGAAAAGCTCGCGCTATGGAATAGATTGGCGGATCTCATTGACTCTTCTTCGGGGGATTAGATCCTTTTCGGCGACTTCAACGAAGTCAGGGTGCCTGAGGAGCGTTTCAATTCGGACTTCAATCAGGGGCGGCTGACAATTTCAACAATTTTATCATCCAATCGGGCTAACCGAATACAATATGGGGGGCTCTAAGTTCACATATATGTCGAAAAAGCTTGACAAAGGTAGTAAACTTGACAGATTTCTGGTTTGTGACTCTTTTTTCAACAGGTGGCCTAATGCTGTTCTCACGGCTCTTCCCCGACACTTATCGGACCACTGCCCTCTGCTTCTTCGTAGCTCGTCGGTTGATTTCGGGCCGATCCCTTTCAAATTCTTTAATTCTTGGCTTGATTGTCCTGGTCTTGAGGAGGCTGTGGTGGGATCTTTATGCTCTGACCCCCCCCCCCCCCCACCAGGCCCTCTTGATATTGTTATTACAGGGAAATTAAAAAGGCTTAAGGGGGCCATAAAAAATTGGAGGAATGATAAAATAAGGAAAGATTCCTTTGAAGTGAAAGAGCATAAAGAGAAGGCTCACGCTATTGAATTCAAAGCAGAGAAGGACCCTATCTCTGATCTTGAGCAGTCCAACTATGCGGGTCATAAAAAACGGATTGCAGAGCTGGAGGAAAACAAAAGTAGGGATTTGAAACAAAAGGCGCGTATCAAGTGGGCCATTGAGGGGGACGAGAACTCCGGGTTTTTCCATAAAGTTGCTAACTTGCACTCAAAAGCCAACAGGATTAATGGGTTCGAGATCAACGGGGAATGGTGCGCCGAGCCGGGTCAAATAATAATCTCAGCCTTGAATTTTTTCTGTGAACCTTGTTCCTTCAGGCCTATGTTTTTGGATTCGTCTCTGCGGAAGATCTCTCAAGTGGATAAAGATTTTCTCATGAGATCCTTCTCTAAGGATGAGATAAAGCAGGCCGTTTGGGACTACGGTTCCGACAAGTCCCCTGGTCCTGACAGGCTGACATTCGGGCTGATCAAAAGGTTCTGGTACCTATTGGAAGAGGATTTTTTTCGCTTTACTTTCGGGTTTCTATGAGACTAGCGAGCTTTCTAAGGGATCTGGGTCGACGTTCCTTGCTCTGATCCCGAAAGTTAATGAACCGCATGGCCCCAAGGATTTTCGGCCCGCCTTGTTGGGGTGATTCATAAAATTGTCTCTAAATGTCTCGCGAACAGGTTGAAAGCGGTTATTTCTTCGGTTATATCCGACAACCAATCGGCTTTCATCGCCGGAAGAAATATTCTGGACGACACCTTAATGTTAAATGAAATTATTAGTTGGGTTAAAAAGTCTAGCATGGCTGCTTTTTGCTTCGAAGTTGACATTGAAAAGGCGTTCGACAATCTCAATTGGGGTTTCTTGCAGTCGGTTCTCTTTCAGATGGGCTTCCCCGTTAGATGGTTTGTGTGGATCTCTGGCATTCTCAAGGCTTCTAGGATTTTGGTGCTCGTAAATGGGTGTCCGACGTTTGAGATCTCTTGTTCTAGGGGGCTTTGCCAAGGCGATCCGCTTTCACCTTTCCTTTTTGTCATTGCCATGGAAGCATTGTCTTCTATTTTGAGAAAAGCTGAGGATGGCGGTTGCATCAAAAGTTTACCCCTGCCGCTTAACGGTCCGCGTGTTTCTCATTTGCTTTTTTCCGACGATGTCATGTTTGTGGGGGAATGGTCGTCGGTGTTCCTGAAAAACATCATTCGTCTCCTTAGATGCTTTTGTCTTTCTTCGGGGCTGAAGACAAATCTTGCTAAAAGTTGCTTATATGGGATAGGGGTCTCCAATGCACTTGTGGAGAACCTAGCGATGTCGTTAGGTTGCCCCATGGGGCCTTCCCTATTTCATACTTGGGCTTGTCCATCGGTGGTAATATGAACATTGCGAAGAACTGGAGGAATGTTTTCGAGAAGTTTAATGGGAGACTATCCATATGGAAAAGCAAGAACCTCTCAATCGGGGGAAGACTAACTCTCATCAAGTCGGTCCTGTCAGCTATTTCCTTGTATTTCTTTTCTTTGTTTAGAGCTTCAAATAACGTTCTGGAGGGTCTCGAAAGAATTAGAAAAGCTTTTTGTGGGGCAGTTCGAGAGAAACTAAAAGAATTCATTGGGTCAAGTGGGATAAGGTCACTGCTCCGATGGATGATGGTGGTCTGGGTGTGGTATCGCTTAAAGCCGCTAATATCGCAGCCTTGTCTAAATGGTTTTGGCGCTACAAAAATGAGCCGACGAGGCTGTGGCGTCGGGTGATCGACGCTATTCACTCAAATGCCTCTTCGGTGTGGGATGGTATCCTTGTTAAGTCCTCTATTGCTGGATCTTGGAAGGCTATTTCTAAAATTGATCAAGCTCCATATAGTGCCTCTTGTTTTCCCAGTGACTTTGCAAATGGCTTTCTTTCTAGTGTGATCAGTTCCAAACTGGTTGCCATGGAGGCGGACCTTAATGCTGAGAATTTCCAATGGATTAAGTGGGTCCCGTTAAAGGTTAATATCCATATTTGGCGTTCGTCTTTGGCTCGCATTCCGACTCTTTCGGCGTTGCAACGCAGAGGCATTCCCATTGAAGATCTTTATTTTCGTGTGTGCTTTAAGGACGTCGAGACTGTTGATCACGTCTTCTGTTCTTGCCCGATAGCTTGCTTGGTTTGGGATCAGATTGAGGTCTGGACAAAATCCTCCCCCCCCCCCCCCCCCCCTTATGCTTTTTCCTTCAAAGACATTATGGAGTTCCATATTACTCATTCCGGCTCTTTTTTTTGTGGTCGTTTGTTGGGTCCTTTGGAAACATAGAAACGAGAAGATTCATGAAGGGAAGTCTTTGGTGGTCGAGATTCTTATGGGCGAAATAAAAGCACTCTCTTATCTTTGGATCTTGAATAGGGCTAAGTTGTCCGGAGTTTCATGGGAAAATTGGTGTTCTTTTAATTTTTCAATATGTAATCGTTGTTCTTCCATAGCGCCTCGCTAGGTTTTTTTAATAAAAGTCTCGGCCGTTCAAAAAAAATATTAATTTACTATATATATACACGAACACACTTAATAAATGATCTTACGATGCTCTAGGGAATTTAACATACTGATAAAACGCCAAAATAATTAATTATATATATTTTGGGAATTTATTATTTTTATAATTAGATTTTTATTATTTAACTAGTTATACCAATTCGTGTATTACATGAAACGTCTTAAAAATGATATATAATTAATAACTTCGTATATTATTATTATTAATATTATTATTATTGTTATTATAGTTATTAATGTTATTAATGTTATTATTGTTATTGTTGTTATTGTTGTTATTGTCGTCGTTGTTGTTGTTGTTATTGTTGTTGTTGTTCAATTTTTTATACGTAAGTTTAAATGTAAACCTATATCAAATAATAAAAAAAAATTATGCATACACCCGTAAAATAATAAATAATGATTATTTAATAATATAACTAACAAACAATGAAAACTTAAGAATTGAAAAATTATATTTTAAATAAGATATAATTAAAATCTCATTATAATTTATTAATTTTTAAAAATTATTAGAAAGGGTTTGTATTTAATAGGACACAGAGGTGAAGATTTTTTTATGAGAATGAATGTGAAGATAACATGTGACATTAAAGATCATGTTTATTAGATTTTTTTTGAACGGCTAATTTTTATTTTACACCAACTTTCACCATGCCAACATTTGAACCTTGGTCTCTTTCCAAAGAGGCTTTGCCCCTTACCACTAGGCTACAACCTTAGTGGCGTTTATTAGATAAAGTATTGTATTTAAAGATAATTAGGGTAGTCAAAATGATAAAAGATAAAATATAACCATTAAAAACTGAAAAATTAATTTTAAAAAACTTTTATTAATTTTACGTCCCGCTTGCAGTGTGCGCACATAACGTATATATATGTGTGGGCCCTTTGGGGGGGGGGGAGGGGGGGGGGGAGTATTGCACTAATTCTAACATTATTTTACTAATCTTATGAAAATAACGTTAAAAGTGATAGACGGTTAATCATGAATCATGTGGTGGAATTAATAACCTGAAGACAATGGGGGTACATGCATCAATCAGTCTTTGTCCTGATTTGCTGAGTGTTATGTGTCTTATGTTCAAGGCTTGATGCAAAACTACGGAGTCGGGAGTCTCACTGGAAGCAGTCTCACTATTCTAATTACGGGTAGAGGTAAGGTGTTTATATCTTACCATCCTATTGGTGCGATTTAATGAGTATGATATATATATATATATATATATATATATATATATATATATATATATATATATATATATATATAGGGTTAGGTTCAAATGAGAACTTTTTATTTTGAGAACTTTTGAGAACTAAATCTCCACCACTAATTTCAGGTGGGGACCACTATAATTCATGGGGGGGGGGGGGGGGTTTCATATATATAAACTAGTGGCTGGGATTAGTTCTTTTTAGTTTTCAAACCCAATTGGGTTATTGGGTTTGCACTTTTATAACACCTTTAGCCCCTGACGCTAACTGCCATTAGATTCTTCCGTTAAGTTATTATAAAATGACCATTATACTCCTACCCTTTTGTTTAAAAAATATAAATAAAAATCGTCTACCACCACTCTGTCACCCTCTCGCCATCACCATCACAATCGTCGTAGTCGCCGCCATCCCTTCCGTCTCTGAACAAAATTTAAAATTAAAGAGTAGGGGTATAATGGTCATTTTACATTGATTTAACGGAAAAATATAATGACAGTTAGCCTCAGGGATTAAAGGTGTTACAGAAGTGTAACCCTTGGGAGTTTATCCGTAATTTTTGAAACCCATAGACGAATATGAAATTTGAGCAAACCACATAGACGATTTCATAATTTACTCAACAATCTAATTACAATTGTCTTATTTGGGAATTCAACCCATAGTTAATACACGTCATAAATACTTTGGGTCTGTTTTGTATGGGGTTATAAAATGGATAAAAGAATAAGTAATGAGCTAGTCAAGAGAATTAAATAGATCATTACCATTTCATTGTTATATTATGACTTCCATTAAATAAAAAGTTTGTTCTGGCACTTTGCAAGACTGATAAAGCTCTTAATTATTGAATATTTATTGACATATATTAATATTCATGTATTTTGTTATAAATATTACTATTTGAACATGTATATATTTCTAGGAATTTATTTTCTTTATAATTACTATGTCCAAGTACTCCTCGAGTACTCCCAGCCTAGGTCCAAATACTCACAACTTCCCTGTTGAATGACATGTAGCGTCTTGCGACTTCTATAACTTTACTTGCAACCCATTTAAACACCAAATAGAAATGTTTTGATGGCAAAGTAGCAAACTGACAAAGTATACGAGCCCGTGAGTGGGTTTTACTTTTGACAGTGGGCTTGTACATTTGCAAAGGCCTTGATTACATGCAATTGGGGCCTTGAACCTGACATAGTCTTAAGAATCTCATTGCAATTGGACCTTTTAATATCTTTAGGTTTCTTTTACATTTTCTAAGGATCATACTGTTTAAATTCTTTAACATTTTCCCACGTATCATAATATGTCATTAGTGTAAAGTGTAAATTAACATGATAAACACATGACAAGGAGATGTAAATTTTGAGAATTTTACGATATTACATCATTGGATGTTATGAACATATATATACTAGTCCGAACAATGGGCCCAACCTACCAACCCACTCAATGAGCCCAACAAGATCTGTGATCTGTTAGATTTTAAATGTCTAATTTTCTCATCTCCTTCTTAATCTACCTTTTCAATTCTCAGTTGTAATCACTTTCATGGAATTAACAAACACATAGTTGATTATAGTGTGTGCATATAATGTATGTATATGTATGGGCTCTTGGGACGTAAAAGTGAAATTGCACTAATTTTAACGTAATTTTACTAATTTCGTGAAAATAATGTTGAAAGTGATGGATGGTTAATCATGCATCATGTGGTGGAGTTGATAGCCAGAAAACAAGGGGTACATGCACCAATCGGTCTTTATCCCGATTTGCTTAGTGTTATGTATCTTATGTCCAAGGCTTGATGCAAAACCATGGAGTTTGGGGTCTTACTGGAAGCAGTCTCTCTATTCCTACGGGGTAGATGTAAGACTGTCTACATATTACCCTTCTCAGACCATATCTTAGCTTTGTTATTGGTGGAATTTACTGAGTATGATGATGATGATAGTTGATTAAAGTTTATTTCCATCTATTATGTAGTTGAGATTAATATAAAATCATTTCATTATGAAGTAAATATGTAAAACTATGTTCATGATGTTGTAAATAAGTCGACACGTAAACTTAAGGATTAGTTCATCTCAGTTAGTTTTTAAGTATGAAGTTCATAAATAAAATCATGTGTGTCAAGATTAAGGCGATAAATCTAACAAGGGGCTACATTACATCTTAAAACGTCATAAAAGGAGTATGTGTATGTGCCACGTTCTGATCAACGGTCGAGTTATTATATTGTTAGTGATAACTTTAATTGTTATACTAGTCAATGACCCAGGTAAATACCCGAGGCTATAATAAAAAAAGAATTATGCGAAATAAAAGATGAAGATAAATTGAAAAAAAATTGAACTGAATAATACATAAAGCTAAAGAGCCGATAAATATTCAATAATATTAAATTTACAAGTTAAAAAAAAAAGATTTGAATATAATGTTTTTGGTTACATTCGTCCGGCGACAATCTTTATCCTAAATTAAGATTCTAAGACCATTTTTGCTTTTCACTCTTAATAGAGCAACATACAGCTGGTCATAGATGAATTCTGGGTTCTTTAAAAATAGTCAAACTCTAGACAACGATTGACCTTAGCTTTTTTTATGGTCATTGCAAAAAAAAAAACCGAAAACCGAAATTGTTTTCTTTGAAATCTGAAAGCAATCCGTTTATCTATTGGAATCAACGAAAGTCTTTTGATAAACTTCCGATTCGTTGATCAAAACCTAAACAATATGGATCTAGTTTTGTTAGGTTTTCTGTCGCTAATCCAAAGCAAATTACGGATCGAATTTTGTTGAGAAATAAATGAGATATGATGAATAAAAGTTGTGGTATTGTAAACAACAATATGGATAATTTTATTATGGAAAGAATTTAATTTAATGTAATTTTTTTAATTCTAAATTATGGGGAATTGACAAATAAGCCAAATCCAATGTGGCATACCTAAAATTGTGTCACATAGCCTTTAAAAACACATGTTTATTATATAAATAGATAGATCAATAAGATTACTCCTTTAATTAGAGGTCATCTTGAGATGATTATGTAGAGGAATAGTTAACCTTAAAACTTCATGTGAAATTAGTGAGGCAACTTTGGTGAACTTGAAGTGACTTCAAGAGAGTATTTATACTAGTAATGAGTCTACCTGCAAATATACGTAAACATGAAATTTTATTCATTTAGCAAGTCTATTGGACACTACGTCAAAAAGTGGCTTTGGCCACGGTTTTTTTTAACGCATAACCATTGTTTTGTAAAAAACGTGGCCAAAGGTAAGAAATACTAGTTTTAGCCACACATATTTTGTACCCGTGGCCAAATATATAGCCTTTGGACCCTTTTAGCCACATATTTTTTTGTTTATGTGACAACAACAATCAGGTGCAGTGGCTTTAGTCACTGTTTTACAAAAACATGTGGCCTTTATTTGTCACGCTTAATAAAGAGTGGCGAAATGCACCAAACGGCCACGAAATTTATGATTTTTAATTCGTGTGACCAAAAATGAATGTATGGCCACGTTTAAATAATGTTGTGTGACGGAAGAGTAGATTTTATTACTTAGTATTAAAAAAAAAAACAAAACTATTTATTATATATTATGCGTGGCTAAATGAGCAATGGCCACGCTTTTTACTTAGTTATGTGGCTAAGAACTAGTACATATGGTCACTGTTATTAGGTTGTGTGACTAAATAGTAGGTTGTGAGTGATAAAAATCTATTACATATGGCCATATATATTAACCGTGACTAAATAGTAGCCAATTTTAATTAGTTAAGTATCTGTGGTGACGGCGGATATACATCATTACTAGAGGTCAAATCTTTATCTACCACATCGAGTTTCGAATATAAATCATATCATTAATTAATTAATTGTCGATCATCACCATATACGCCGTTAGCTCTCTCAGCTCTCTGTTTTTTGGTTTATCATGCCACTCTCTGAAAATGTGGCATTTGCGTCCTCTGAATGTGGAAGATAGCCCCGAATACGGTGAGTAATCATCTAAATGACTGAAATTCAAATGCTTTAATGTGGAATTCGCGTATCTGATTTGGTTATTTTTCTTGAATAGGGGAAGAAGATTTTAGTTTGTTTACTTTGGTGATCTATCACCTAGGGTATTTTGCGAGCCTCAATGGTCGGATACAATACATCGATGGGAGGGTTTGCTACGTCGACGAGGTGGACATTAACTCCTTCTCATTCGATGACCTAGGTCAAATGGTGTCTGACCTAGGTTATGACTTGAACGATTTCGACCCCTACCTAAGGATCCCAGGGTTTTCTCTGGATTTCACTGATGATCCTAGGGATGTTAGGGTCTTGGCCCTGCACGTAATGGACGAGGAGGTCATATCCATCTACTTCGATGGAGATGTGGAGGTGTCTTCCTCTTCCCCCCCCTCTGAAGGTAGCTACCCATAGAGAACAAGCCGATATGACGATTCAGACAATTTCTCTAGTGGGAGCATGTTTTAAGTTTATGTTGTTTTTTAATTATATATATTTTTAATTAATTAACTAATATCACATCTTTTGGATTATATATGTAATTAATTGTTTATGTGTTATGCATCCGATGTGTTTTTTGACTCTTCTTCCTGAAGAATTCTAGTTCATCCGGTTGTCTTCTACATATATTAGGTTGTGTGACTAATTATTAGTGTATTATAAGGAATTGTATTCAACCACAATGATTTTAATTCACTAGATAATGGGTTTAAATACATGGGAATATCCTATAGACTACGAACAGAAATAACAACTTTGGTTATTTATAGTATATATAGGTCATCCTGAAGAACTCTAGTTTATCCGGTTCATCCTGAAGAACTCTAGTTCATCCTGTTCTATTACTGAATAATTAGTCTTGATCCTGAAGAACTCTAGTTCATCCGGTTCTGTTCTTCTTCTTCTCTAATGAATAACTAAAATTGATCCTGTTTAATTATAAATCATCTCAGTCCACCAAGGCAGTGAAACAATTGTCTAAAAATGTCACCCGGTTCTGTTCATCTGCTCTCATTCCAGATGAACTCTTCTTTTTGAGGAATTCTAGTTCATATGGTTTTTTTCTTGTTAGTTCATATGGTTTTGTTCTTGTTCCAATTTACTGATGAATTAAAATCTATCCAGTTTATAAATCCTGTCATCCACTATTAGACAATCAAAAAATTATAAATTGTAGCAATCAAGGCTTGAACCTGGGTTAGTCACAAAACAAGGCTTGAACCTGGGTCAGTCAAAAGAAAGGAACAAACTACAAGATTAAGAAGAACTATTGAGACAAAAGTGTTAATTGGTTATATTTTAACCAGAACTTATTTAATTACTCGCATCACATAAGAAATAATTGATAAACAAAATTTGCGTTGCTAAAGGTAATAAATAGACACGGTAAAAACAGGATTAGCGTGGTAAAGGTAACAAAATATACACGGTTATCTTGGCCTGACCTTTCCACTTCTTCCCACCATAGCTGGTAGTGTGTCCTGTCTGCCTTTAAATTTCCACTTTTTCGCCACCAAAATCTTCTGTACGAACGTATTTCCTGTTCATCAAGAAAAAAACTTCGATCGATCAATGGTTGCCTTTGGTAAACAATGGAGGATTAGGGGTGTTAATGAACCAGCATCCTACTACGGAAGGACTCCCCCTAAGTGTATTTTCACTCAACAATGGTTGTACGTTTTTATTTTAAGGGTTTTATGTTTTTTAGTTACTTACTCTCTACTCTGCATTTGGGTTTTTTATAGGTGGTCGGAGGTTCACCCTCAAGGTCCATCATTGTGGCGATTTCCACCGGAATGCCACCGGCCAGGATGTGTGGAAGGGAAAGGTAGATTATGTCGACTATGTCGACATTCGCAAATTTCATTGTCATGATCTGGATCAAATGGTGCAATACCTAAACCACACATCGATTGGCTGTTTCCTCATTTACTGGAGGATCCCACCTCTGTCCATCAAATATGGGCTTGAGTACGCTGATTTCATCACTGCCGAAGTTATAGGGGATATGAAACTTCATCTCCAGGGACCAGAGGGGGAGAGAGAGCTGGATGTGTATTTAATCCGGAACAGGGATTCCACCTACACCTCCGAGTTGGGACCGAGATTGCCGCCTGGTCAAAAGCTGTTTCTTGATGACAGCAGCAGCAGCAACAACTTCTTTGATGATGAAGACTATATGTCGGATGCTAGGTCTTAGCTAGTTAGATAGATTTTTGTATAGGATATGATGAAAATCTTTGTATAAAGATCAATATATATATATATATATATATATATATATATATATATATATATATATATATATATTAAAGTTTTTGTTAACTCTTCCTCATGGTTTGTTTTGATTGACCCCATTAATTATATAGATAGATTTTATCTCACTCATTAAAGTTGATTTTATTCTAAATTTGTTTGTTGCAAATAGATTTTATTGTGAACTGATGTGATTTTTATTTTATTGTGAACTGGTTAACCATTCTCGAGAACTTTAGAACTCTATTTTACCCGGTTAATCCTGAAGAACTCTAGTGCATATTGTAAGGCCCCCAATCCCAATTTCACGTTTTAACATCATTTTAAAAATCAGAGCTTGAAAATTCCTTAACATCTAGATAAAAGCTTTCATCCATTATCAAACCACATTTACAAAAGAGGGTGATTGACACCATTAACTCCTTAGTAATACAACAAGACATTCACATTACAAAACATCTGCGTCTAGGTCCCAAAAGATGTGATGTTCGGTTCCATGATTCCATGATTTGATCCTGACCCTTCTACTGCTGATTACCTGCTAACAACACTAGTAACACGTTAGTATTGAATTAGGACCACTAAACGTTATTATGGATACGAGAAAAACATCAAAAATCAAGTCCCACACTGCTCCCACCGTAGCTTACGCCACCACCGTAAGCTACGGTGGAACTGGGCTAGCTTACGCTGACCCAGTGCTGCCCTACGGTGGGGATTTGAGCTGGTGGCCACCGTAAGCTACGGTGGCACCGTAAGCTACGGTGGTCACAGCTCCCCTTGGTCCTTTTTCTTGCATTTCGATCAATCAATATCACTTTTTAGTGACCCAAACCCGTCATTATGCCTCTGTGATCATAATGTATACAAACACGACATCATTTTGGCCCTCACAAGGTTAACACCTAGCTACGTCTAGTAATTTAGTTATGGGTTCCCATTCCCCACCCTATTTGACCCGATAAGGCACCCATAAGTTTTCAGCTTACTTAACACTTCTCCACCTGCAAGTTACCATCATATTAATGCCTTGGCACCTGCAAGTGATGCCACGCTGCTCTATTCTCTTAGCGAGACAAACTTGGGGACTAAAACCTCATAGTTCCTCAAGTGTCTAATTGCTACAGCTTAACCCAAACGGGTCATCGTTCACTTCAACTCAGCTTGATCATACTTTATGATCATTATCATTGTTTTCATTGCTACCAATTAGACTCATCACATCATTCACAATTTTGCCTTATCAATGCACAATTGTAAAGTATAACCAAATTCTTGCACAAATTGACTAACCGCTACGTGTTACCTTTAAGCTTTATTCTTGCCTTCCCTTTGATGATTAGTGCTTCCTCCTGCTTCACCTATTGACATTACCTTGTTAGGATTACCATATCACATCCTTGATTCACACAATCATCATACATATACGTTCTACATTCCATCACAACTTAAATTCATCAAAGATTCAGCTCATGCACATAATCAATTCTTCATTCAAGCATTTCATCAAACACCTTATATGCATACTTGGTGTTCTACGAGTTTAGAAGCTTACATGCTTACATAACATCCATAATTCATCACATTACAATAATTTTCGGCTTTTGCACTAAACCAATTACTCATAACAGTTTACTAGCATGCATGGACCACAATTAGCCAACCCAAATCACCCATCCACCATAGATATCGATTTCTATGTAATGGGGTTTTACCCAACTAAGATTCCTACCAAGTGCACATAAAATCAGTCATGCAATGCAAGATTATATCATCATCTAGTCTCATAAACACATAGAAACCCAGATTCATCATCAATTTAGCCTCTAGATGAAGCCTATGGAATCACCCTATCATAAAAACACTTACTTGACAGAAATCAGGAGCTCTAAGGTAGAAATCAGAAAATAGAAGGCTTCCTATGCTTGAATTCGACCTCCTACACCAAATCCTCCAACCCACCAGCTCAAATTTTGGGATTTCTAGCAAGAACTAGACATTTCTCTCTTCTCTCCCTCTCTGGTCGCGATTAACAGGTCTGGTGTAATCCCAGACTTGTTTTATCCTCCACATTTCACTTATGGTCCCTCTAAATTCATATTTTATAAAATTTTGCCAAAAACTCTTATTTACCCAATTAACCCTTTAACTTTCTTTATTCTTCTCATCTATCAATAAAGTTAACTTTTAACTAGAAAACCCCGTTAACTAACCCGGTAACCTTCTTAATCCTCTTATTTCACCGAATTCAATAAAGCATAATAAAATATTAACATCTCAAGTTAATACAAAAGAAACCGGGCTGTTACACATATTCTCTCAATACTCATGAACTCTTCTTCCTGAGGAATTGTAATTCATCCGGTTTTGTTCTTCTTCCAATTTAGAAGTAAAATTATCCTGTTTATAAATCATCTCATCCCACCATATCAAAATGCCAACATATACTAACATAACATATGAATATATACTTCATGTAAGATCACAGTTATGAGTAAAATGGAGTCTGCTATGATTCACTGAAAATGTTTATGTTATTATAATAGAAGAAAACTGGTTAACCATCCTAAAGAACTTTAGAACTCTAGTTTATCCGGTTCATCCTGAAGAACTCTAGTTTATCTTCTCTCAATCCTCATGAACTTTTCTTCCTGAGGAATTGTAGTTCATCCGGTTTTCTCTTCTTCCAATTAACTGAAGAAGTAAAATTTATCCTGTTTATAAATCATCTCATCCCACCATATCAAAATGCCAACATATATACTAACATAGCATATATATGAATATATACTTCATGTAAGATCACAATTATGAGTGAAATGGAGGTCTGCTATGATTCATTGACATTGTGTATGTTATTATAGATGAAAAGTGTATGAATAAATTAATTGTAACAACTTATGTTAACATACAAACTGGAACAACTTATGCAATTGTACACAAATACAGGGATCAACTCGATCTTCCAGCCAAGTTCATCCGGTTCCCATCTTGTTCTCCTCTTCAATAGCTTGTAACCGAAATTTGGCCCTGTGAAATAAAAGACTTTCATGATAGATCTGGGTCATTATTCTGCTCTCAGTATCACCAATCCTGACAATATCTCGTATCTCATCTTCAGAAAGCCCATTTAGAGCATCTTCTAAGCTTCTAATTGTCTCGCCATGTTCACTGGTGAAAATGTGATACATGTCTGTTTCTTTCTTATACTCCCAGTTGGTCACCTGTTTTCTCTTACATTACCACATGAAGCCTGTTAGTTATCATTATTAAATGGATTCGGTCTTTGTCAGCCTGGCTCCATTCTGGATCTGGAACTGTACTATGCCTTGTGAATGACCCATCAGCTCTATAGACTACCAACTTTCCATCCTTATCAACTTCAAGCGTCGAAACAGGATTGTCAATGCTGCTTTGTGTGGCTTCATCTACTTCCCTGTATAAGTCATCCAAATACATCTTTATCCTCACCATTAAGGATTCCTCTTGTGAACACGCACCCTTCATATCACCACGTAACTGTCTAACATCACCCAACTCATGGTCAGTGAGGTTGTACATAGCTTCTTCAGCTGTAAACTTTAGTACCTCATCTGAACAGCTGGTTGTGAACAAGTATACTTTGGCTTGATCATCATACCTCCAGGAGATGATTCTTCTCCTTTCAGCATGGACATCTCTGTATTCATCCTCCTCATTGATCACTTTTCCTTTTCCCTTCCTAGCCACTGACTTCATTCTCTTGGTGGGTGGTTTTTCTGGTGATTTGGGTGGAGATGAGGGTTTTCGTGGTTTGTTTAGGTGAGGATATGGAGATGGAAGAGTATGTTCAATTCTAGGTTGTGGTACAAAGGGTGTGAAGTTGTTTGTTCTAAACTTTGGTGGAAGAGGCTTTAATGTTACAGGTTTAGGATTTTTTTTCTGGTCTACTAGTTCTAGCAGGGTTTCTTCTGGGTTGCTGTGAGGCTAGAGTTCTGTTCAGATCAGAAAATGCACCTGGTAATGAGGGAGCAGTGGGTTGTGAGGCTGTGGTGGAGGGTTGAGATGATGAGAGATGAGGATCAGAGACAGTGTCAAACATTTCCTTGATAATGTTGATCCTTGGCTTCTTTTGCTGAGTAGTTTGCACAGGAGCTTTACTCTTCTTTTCTTTGAGGTAGCTGAGACCTTCAGGATGTAAGGAGTCAAACAGAGCATGCATACCTGGTGGCCTTTTCACACCAGTAACTCTTTCCTTTTCAATTTGGCTCTTCCTGATAGCATCATAGTCGTTTCTCAGCCTTGGCAATTTGCAAGAGTTGATTATTTTTGGGTCCTCCATCATGATTTCCTTGAAGTACCATTTATGAATCAGCAAGTCATCCTCCTCAGATAGAGTTTGATATCT
Organism: Deinandra increscens subsp. villosa; assembly: GCA_039602395.1. Classification (NCBI taxonomy): domain Eukaryota; kingdom Viridiplantae; phylum Streptophyta; class Magnoliopsida; order Asterales; family Asteraceae; genus Deinandra; species Deinandra increscens. The sequence goes on along the minus strand of JBCNJP010000017.1, from coordinate 26,541,348 downwards.
AGTACCTTGCTTCTCTTGTTCATCCTGTTCTAAAGAGCTATCAACAAATCTCTTTACATTCATCTCCTTGGCTTGATCAGCTCTGATGACTAGGATCATGTACATCCACTTGATCAAGTCATCACCCTTCATTTCATCAACCCATGCATCAGTGAAACACTCATTGCCTCTGAGCATCACACTGAACTGAGCTAGGAAAACCCTGTTATCTTCATTCTTCTTCATATGAATTTTCCTATACTCATTTCCCAAGACCCTTCTGTACTTGTCAACTTTGTCTGAAAGACCTTGCTCTTCAGCTTTGGCAATTCTTTCTTCTATGTACAGATCAGATCTTCTCCTTGCTGCATTGATAAAGAACATCAGGTCTGCATTGTTGATGACATACTCATAAATACCTCCTTCTATGAGTAGTCGTTTCTGTTCTTCAAACTCTGCACTTTCCTTCTGTTCTTGAAATTTCTTTTGTATCTCAGCATTCTCCTTTTCCAATTGATCAATCAGAGCCTTTGTTGCAGGATCCATGTCTTCTTTCTGGCCTCCTGTGCTCTGATCATCATTCTCCATGTCAGTGAAACCAGAGATGGTTCTCTCACTGAGAGAATCATCATCGGCAAGCTTTGGAGATTCATGAAGTGAAGTTGCAGCATTGGGACTGACTTCCGAGATAACTTGCTCAGGAATAGTCTTAGTGCCAACTTCCGGAGTAACTGCCTTGGGACTATCTTCCGGAGCAACTTGTTCCGAAATAGTCTTAGGCAATTGCTCAGGAGCAACTTCCGAAGTAATGATGGGCAGAGATGGAGCACTCCTTAACCAAGTGCAGTTAAGAGTATTCCTAATCATCATTTTTCTCATGAAAGATAGAGCTTCAGGAGCTATATCCACATTTGTGGTTTGTAGATCACTCATCACGCTTGTGATAATCTGATTATCAGCAATCACTTGCACCTGATGAAGTTGTTCAACCGGATCAACTAGTTCAACCAGATCAACATGGCCTTCTTCCTCTGGATGAAGTTGTTCAACCGGATCAACATGGCCTTCTTCCTCCGGATGAAGTTGTTCAACCGGATCAACTTGTTCAACCAGATCAACTTGTTCAACTTCATCAACATCTGAGGAAGACACCCTGTGCAAGATCCTATTTTGAATTAAATCTAGTTTGACATGTGAATTTCATTTCAACGTATGGTTGACAACCTTACCTATCAGTGGCTTTCACAGATTGTCCTGCCTTCAACCGTTCAATTTCTTCTCCTTGAGCTCTCACAATTGCACGGAGAGCTGCCAATTCATTTTCAAGTTTTGTACATCGAACCGTCAATTCAGTATGTGTCATGCTGCTCTCAATTGGTGTGTTGCCAGTATCTTTGAGCAAAGAAGAGCAAACAAGCCGACCTTGTTCATGCTCAACACCCATGGTTTCTTGGCACCTGGGATTCCTGTTGTCAATCAAAGGTTCCTGAATAGGTTCCCTAACAGAAACAGTTGCCG
>JBCNJP010000017.1:26506994-26539351 GCA_039602395.1 Deinandra increscens subsp. villosa | reverse complement strand
AGTGCACTGATTCCAGCAATGGAAGATGTTCAACATATGTCTGTTGACCCAGCCTTTCTAGATGCTGGTAGAGAAACCTTCAAGGACTTCTATTCCACTATTCTTGCTACTGATCCCAGCTGCAGAAGCATTGTGACTGTCAATGATGAAAATCCAGAAGAGCAAGCAATGGAAGATATCTCAGTAAATCCAGATGATTTGAATGACGCTGAAGAGTTGGCTGACCGTCTTGACCTACTGGTAAACCGGTCAAACCCTCTAAACTTCATAGATTTGGAGTTTGCTGGTGATGAGTATGATGATGACATCCTGGACAATGTCAAGGAAGAAGAATTTGAAGAAGAAACAGAGGCTGATATGACACATCCTCATCCCATATCTCCAATCAATTCAGTGCCATTTGTGGGAGAACAGGTAGAGATGGAGGAACATCAATTAGCGCTGGCATTACCCTCCACTGAAAGAGATCAGAATGAGCCATTAGACCATGTCACTGAAGAGCAAACCTCTACTTTACCCTCCGACTCTGCTGAAGCTGCCATTGGTTCATCTGTGATGGCTACTCAAGCTGTCCAGAGAAGACCATATCCCGAGGATTTTTTTGGACCAGAGCCTGATGATCGTCCTGCAAACCCTGGAAGAAATTGGTTAAATATGGCAAGCATGATTGATCGAAACAGAGGCTTTTATCCATTAACTCTTGAAGAACATTAACTCAAGACAGGGATAAGGCAAATTGCTCCGGAACGGTTAAGATATCGTCCTATGGGTCTCCCTCCTCGACCAGAATCACCGTTGGTTGGTGATACCGTACCTGTAAACATGGTGGATCCAGAGCTTCTGGAACAACCTACTGCTGTGAGAACTTCTGCAGAAACGGGTCCATCTGGTAACACTCGAACACCCAGTCGAAGAGACAAGGGGAAACAAAAGATGACACCGCAAGAGGAGTTTGAGGACGCAGAGAATAAGAGGAAAACTAAAGAAGAAGAGTTTAGATTAGCTCAACAGGCAAGGGCAGAGGAAATTTTGAAGGTGATTGATGATAGAGAAGCTGAAATACTTCGTCAAACCCAACACCTGAATACCACTATATTGGGAAACGACTCAATGCCAATGGAGCCAAACTCAAATCTCTCTGACCCCTTGATCCAGGTGATTCCCAATGAAACTGGCGATGGTGTACACCCTGATGATCACTCTGAGGCTGCAAGATACGTTAGAGCACTGGTAGAGCATGGCTTATCCTTTCAATATCTCATGACTTTCAACACCTACCAAATTGTTGAGATGTATACTGATGAAATGGATATGGAAAAGCTACTGGAAGAGAACCCTCAATGTAGTCTGAGAGACCCAAAGAAGGCATTTGTGAATCCGTATGCTGACACATATCAAGATGTAGACTACGTCTAATTCAATGACGGCTTGTCGGAAAAACTTCATCAAATGCATACTAGATATCGGACACCTCCGGCCGACCTAGATTGTCAACTACCTAGCCCTCCTAGTCCCAAGTCTATCCAGGTCAAGGTCAACTCCATGACCAAACGAGAGCTTCGAGACTTCTTGGCAGTCAGGAATATTGCAAGAAAAGACTACATTTTCAAGCAAATGCCCGGACTAAGAAAGATGGTCAAGCAATTCATGGATGATGACGCTGAGACCAGGAACAGAAGAATCAATATGATGGAACAGGAGAGGGTAGAAAGCCATCGTGTCAATGATGCTCCCACATTGGTAGACAAATGGAAGGAGATGCTCCCACACACTAAAGCTATGATGCAGTTCATTGCGCGTAAGCTAAAGGAGATGCCTTCTACTTCCGAGCATCCTGATGCAATGACAATACTGGGATGGAAGTATGATCACGAGTTCGGGGCCTTCATCATTAAAAGAAGAAATGGGTTCGTTCAATTCTTCGCAACTATCAGAGACCTCATGAAGCTCTTCTCCTAGGAACTTAAAGAATTGAGACGGTTCGACATTGTCAATCACTCAAACGCTGAGATTGTTGTGATAGCTCAGAGTTTAGTGCATAACACCTACCTCAACAGATATCACAAGCAGACCAGAGAGCAAGAAAAGAAGGAACATGAACGGTTTAGGAAGAAACGAGCTAAAGTCCCTTACAAGCAGATCTACTCCAATATTGGCAAGAACATCAAGACTAAGAAGATTGAGGGTAATCTGAAGAAAAATCCCATCAAGGATTGGTACTACAGTGCTCAAACACATGAGTTAGTTATTGAACGAGAAAATGCAGAACCAATCAGACTCTTTGTTGCCATAGAGCTCAGGTTGTTACCCATCTGCTACTTACGTTGGATCTTCTATGGTCGCCTTGAAACTGTTCCACCCAGACTGAAGCCTTATGAGGTTGTTGATGCAAATTACTTCCTATTGTTCCTTAAATGGTGGAGCTGGGAATGCATTAACGCCGGAAGGATGAAAACTGAAAGTCTGGAAAACTTGGAAAGATGGGAAATAGACAGTCGTGGAATAAGTCATTTTTGTAGAGGCTCAGACAGGAAGCTTGATATGTGGCACTACTCAGATCTGAAGAAATTTGCAAGAAAAGATCTTTGGATGCTGTGGCAAACCCAGATCTACTGCTATGACCGCAAGTATAACAGGTTGGCAAGGAGATACTGGCGTTTCCTATTGAAGCTTCTTGGACAGTTAAGATGATGATGATGGAGGGTGTTCGCATTACCACCAAAGGGGGAATTGTTGGAACCTGGAGATTGGTGCTAACACGAACACACGAACCCAAGAACAAGATCACTGGTAAAGCTGCAGAACCAACATGTATTTTGCTACTTATGTATTTGAATATTTTGGTTTGTAATAACTTAGTTAATGTTGAACTTTGAATCCTTACTTTGAATGTTTACTTGTTATCATATGTTGGTTCAGCTTGATTTACTTTTGTGTTGATCTTGTGATTGTTTGTTTGTTTGGTTGTTCAACACTTAGAATATTTTCATGCTTAAGTTGCACTTAACGATCAGGCCGAAATACTCTTAACGATCTGACCCTTGTTGTGCTTAATGATCTGCTTGAACAAAGGTCTTAACGACTTGAGTACATTGGCCTTAACGACTTGCATATACTTAACGATCTGACAGTATTCTATTTAACGATCTTCCTTCTCTTGTCTATTTAACGATCTGCCTAACATGACTTAATGACTTGACCTGGTCGTTTAACCTTAACGACGTGGCTAGTCTGCAGGAGCCTTAACGATCTGACTATGTAGTTAACGATCTGGCTAAGTTAGTTAACGATCTGACTATGTAGTTAACGATTTGGCGAAGTTAGTTAACGATCTGACCTGGGCAAACTAACGACCTGACATTCTGACTTAGACGAATTTAATGATTCCTTGATGTGATGTGTGATTCTCTTTGTATTCTGTGCATAAAGACTTGTGCTCCCCATTGGGTATAAATAGGAATTCTTAGGAAACCATAAACAAGTCTTGAGAGAACCTCCTGAGGAGCACTGTGTGGTTGTGTGTGTGTTCTTCGTGTTTTTCTTGAGTTTCAGAGGCGAATGGAGAGGCGATGTTGCTGATCCAACCAAGAGTGATCATCAACACGTGATTTCCGCACTCGTGTGATGAATCAAATGATGATCTTTGGCTAAGAAATCGGTCCTGACAATTACAAGAAAGAGTCTTTGGCTAAGAAATCGGTGCCCATTACAAGAAAGAGTCTCTGAGTGTGGAGATGATGATTTTCTGTAGAGTGTGAGATTTCCATTCTAGAGAGAGAGTGTGAGTCATGGATTTCTAGAGAGAGAGTGTTTTCATGATTTGTTGATTGTAATCATTCGATTAATGAAATCATTCGATTGTTTATCATCTTTCTCATGTTTGATTATCTTTGATTCATCTTCATCTTCATCTTTTCTTTTTGGGGTTTTCAAATCTGAACCTCGTTCTTGCTCAAGATCAGGATTCTCGTAGTGAAAATCGGTCCTGACAAATGGTAGCAGAGCGGGTAACCGATCAGATTTCATCTCACGATGAATCTGGTCACTCGAATCTGGATTTTGAGTTTGAATTGAGTGAAGATGAGAAAACCCACTTTTTGAGACTTTTTCTATTTTTTCTTCATTTCTGGATGGATTCTGATGATATGGATGATTGTTTCATGTTTGGGAGTTCATCTAGATGTTATTTCATGTTTTACTTCTGCAAATCTGTGAAGAAAATGAAGATCAGAGCTGATTTTTCCGTAACAGTGGAGTTCTTCACGTTTTAGGGTTTTTTTTTTTTTAAGATTTTGGAGTTTGATTCTGCGTTTTTGGTGTTTTTGTTGATGGATTTGGATGAAACGAAGCATGAATCTTATTGGAAAACGCGTTCTGGATCCATTGGAAGCATCCATTTTGTCTGAATCTCAACCAGTTTGGCAGATCTGGAAAAACACACACTAGTGCGTGTTTCGCGGTGTTCTTCATGTTCTTGAAGATTTCCAGAATATGGGTCTGATTCGATCGAGTTTTGCTGCTGTTTAGGATGTGTAAGTGGCCATAACATGTCTCTAAACCTGATTTGTGTCAAGAATCGATGGTTTCCACTCATTTCTGACGTTTTTTTTCAAGGATTAAAGTTGCTGTGTTTTTTCCAAGTTTCAAGTGTTCTTCAAGTTCTTGAAGATGTTGAAGATGTTCTTAACGATCTGGTTCAGCTTGAAGATGCTCTTAACGACCTGAGTTCAGCTTGAAGATTTTCTTAACGACCCGCCCTTGTTCTTAACGATCAGGTTCTTAACAATCTGGGTTACGATCAGGTTGATGAACTTAACGATCAGATTATGTTCTTAACGATCTGACCTTAAGTCTTAACGATTTGGTCTTAGTCTTAATGACCTGGTGTTACCCTGAACGATCTGGTTGGTCTGAACGATTTGTTAGGCTGATCGTTCAAACTTAATCTAACGACTTGGGTTTCTGGGTTTTCGTTCGAGGTCATTTCAGAGAGTTTTGAACGTCCAGGGTTGTACAACATCGAGCTACGAGTCCAACGATATAAGATTCGTCAATTTTGGTTAAGTTTTGACCGAGTTATGGGTGTTTCACAGTTTTCCGGTGAAGTTCTTCATAAAGTCCAGTCGAATTAGGGTTTCTGGGTGGTTGGATTTTCTTTTGAGATGACGATGACGTGTCCGTCCCTCATTGGCTGTGGGGAGAATAATTATCTCTCCCTTGTCGGTCAAAACTGACATTCTCTTTCATTGTTGGCTGCTGATTGGTGAAGGAAGTCACGCCGTGGACCCCATCAGCTTCAATGAGCCGTTGAAAGACAAAGAAGAAGGGATACATACTTTTTTGTTGTCCGTTTGTCATTGGCTGAAACAAAAGCTAGTGGGACCACCTGGAGAGGAAAGCGCGTGGGCCAGAGCTGCCAAAGGAGCCGTTGGAGCATGCTTGTTGTGCGCCTCTGATTGGCCAGAACCAACTCACACGGATCACCTAATCTCAGCCATCAGATCGTATTTTTGCTAGCCGTTGGATCTGTTCTGTGTGTTTTCTCAGCTGCTTTCTAATTGGTTGCTGGGAGATTCACGTGGATCAGGCTTTGCAGCCTTCGGATCAGATTTTTCCCAACCGTCAGATCAGTTTAGAAGCTCATTCCTGATTGGTTGTTGTTAATTGACAAGGATCATGGTTTTTATATAGAGATTTAATTATAACCAGTGGAATTCTTCGGCAAATCTTTTCAAATACGGGTATTTTCTTATCAGTTTCTCGACAAGACTTACGAGATAACGCCCGAACGGAATTGCGAAAATTATTTTTATTGGTCAAGGATTTATTCCATTTTATTGGGGTTCTCGTTTATTGATGTCAGACGCAACGTTTTCTATCGACCACTGACAGGTTAGCTTTATTATCCGGTTAATTATGCAGCTTTCTCGTTATGTCTCACGGTGTATTTTTAGCTGATGCAGCGCGGATGTCAACAACCGGATTAACTGGAATCTCAGTTAATTATTGGAATTATTCGTTAAATCTCTCGAGGAGCCGTAACTTGTTGAAAATTGACGAAATTTTTCAGATCGCGCCGTTTTCGCCCGTTTAACTCAAAAATCTTTACGGAATTTATTTCCGAGCTCGTTTTTCTTCGCCCAAAATTACAAAGACTCCGGTTATCATTATTTTCACTCGGGATCTCAAATTTTCTCCGATTTGATGTTTATTTTTGCATCCAACCCCAGTCACGTGGAACAAGTGCAATATTTATGGATCATTCACAATTGTCAGCATCCGACTTCCGGTTTTTCGCGAGATTGTTCGATTTCAAGATTGTTTATCTGGTTTCTCTAGGCAACCGATCGCGACGGTTCGACTCTCCGCATCAGATTTTTACGCTTCCGACTGGATGTTTTTGGAGAGATTTAGAGAAATAAGAGGAATTATTATGGATTTGGATATCGGGTCAATTATTCGGAGTTGGAGCATTTTCAGTGTTTAATTGGTTTATCTGATTCAGTTTTTTTGCGGTTATGACTCCGATGTTCAGCATTTTCTCAGTATTGTACCCGACCGTGTGAACCGAGTGAGGTCAGCACTTGGATCTCGACTGGAGCAACGAGAACAGAAGAAGCTTATTCAGAGGGGGAATCTCTACAACAGATTGTCTCTGGTTTATCAGTTTCTCATTGAAGATGTACGACAGAGCGATTCTTCAGCAGTTGAACAGATTTGAAAGCATCAGTCAAGGGGGAACTGTTGGAACTAAATTCTATGTGACTAACGCCATCAAATCTGTTTACCGAAGCATTCGACTGAAGAATCCATGTGAATTGATTCAGAGACGCGGGTTGTGATGCTCGAGGCTTGCAGATTGGACCGAAGACCGTTTTCTGGAAAAGTCAACTGTTCGGGTCAACGGTCAACATAAAAGTCAACGGAAGATCGGTTCGAGCGAGTCAAGCTTCGGATTAATTAAATCAACTTTGATTTAATTAATATTTCATGTTATTTCATTTACTTGTAATTCTGTTCAGTTGTTATGTTTTTCTGTTGTTAGTCACCCTCACTATATATATAGTGAGGGTGCCCCATTCATTAAGGAGAGAGTCTTAGAGGGAGTCTCCAAATGTTGAGATGATGATTCTCTTGTAGAGTGTGAGATTTCCATTCTAGAGAGAGAGAGTGTGAGTCATGGATTTCTAGAGAGAGAGTGTTGTCATGATTTCTTGATTGTAATCATTCGATTAATGAAATCATTCGACTAGTTCATCATCTTTCTTATTGTTTGATTATTCTTGATTCATCTTCATCTTCATCTTCATCATTCTTGGGTTTTTTGAATCTGAACCTCGTTCTTTCTCAAGATCAGGATTCTTGTAGTGAGAATCGGTCCTGACAGAAACCAAAGACAAAGTATGGGCTTTTCACACAGATGGTTCTTCTAATGCCGACGGTTCAGGAGCAGGTCCGACATGATGCCTTCTTACCTCCCTTTTCTCCTAAAGGGTGTTTATTCTACTAAAAGTTGGAAAAAGTTAACATTTGTCTAATGCAGGCTTGATTCTAAAGAGTCCGGAAGGTGATGAGCTAACATATGCAATTGGCTTCAATTTCTCAACCTCAAATAATGAAGCTGAATATGAAGCATTGTTAGCAGGTCTGAACATTTAAAACTTCATAAGTCTTGATGCCTTTTTATTATTCTTTTCTAAAAAAAAAGTATGAGTATGAATATACTCATGCATCTGAACATTTGAAGTAAAGTATGTGCATTGACATATGCACATGCATTTACAACACCGGCATATGCGCATGCACCAGGAGAAGTTCAGTAAGCAAAGCACGTACACAAGCGGAATCCACATGCATTTGCTTTGCAAATGTTAACCGTAAAATTTCAAACACTGAAATGCATTTGTTTCAGGTTTAAGATTAGCCAAAAGGATGGGTGCAACACATTTGACAGCCTACGTGGATTCCTTGCTTGTTGCAAGCCAAATCGCTGGGACATATGAAGCAAAAGGCAAATACATGATGTTATATCTGCAGCAAGTACAAGAGTTAATAAAAACCTTTGACAAGTGTGAAGTCTTGCACATATCAAGAGCTCAAAATAGAAAAGCTGATGCGCTAAGCAAATTAGCATCAGTGGCATTTGAACATCTAGTAAAAGAGATCAGAGTGGAATTATTAGAATCTCCGACTGTCAATTTAAAAATAACTGCGGAAGTGCAAGTTCAAGAGGAAAGCTGGATGAGTCCCATTATTAAATATCTAACAGCCGGTGAATTACCAACTGATAAGGAACAAGCACGACAAGTGCGAGTGAATTCTCTACAGTATCAGATGCAAGGTAATGTTTTGTATAGGCGAAGTTTTTTAGGCCCTTTATTAAGATTCTTGACCCCAACTGAGGCTGACAAGATCGTCAAAGAAGTGCATGAAGGTATCTGTGGCATCCATGCAGGAGCGAAAATGGTAGTAGTAAAGATTATGAGCCTTGGTTATTATTGGCCAGGGATGTATCGTAGTACTTGGGAGGAACTTCGGAAATGTCAAGCTTGTCAAGCACATGCTCCTGTAAGCATGAGGGAAAAGAATGAGAAAATTCCTGTTACATCAACTTGGCCATTCCAAAAATGGGGAATGGACATAGTTGGTCCATTTCCACCTGCAAATGGCGGCGTAAATTTCCTTCTGGTAGCAATTGATTATTTCACAAAGTGGGTAGAGGCAAAACCTCTCGCTTGCATTTCCGGTGAACAAGTCAAGAAATTTGTATAGGAGCATATTGTTTGCCGTTTCGGGTTACCACTCTACATAATAACTGATAACGGACAACAATTTGCCGGAAATCCATTTGCTGAATGGTGTGAAGAACTTCATATAAACCAAATTTTCACATCCGTGGCACATCCACAGGCTAATGGGCAAGTGGAGAGAGCCAATCGAAGCCTCGTGGAGGGCATAAAGATGAGACTTGCGAAATTTGGTGGAAGTTGGGTGGATGAGCTACCACACGTTTTATGGGCTCATCGAACAATTCCGAAGACAAGTAATGGTGAAACACCTTTCAGTTTAGTGTATGGAACTGAAGCTGTTATCCCAGCTGAGATTGGGATACCTAGTCATCAGATGGAAGTGCGAGTGTCTAACAACGAGGAAGAATTAAGGACTAAACTTGATTAGGTTGAAGAACGGAGGGAGATTACTGCTATACGTGAAAGTCGATATAAAAAGGAATTGACTAAATACTATAATGCAAAGGTAAAGGTTCAGCAATACAAGGTGGGTGAATATGTTCTGAGGAGCAACGAAGTGAGCAGAGCACTTCTGTAACACCCCAAATTTTTTTAATAATATAGCGGAAGGCTTACGTGTAGTAATTTATATTAACCCATGGTTTTAGTAGTGTTAAGTGAAACATAATTTATATTAAAACACTTTTCATATACAAATTTGGGATATACTAATTATCCCCTAAAGTGTTTACAAAAGATTTGGGATGAGTCCATCACCCCATATTTAGGTCCCTATTACATTCCACCACTACCAAAACGTAATATAGACTCGATAACACATCACGTAGTCATCCTCGTACCACCAAATACATATCTCCAGGAGTCCCACTAGTTACCTGAAAAATAGTTTAAAACCACAAGTCAACACTAGGTTGGTGAGTCCATTAACAAAAACATTTGGTTACCACTTTATCATTTAGTCCCTTTTATTCAGTTCATGAATCAAAGAGTGAATCCAAATGGAGAATATATCTGGTTCGTAAACTAGCTAGGTTTACGATGCACAAACTAAACGCAAGCTTTAAATCAAAACTACACCCATATTCGATCGTATTTCTCACCATGTTTCGCGATCAGAGCGACTGATCAGTGAGTACGGGTGGTCAACCCTAGTAGATCTACCAATACATCTCACGCTACATTAATGATCTAGAAGGCATTGTTCTAAATTCCAAATTCCAAATTCTACAATAGTATAGGCCTTACTCATCTTGTTATGAGCGTGCGCCGACACTCACGAATAATTTCGTACCCACAATATTCTTAGTCAATCATTCATTTCAAATCACATATACAATGATAATAATAAGCCCATAATATTTAACAAAATGTATTCATTCCAAATTGGGGCTTTAAGTTAGTAAACTCACATTTTCCTTATCGTGCGTTTGTGCTTCTAATTGTGTGATTTCGAGAACCTTGATCCTATTTCCCATTAATATCAGATTATTATGCAATTCTACATTAACTAATGTGGCAAATTCTGAAATTTTAGAATATTAGGGCAAAATGATGATTTTGCCCTTATTCGACTAATTTCGACAAATAAGGCGAAAGAAACTATTCTTTGCTCATGAAATTTTATGCTAAGGCTCAATATAAGTTATTATACTTAATTAACATTATTCCAAACGTTATAGCACTTATTTTCTAATTTTTCTCTATTTTATGCTAAATTACTCGTTTTTACGTCTTTTCGGTGATGGTTTTTATCCAATTTTTCTCCAATACTTAAGTTTCCATTTTCACAACATTAATATATGTTTTTAAGGCTTTTTTAGTCTGTTCCAAGTCTTTTTAGCTACTTATCTCAATTTATTTTCCTATTTTGTACCATATTTTTACTAATTTACACGTTTTAATGCATAATTTTTACCATTTAAGGGTTCGGGTGCCATTTTTACCTAGATTTTAAATTATTCTCACTTATACTTGTTACCTACTATCCAAAATAAGTCCTCAATTTATTTCATATTATTTCTCCAATTAATTCTATTTTTAAGCATTTTTAGCCATTTTTAAGCACATAATTCTAATTTAATTATTAAATAAATTCCAAAAATTCTAAAATATTTTTATAACCATTCTATACTGATTAACAATCTTATGCTACTGACCTAATTTAAATTTTCGGATTTTTGCTATATTCTCGCATTTTATAACCATTTAATGCATTAAAGTCATTAAAAGTCTAACTCTACATCATTTAATTTATAACCATACATGGGGTATCTTTACTCCAAGTTTTTAATACTAGATTTGGTCACTTTTCACCATAAGTATTCTGACCTCTAATGAATTTTTATAATTTTTATCTATTTTATATAATATTTACATAATTAACTTCATAATTTTTCAAGTATTATATATTTAATGTGTACCGCTCGTGTTTCCTCATGACCGGCCATTATAGGCGGAATTACTATGAGAAATAGTCACGGGGTTTATCTTAGTGACAATCGTTACCGACCGTGTAGGCGTCATTGATGACCATGACGCGGGTTTACTACAATTGTAACACTAAATCTTGATTTTATTTAACCTTTTTGTCCCAAATTCAAGTAATATATATATATATATATATATATATATATATATATATATATATATTTATTTACAATTTTCGGATTTTTATTTAAAATCCAAGGGTTTCATACCCTATTATCATGTATATTCATATCATCAACATCATTCAAAGATCAAATACTAGCAAAACATAATCATAAACACATAAAATCACATAAAATCATGATTTTTGTTCATGCATGTGTTATCAAGTTACTAGTTTTTATTTTTCAATCAAGAACTTTGTATTTCATCTTAAGACATCCATTTAATCTTTCATAAAACTCATGTTTAATGCTTAGATTTAACATGCATGTGGGTTTTTAGATGATCAAACCCTAACACCAAGCATTATACACACTCACGGAATTTAGGTTGTGTGTGTGTGGGTTTTTCACACAAATCTTTGAGTGTTCATGCTTGAATCATCCAAATCCACCATAACTTAGTTAGATCTTGATGTTGATCATGGAAAACCACTTGATTTGGATGTGGGTTTCGAAAATTGTAGAAGATCTAGATGAGTTTTCTTACTTGAAGCTAGAGAGAGAGTAAGAGTTCTTGAGTGTTCTTGAGTGTTCTTGAGAGTTCTTGAGTATTCTTGAGTATTAAAAGAAAATGGAGGAAACTTGATATTGTGTGTGTGTGTTTTCTAGTGAGAGAGTGAGATGAGAAGAAAGTGAGAGAAGGGGGGGGGGGGGGGGGTTCGGCCGAGATATAGAGGGAAAGAGGAGAGTGTTTTAATTTTATTTTATATAAGTTTCTTTGTATTAATGTATTGCATGTATAGGTTATAAATTTTGAAATGTAATCATAACATATATTAATCTCATAACCAATACATCACCTCCCATTATTATAACTTGTTAGACACACTTGTACATATACATATATATACGCTTAGAACCGTATAATCATTTTTCAGTTTCGTCACACTTGGTCGGTGACCAAAAGTAGTGACGTTTTTACACGGTTTGGTTCCATTTTCGCGTAATTTTACTAATTCATCACTAACTGAATGTAAAACCTTTTCTAAAGGTTCTAACTTATACTAAACTCAATGTCTAAACAAAACGAAATATTTTATTCGTTTAGTTGGTCGGTTCACAGTGACGAGACTTTATCTAATTTATAATATTCAAATAATCCACATAATCATAATTAATTCTAATTAAGTCTAAATAAATCCTAAATTATCATTTTTAATCTAAAATTAAAGTGACAGCTGTCACAGTCTCCCCTGGTTTAAGAAATTTCGTCCCGAAATTTTAATGAATCGTACCTTTCTGCCTTCGACGAAATAGCTGGGGATATTTCTTTTCCATTTGATCCAATCTTTCCCATGTGATTTCTGGACCATACTTGGAATTCCAGCGAACTTTCACCAGCTTGATACGACTTCGTCGAAGCTTCTGAACCTTCCAATCTAAAATTTCAACAGGTTCCTCACTGAACCTAAGTTTGTCATCGATTTGAACCTCTCCTGCAGGTATGATCAATGTTTCATCGGATAAACATTTCTTTAAGTTGGACACGTGGAATACATCATGTACCCCTTCCAACTCAGGAGGAAGTAATAGTCTATATGCCACGGGGCCTATATGAGCTGTTATTTCGAAAGGTCCAATATAACGAGGACTCAACTTACATCTCTTACCAAATCTAATGATACCTTTCCAGGGAGAAACTTTCAACATGACACGATCTCCTACATTAAAGACTAAGGGGCGTCGTCTATTATCTGCATAACTCTTTTGCCTATCGGCCGCTGCCTTCAATCTTTCCCGTATCATTACTATTTGATCGGTAGTTTCCAGAATAACTTCTGGGCCTGTTAATTGCTTTTCACCAATTTCAGCCCAACACAGAGGGGATCTACATTTCCTTCCATATAGAGCTTTAAATGGTGCTGCTTTGATGCTAGAGTGGTAACTGTTATTGTAAGAAAACTCTGCCAAAGGTAGGTGAGTATCCCAATTACCACCAAAATCAATAGCACAAGCCCTTAACATATCCTCCAGGGTTTGAATCGTTCTTTCACTCTGACCATCAGTCTGGGGATGATAAGTCGTGCTCATATCCAAATGGGTACCCATTTTCTCTTGAAACGATTGCCAAAAATGAGCGGTGAATGACCGTCCCTATCTGAAATAATAGATACTGGAACTCCATGGCGAGCTACGATCTCTTTCACATACAGTTTAGCTAAAGTTTCTGCATCAGTTTTCTCTTTCATGGGTATGAAATGAGCTGACTTGGTCAATCTGTCGACAATCACCCAAACTGTGTCATTCAATTCCCTGTTGTCGGACGAGGCAGTTTCGTTATGAAATCCATTGCGATATTCTCCCATTTCCAAACTGGTATCTTAGGCTGCTGCAACAAACCAGGTGGTTTCTTATGCTCTGCCTTTACCTTGGAGCAAGTGAGACATTTATTTACGTATATCGCAATATCACATTTCATGTTGGGCCACTAATAGAATTCTCAAAGGTCTTTGTACATTTTTGTAGCACCAAGATGAATCGAATATTTCAACTTATGTGCTTCATCAAGGATTAAACTATGAAGATTTTTGTACTTCGGAACCCATATTCTATTCTTAAAGTAGCTAATACCGTCTGCTTTAGGCTCTAACTCGCACTCTAAGCCTCGAAGTCCTTCATTCCTCAAGTGATGCTCCTTTAAGGCTTCTTGTTGGGCAATCCGAATCTTCTCTGATAGATTCATTTGTATTGTTAATCCTAAAGCACGTACACGCAATGGTTTGGTCCTTTCCTTCCTGCTTAGTGCATTTGCCATTACATTGGCTTTCCCGGGGTAATACTTAATATCGTAATCATAGTCGTTAAGTAATTCCATCCAGCATCGCTGTCTCATAATAAGATCCTTTTGATTGAATATATGCTGCAGACTTTTGTGATCGGTGAAAATCACACACTTGGTGCCATATAAGTAATGCCTCCAAATATTTAGAGCAAATACTACAGCTCCAAGCTCCAGGTCATGCGTTGTGTAGTTTTTCTCATGCACTTTAAGTTGTCGTGATGCATAAGTACGCAACCGAGACCTAGTTTAGACGCATCACAATAGACTACAAAACCATCTGTTCCTTCTGGTAGGGTCAAAATGGGTGCACTACACAGCTTTTGCTTTAATAATTGAAAAGCGTCTTCTTGCTTTTGCGTCCATTCATAGCTCTTATCCTTTTGAGTGAGCATTGTCAATGGTTGAGATATCCTGGAGAAATTCTCAATAAATCTCTTATAGTATCCAGCCAATCCTAAAAATTGGCGTACCTCTGTTGGAGATTTTGGCGTCTCCCAATTCTTCACTGCTTCAATTTTAGATGGGTCCACGTGTATGTCTTTTTCATTTATGACATGACCGAGAAAGTGGACTTCTCTCATCCAAAAGTCACATATACAAAATTTTGCGTAAAGCTTCTCTTGCCTTAATATATCTAAGACTAATCTCAGATGAGTTTCATGGTCTTCCTTGGTTTGTGAGTAAATAAGAATATCGTCTATAAATACTATCACAAACTTATCTAAATAAGATTTGAAAACCCTATTCATAAGATCCATGAATATCGCTGGTGCATTTGTCAATCCAAATGGCATAACTAAGAACTCGTAATGACCGTAACGTGTCCTAAATGCGGTCTTAGGAACGTCTTCATCTGCGATTCTCAATTGATGATATCCAGATCTTAAATCAATCTTAGAGTAATACGTGGATCCTTGCAATTGGTCGAACAAATCATCAATCCAGCTTGTTCAACTCTCTGTAATCTATGCACATTCTAAACGAACCATTTTTCTTCTTTACGAACAATACTGGGGCTCCCCAAGGTGAATAACTTGGTCGAATGAATCCTTTATCCAAAAGCTCCTGGAGTTGATTTGACAACTCTTGCATTTCCGAGGGTGCTAAACGATAAGGAGATTTGGCTATGGGTGCAGAACCAGGGATAAGGTCAATCTTAAATTCTATCTGTCTAACTAGTGGTAGTCCAGGTAGATCTTCTGGAAATACATCGGAGTATTCCCGAACTACAAGGATTTCCTCTAACTTTCGCGTTTTAGCCTTTGTGTCCATAACATTAACTAAAAATGCAGGATAGTTCTTTCTCAACATCTTCCGCATTTTCATAACGCTTATGACCTTAACTTTGGCTCCTCCTTTATCACCTTGAATCATTAAGACCTTGCCGTCTAGAATCGGTATACGTATCGACTTATCAGAACATATAATCTCTGCGCCGTTCTTTGATAGCCTATCCATTCCGACCACGATGTCGAAACTTCCTAGGTTAACGGGTAACAGATCGATGTCAAAACTACTATCTCCTAGAATCATGCTACACCTACGGAGAACCTCATTGGTTTCTATTAAATCTCCATTGGCCAATTCTATCAAATATTTCTTATTTAATTTACTAGCCTTAACTCCTAACAAGGGTCTAAACTTCTTTGAAACAAAACTAAGATCAGCGCCAGTGTCGAAGAGTACGTAAGCATAATGATTGTTAACTAGGAACGTACCAGTAACAACTGTAGGGTCTTCCCTGGCAGCTCCTGTACCCATCTCAAATGCTCTACCCTTGTTATTCTGGCCTCTGGGTTTAGTGCAGTCCCTACTCAGGTGTCCAACTTCCCTGCAATCAAAGCATTTGCCGCTCCTCTTATCTTCTTCAGTTGGAATCTTAGCATAGCAATCCTGGAGCAGATGTCCGAAGCGGTGACACCTAGTGCATTTCTTGCATACTCCTCCGTGATTCCTTCCGCACGTCTTACATGCTGGTTTCGGATTTGCTTCCTCAGCTTTCTTGTCCATGGTGGCCGCAAACACTTGACCCGATTTCTTATTCCTCTTATTTTTCTCACTCCTGCCTTGCTTCTTGAATTTTCTCTTTCTGCGAGATTCTGGGTCGGTCGTCTTGGAAGATTCACCCTTCTTTCCCAGAATACCGTCTCGCACTGCATCATCAGTCAGTGACTTGGATATGGATATTGCGTTCTGGATTGTGCTAGGGTTGGCTGACGTAACCATGCTCCTGATTTGAGGAACTAATCCCCATATGTACCTCTCAATACGCGCGTATTCTGGAGTAACCATACGTGGCACCAATCTATCTAAATCCATGAATCGAGTAGTATACTCTCTAATCCTAGCGTCTATCATCTTATGATTCCAAAATTCGGTCTCAAGTTTCTGAATTTCCAGTCGTGGGCAATACTCTCGTATTAGCATCTCTTTCAGTTCTTCCCAAGAGAGTTTTTTCGCCACATCATCTCCTAGTGCTTTCACTTGAGCGTTCCACCACGTGAGAGCTTCATTGTGAAACGAGCAAGTAGCGTACATTACTTTCTGGTTGGCACTACAACCACTAATCGCCATGACAGACTCCATCTTCTCGTTCCAACGTACGATATCAAGCGGTCCTTCCAAACCGGTAAACGAACGCGGATGACAGCCTTGGAACGTATTATAGGAACAACCAATTGTTTGACCACCTGAGCTTCGATCTTGTGGTCCATGTTCTCGCCCGGCGTTCACATTGCGGTCTGCTATTGCTCCTTACACTCGTTGGGAAATGAGCTGTGTCAGTTCCTCTTCAGTTTTTGGAAATCCGGCGTTTGAACCATGAGCACCTAGATCAGCTTTAGTTGCCATTGTTATCTATCATTTTGATGATAGTAATTTAGATTAATTGGTCGCTTATGGCGGAAAATAAGGAAGTGCATATATATATACATAATAACTAAGGGAATATTTTTAAATACTACTAATCATGCATTCATTTAAACCAAATTCAATATCTTAAGTGGGTTCACATCCCACATTCAAATATTCAAATTAAACATGCAATCCAAATAGTTTCAAAATAACCCAATTCAAACACCAACAAACAATCACAAATTACTGGAGACCCATTGCATCCTTCATCCTCCTGTCGCTCTCCTCGAGCTCATTGATTCGATAATGCATCTTGTCCAAGGATCCCTTGTCCAAGAGGCAAACCAGTTCAATGAGTTGCAGTTACCCGATCGCCCGGTTGACCTTTCTTTTCAAACCAATGAGTTCTTCATTGATTTTCGCAATCCGGCGATCAGTTCCACTGCCAGGAGTATTTCCGCCTTCTCAAACCGTTGCCATAGGTTGGGATTCCTCAATCATCGGAGCCTTACCCTTCTCCTCTCGAGTAAACTTTCCCTTGCGACGGCGAGTGTAAATCTGAAGAGGTAACCCTTTCTCGCGCCACGTGGGTAACTCGAGCAAGGATGGCGGCAACTCCCACCTATCAGCTTTTCCCGACATATCTCCTTCTGGTTCTCCCATCTCCTCGCTTGGCTCACTTTCAGATTCACTAAGCCACCCATTTCCAGAGTAAGCCCATATTGAATCTTCCTCCGTCCCAAATGAGGCGAAGGTTGGAGATATCAGTTGTTTCGGTTCAACGACAGCGTTTTGAGGCACACCCTCAGAGTCATTGTCTATGACGAAAATATTCCTTCGGTAGGGCGAAATCTGAAATTAAACAAGCAATTAAATAATTAGCAATAAATTAACAAATTATAAACAAAATGAACAAATAATCTTTACCATAGGATGCCTGGCGATTTGGATTGGTGTACTTTCGTTACACGTGCTATCTCTTGTCATATTTCTCATTCGTTAGGTTATAGTTTAAAATTTATAAAAATATTTTTGGGTTCCCTATAACCTGAGGCTCTGAGACCACTTTCTGTAACACCCCAAAAAATTTTAATAATATAGCGGAAGGCTTATGTGGTAGTAATTTATATTAACCCATGGTTTTAGTAGTGTTAAGTGAAACATAATTTATATTAAAACACTTTTCATATACAAAATTGGTATATACTAATTATCCCCTAAAGTGTTTACAAAAGATTTGGGATGAGTCTATCACCCCATATTTAGGTCCCTATTACATGCCACCACTACCAAAATGTAATATAGACTCGATAGCACATCACGTAGTAATCCTCGTACCACCAAATCCATATCTCCAGGAGTCCCATTAGTTACCTGAAAAATAGTTTAAAACCACAAGTCTACACTAGGTTGGTGAGTCCACTAACAAAAACATTTGCTTACCACTTTATCATTTAGTCCCTTTTATTCAATTCATGAATCAAAGAGTGAATCAAATGGAGAATATATCTGGTTCATAAACTAGCTAGGTTTACGATGCACAAACTAAACGCAAGTTCTAAATCAAAACTAGACTCATATTCGATCATATTTCTCACCATGTTTCGCGATCAGAGCGACTGATCAGTGAGTACGGGTGGTCAACCCCAGTAGATCTACCAATACATCTCATGCTACATTAATGATCTAGAAGGCATTGTTCTAAATTCCAAATTCTACAATAGTATAGGCCTTGCTCATCTTGTTATGAGAGTGCGCCGACACTCACAAATAATTTCGTACCCACAATATTCTCAGTCAGTCATTCATTTCAAATTGCATATTCAATGATAATAATAAGCCCAAAATATTTAACAAAATGCATTCATTCCAAATTGGAGCTTTAAGTTAGTAAACTCACCTTTGCCTTATCGTGCGTTTGTGATTCTAATTGTGTGATTTCGAGAACCTTGATCCTATTTCCCATTAATATCAGATTAGTATGCAATTCTACATTAACTAATGTGGCAAATTCTGAAATTTTAGAATATTCGGGCAAAATAACGATTTTGCCCTTATTTGACTAATTTCAACAAATAAGGCGAAAGAAACTATTCCTTGCTCATGAAATTTTATGTTAAGGCTCAATATAAGTTATTATACTTACTTAACATTATTCCAAACATTATAGCACTTATTTTCTAATTTTTCTCTATTTTATGCTAAATTACCCGTTTTTATGTCTTTTCGGTGACGGGTTTTATCAAATTTTTCTCTAATACTTAAGTTTCCATTCTCACAACATTACTATATGTTTTTAAGGCTCTATTAGTATGTTCCAAGTCTTTTTAGCTACTGATATCAATTTATTTTCCTATTTATACCTTATTTTTACTAATTTACACGTTTTAATGCATAATTTTTACCATTTAAGGGTTCGGGTGCCATTTTTACCTAGATTTTCAATTATTCTCATTTATACTTGTTACCTACTGTCCAAAATAAGTCCTCAATTTATTTCATATTATTTCTCCAATTTATTCTATTTTTAAGCATTTTTAGCCATTTTAAGCACATAATTCTATTTTAATTATTAAATAAATTCCAAAAATTCTAAAATATTTTTATGACCATCGTTACCGACCGTGTAGGCGTCATTGACGACCATGAGGCGGGTTTACTATAATTGTAACACTAAATCTTGATTTTATTTAACCTTTTTGTCCCAAATTCAAGTATATATATATATATATATTTATAATTTTCAGATTTTATTTAATTTCCAAGGGTTTCATACCCTATTATAATGTATATTCATATCATTAAACATCATTCAAAGATAAAATACTAGCAAAACATAATCATAAACACATAAAATCACATAAAATCATGATTTTTGTTTATGCATGTGTTATCAAGTTACTAGTTTTTATTTTTCAATCAAGAACTTTGTATTTCATTTTAAGACATCCATTTAATCTTTCATAAAACTCATGTTTAATGCTTAGATTTAACATGCATGTGGGTTTTAAGATGATCAAACCCTAACACCAAGCATTACACACACTCACACACACTCACGAAATTTAGGTTGTGTGTATGGGTTTTTCATACAAATCTTTGAGTGTTCATGCTTGAATCATCCAAATCCACCAAATCTAAGTTAGATCTTGATGTTGATCATGGAAAACCACTTGATTTGGATGTGGGTTTCGAAAATTGTAGAAGATCTAGATGAGTTTTCTTACTTGAAGCTAGAGAGAGAGTAAGAGTTCTTGAGTGTTCTTGAGTATTCTTGAGTATTGAAAGAAAATGGAGGAAACTTGATATTGTGTGTGTGTCTTTTCTAGTGAGAGAGTGAGATGAGAGAAAGTGAGACAGGGGGAGGGGGGTTCGGCTGAGATATAGAGGGAGAGAGGAGAGTGTTTTAATTTTTTTTATAAGTTTCTTTGTATTAATGTATTGCATGTATAGGTTATAAATTTTGAAATGTAATCATAACCTATATTAATCTCATAAGCAATACATCACCTCCCATTATTATAACTTGTTACACACACTTGTACATATACATATATATACACGACATGCATGCATACATACACATATTCTTTCAATTTTTATAAACTTCTAGTTAATACACAATGTATGTCGTGTTTTACAAATATTTTTCCGAATCCAATAAATTCAAATAATTATATCAAAATTCATGAATTTAAATTACGCTCAGAACCGTATAATCATTTTTCAGTTTCGTCACACTTGGTCGGTGACCAAAAGTAGTGACGTTTTTACACGGTTTGGTTCCATTTTCGCGTAATTTTATTAATTCATCACTAACCGAATGTAAAACCTTTTATAAAGGTTCTAACTTATACTAAACTCAATGTCTAAACAAAACGAAATATTTTATTCGTTTAGTTGGTTGGTTCACAGTGACGAGACTTTATCTAATTTACAATATTCAAATAATCCACATAATTCTAATTAAGTCTAAATAAATCCTAAATTATCATTTTTAATCTAAAATTAAAGTGACGGATGTCACAGTCTCCCCTGGTTTAAGAAATTTCGTCCCGGAAATTTAATGAATCGTACCTTTCTGCCTTCGACGAAATAGCTGGGGATATTTCTTTTCCATTTGATCCAATCTTTCCCATGTGAATTCCGGACCATACTTGGAATTCTAGCGAACTTTCACCAGCTTGATACGACTTCGTCGAAGCTTCTGAACCTTCCAATCTAAAATTTCAATAGGTTCCTCACTGAACCTAAGTTTGTCATCGATTTGAACCTCTCCTGCAGGTATGATCAATGTTTCATCGGATAAACATTTCTTTAAGTTGGACACGTGGAATACATCATGTACCCCTTCCAACTCAGGAGGAAGTAATAGTCTATATGCCACGGGGCCTATATGAGCTGTTATTTCGAAAGGTCCAATATAACGAGGACTCAACTTACCTCTCTTACCAAATCTAATGATACCTTTCCAGGGAGAAACTTTCAACATGACACGATCTCCTACATTAAAGACTAAGGGGCGTCGTCTATTATCTGCATAACTCTTTTGCCTATCGGCCGCCTCCTTCAATCTTTCCCATATCATTACTATTTGATCGGTAGTTTCCAGAATAACTTCTGGGCCTGTTAATTGCTTTTCACCAATTTCAGCCCAACACAGAGGGGATCTACATTTCATTCCATATAGAGCTTCAAATGGTGCTGCTTTGATGCTAGAGTGGTAACTGTTATTGTAAGAAAACTCTGCCAAACGTAGGTGAGTATCCTAATTACCACCGAAATCAATAGCACAAGCCCTTAACATATCCTCCAGGGTTTGAATCGTTCTTTCACTCTGACCATCAGTCTGGGGATGATAAGTCATGCTCATATCCAAATGAGTACCCATTTTCTCTTGAAACGATTGCCAAAAATGAGCGGTGAATCGACCATCCCTATCTGAAATAATAGATACTGGGACTCCATGGCGAGCTACGATCTCTTTCAGATATAGTTTAGCTAAAGTTTCTGCATCAGTTTTCTCTTTCATGGGTATGAAATGAGCTGACTTGGTTAATCTGTCGACAATCACCCAAACTGTGTCATTCCCTGTTGTCGTACGAGGCAGTTTCGTTATGAAATCCATTGCGATGATCTCCCATTTCCAAACTGGTATCTTAGGCTGCTGCAACAAACCAGGTGGTTTCTTATGCTCTGCCTTTACCTTGGAGCAAGTGAGACATTTATTTACGTATATCGCAATATCACCTTTCATGTTGGGCCACCAATAGAATTCTCGAAGGTCTTTGTACATTTTTGTAGCACCAGGATGAATCGAATATTTCGACTTATGTGCTTCATCAAGGATTAAACTATGAAGATTTTTGTACTTCGGAACACATATTCTATTCTTAAAGTAGCTAATACCGTCTGCTTTAGGCTCTAACTCGCACTCTAAGCCTCGAAGTCCTTCATTCCTCAAGTGATGCTCCTTTAAGGCTTCTTGTTGAGCAATCCGAATCTTCTCTGATAGATTCGTTTGTATTGTTAATTCTAAAGCACGTACACGTAATGGTTTGGCCCTTTCCTTCCTGCTTAGTGCATCTGCCACTACATTGGCTTTCCCGGGGTGATACTTAATATCGCAATCATAGTCGTCAAGTAATTCCATCCAGCGTCGTTGTCTCATATTAAGCTCCTTTTGATTGAATATATGCTGCAGACTTTTATGATCGGTGAAAATCACACACTTGGTGCCATATAAGTAATGCCTCCAAATCTTTAGAGCAAATACTACAGCTCCAAGTTCCAAGTCATGCGTTTTGTAGTTTTTCTCATGCACGTTAAGTTGTCGTGATGCATAGGCTATAACTTTGTCGTGTTGCATAAGTACGCAACCGAGACCTAGTTTAGACGCATCACAATAGACTACAAAACCATCTGTTCCTTCTGTTAGGGTCAAAATGGGTGCACTACACAGCTTTTGATTTAGTAATTGAAAAGCGTCTTCTTACGTTTGCGTCCATTCATATTTCTTATCCTTTTGAGTGAGTATTGTCAACGGTTGAGCTATCCTGGAGAAATTCTCAATAAATCTCCTATAGTATCCAGCCAATCCTAAAAATTGGCGTACCTCTGTTGGAGATTTTGGCGTCTCCCGATTCTTCACCGCTTCAATTTTAGATGGGTCCACGTGTATGCCTTTTTCATTTATGACATAACCAAGAAAGTGGATTTCTCGCATCCAAAAGTCACATTTAGAAAATTTTGCCTCCAAGAGAAGTTTGGAAACGTTTTTGGAGGACAAGAGACCTGAAGGATCACCCAACCAGCGCCACTGACCATCATCTAGGGCCAACAAAGCATCCAACCTGACCTCCTTCTTGAGCACAAGGGCTTCAATTCGGGAGATGTTAGCCCAAACCCCCCGAGCATCCCTTTTTAACTGGAACCAGGCCCATGGGGTTAGGACCACCGTGAAAGGCAGCAATGACCCTCCTCCAAAGAGCATCTTTTTCCACATTAAATCTCCAATTCCATTTAGTCAGGAGAGACCGGTTTTTGACCTCCAAGGGAACCACCCCAAGACCCCCATCTTTCACCGGTAAAAAGAGGATTTTCTCGCTTTATCCAATTGATTCTTTTTCTCTCCGGGCACCCCCCCCCCCCCAAGGAAATTAAATCTAATCGACTCAATTCCTTTGAGGAATTTGGCAAGAGCTTTAAAAAAGAAGAAGAAATAGAGAGGAATACTATCCAGCACCGCTTTCACCAAGACAAGCCTACTGGCCCAACAAGAGCCTAGCTGCCTTCCAGCCCGAGAGCCGAGCCTCGAAAGCATCAGTCACCGACTTCCAAGCAGCCACCCAGTTCATGTTATCTCTAACGCTTAGCCCCAAATTAGAAAAAGGAAGGTCTCCTACCTTGCAACTTAAACGGGAGGCAAAAAGCGACACTTCCTCCACCAAACAATTTAACCTAAACAAAGAACACTTCCAAAGATTAACACGGAGCCCCGATACAAGAAATAAGGCCCTCATAAGCTGGTTAAGGTTTAAAACATTACTTTCAGACCAAAATCCAAGGACTAACGCGTCATCGCGAATAAAAGGTTCGAGAGAACCGGACCTCTATTAGGAAGGAGAATCTGATCGGAAATACCCACCCGACAAGCTTTCTCCATTAACCAAGAAAAGGCTTCCATAACTAGGATGAATAATAAAGGGGATAGAGGATCACCTTTTCTTAACCCTCTAGTGCATTGGAACTCCCAAGTAGGCGAACCGTTGATTAAAACCGAAGCACGGGAGGAAGCAAGAATTCCATTCACCCACTCACACCATTTAGGAGGAAAACCCATTTGCTCCTTTATGGAGAACAAGATAGACCATTCTACCCAGTCAAGAGCTTTCTCAAAATCGATTTTGAAAAGCAAAGCTTTGAACTTAGACCTCTTGCACCATGAAACCACCTCATTCACAATGAGAGGGCCATCGATAATATTTTTTTCGTCACGAAAGCCATTTGGAGTCAGAGACAATAGAACCTATCACCAACTTCATTCTATTTGCCAAGACCTTGGAAATAACTTTAGAAACACAACCTACTAGACTAATAGGTCTAAAGTCGTTGGGTGGGGTGGGGGGGTGGGGGGGGGGGGATTGGAGATCTCTAATCTTAGGCACGAGATGGATGAAGAAGAACCACATTCTTGACTGATTTTGCCACTTTTCGGAAAACCGAAACAGAATATCATAGAAATCTTGTTCAAACATACCCCAAAAGAACTTAAGAAAACCAAACCCAAACCCGTCAGGGTCCGGCGTTTTATCGCTACCGCATAACCAAACAATGTCCTTTATTTCCTTTTTGGAGAAAGGGGCAACTAAAAGGGATTTATCCAGCTTCGATAAGGAGCTGATGCCATCACAACGCATAACATCCTCTCAAATCCGCTACACCAAAAGTAATTCCTGAAAAAACACCACACCTCATTTTTGATAACTTTGGGGTCTTCCACCCATCTCCCGCCAATATTTAAGCCATTAATCCTCCCCCTGGCCAAGTTTCGATTGACGATAACATGAAAGTAAGAGGAGTTTTCATCTCCCTCGAGACACCATTTCGTTCTAGATTTTGTTTTAACCTCCTCCAAAGATTTAGATTCAAGGTCTTTAAGAGAGGATTTCATACGAGCCCATTCATCAATTTCTGATTCTGACATAGGCCTGGATTCACCCATAGAGTCCCACCAATTACACTCCTCCTCCAATCTAGCTCGAATACCTTTAGAGGAATCCTTGGAACTTTTGTTCCATACCTTGAACTTGGATTTAATTGCCCTGAGTTTAGCCATCAAACGTTTATCCGAGGGTAGAACCGGAAGGGACGAGGCCCTAAGTAGACCAAAGAAGAGCGTAGAAACAAGGAAAAGTGGTCAGAGCAAAGGCGAGGAAGAGCTAAAAGAAGAGGAGTGAGGCCATTTCTATTTAAAACTCAAGCAAATCAAAACCCTGTCGATCTTACTGAAATTTTTTCCGTTGCCATGGGAGTAGGTAAACCGTAACCCGCCCATGTGAAATTCCGATAGCCCGACTCTATCAATGAAAGCGTTAAAGGCCAAAGCCCCATACGGGTGGAATTCAGAATGGAGGTAATTCGTCCTCTTCCCAAACCTCATTGAAATCACCACACATAACCCAGATCCCCTCCCTGGACCAACGGATAGGCACTAGCTTATCCCATACCCCTATCTTTTTCCTGAGATCATGGGGAGAGTAGATATTTGCAATATTGAAGGAATCCAAAGATCCCACAACCCTACCCGACACCACCATACAGTGTTCGTCTTTGATTATCTCCCCGACCATGAACACGGAGGGGTTCCAATAGCAAGCGATACCCCCAGAGCGACCTCGGGCGTCAACCCAATCACTAGTAGCTCCAGATCGACCCCAAAGCCGGTGAAACTGAATACGATTACCATCCAAAAACTGAGTTTCCTGCAGACTAGTAACGGAGATATTATACCTGGCCCTAATTTTGGAGATCCAAGCCAGTTTATTATCATCCCTCACCCCACGGATATTGGCACATAGAAGATCCATTAAACTTCATCAGCGGACTCCTCCTCAGCGATCTGATCTTCAACGAGAGCTTTAAAATCCCTAAGGTTGATGTTAACACTATGTCTAAAAGTGGCTTTAGCCATGGTTTTTTCGAAAACGCCTAGCCACGGTTTACAAAAAACATGGCTAAAGGTAAGAAAAACTAGTTTTAGCCACACATAATTTGTACCCGTGGCCAAATATGTAGCCTTTGGACCCTTTTTGCCACGTATTTTTTTGTTTATGTGACAACAACAATCAGGTGCAGAAGCTTTAGCCACTGTTTTACAAAAATATGTGGCATTTATTTGTCACACTTACAAAAGAGTTGCGAAATGCACCAAACGGCCACGGATTTTTTATGATTTTTTATGATTTTTTATTCATGTGACCATAAACGAATATATATGATACCTTTGGCCACGCATATAAAATGTTGTGTGACGGAATAGTAGATTTTGTAGTTAGTAAAAAAAATCGAATTGTTAAGTATATATTATGTGTGGCTAAATGTGAGCAACGTCGACTGTTTTTAATTAGTTATGTGGCTAAAAGCTAGTACATATGGCCACTTATATTAGGTTGTATGACTAAATAGTACAGTGCTCATGCTCTTTTGTCACACTTACAAAAGAGTGGAGAAAGGAAACGATTTGTTTTCCCGACAAGATGAAGCGGAGAAGATATATGAATAGGCAACGACGGATATAAATGATTACTTGACGTCTAATCTCTATCTACCACCTCGAGTTTCGGATATAACTAATTTTTTATCATCATCATCACCATATAGGCCGTTTATCTCTCTCTCAGTTTTTGTTCTATCATGCCCCTCTGAAAATGTGGCATTTGCATCCTCTGAATGTGAACGATAGCCCCAAATACGGTAAGTAATCATCTATAGGCACTAAAATTCGAATTCTTTAATGTGGAATTCTCTGATTTGGTTATTTTCTTGGACAGGGGAAGATTTCAGTCTGTTTACTTTGGTGATCTATCACCAGGGATATTTTGCGAGCCTCAATGGCAGGATACAATACATCGATGGGAGGATTCGCTACTTTGATTAGGTGGAGATTACCTCCTTCTCTTTCGATGATCTAGGTCAAATGGTATCTGACCTAGGTTATGACTTGAGCAATTTTGACCCTTACCTGAGGATCCTAGGGTTGTCTTTAGATATGGACTGGTTCCATTCCCCGATGATGATCCGAGGGATGTCAGGGCCATGCCCCTGCATGTCAAGGACGATGAGGTCATCTCCATCTACCTCGATGGAGATTTGGAGGTGTCTTCCTCCTATGAAAGTAGCTTGTTTTAAGTTGTATTTTTTTGTATCATAACATATTTGTAATTAATTAATGGATATATATGGAATCATATCTTTTGGATTATATATGAAAATGTTATGTGTTATGCATCCGATGTGTGTTTTGACTCTTCTTCCTGAAGAATTCTAGTTCATCTGGTTATCTTCTTTTGCTTCTCTAGTTTACCGATTAACTCTTCATCCTGAAGAACTCAAGTTCATTTGGTTCTATTCTTCTTCTTCTCTACCGATCGAAGAACTCAAATTTATATTGTTTCATTAATTATAAATAATGCCAGTCCACCAAGGCAGTCAAACACTTGTCTCAAAATGTCAACATACTAACATAACACAAGATTACTTCATGTAAGAACATAATTGTGAGTAAAATAAAGCTCTACTATCGTATTAACCAATTCATTGAAAATTTATGTACGTTAAAATGAAAAAACATTTAAATACACGTGGCCAAGAATGGTGACTGTTATGTGTTGATCTTTTAATCTTCTTCGGTACTGCCTTCTTTAACAAATCACCATCCTTTATTTCAAGAACAATTAGTTTGACTACACTCTGTTCCGACAGATCCAATTCACTTGGAATCATTTATTTATGTGTCGAGTGGGATCCATCTATGCGATAAACATAGTATAATTCCTCATATAGATCGTACTCCCAAGTTGTAATTGGTGCTTTTGTTTTCTTGGTAGTACCAACAGAAGAAGCAGCAACAACAACTTTCTCACTTTGTACCCGAAATTTGGCCTTGTGATAGAGAATATTCGCCGTAAAAGTCAACCTTTCTCTACTTTCACCAATCCTCACCATATCCCATAACTCACTTTCAGAAAACCCTTGTAAAGCATCACTGATGCTTCTAACTGTATTCTTACCGTCACTGGTGATAATTTGATACTTTTCACTCTCTTCAATATACTCCCAGCGGATCACCTTTCTTTTTTTTTCTTCATCTGATTCACTTGAGGTAGATTCTGATTGTGGTGGTGATTTTTCTGGTTCACTAGGAAGAATAGGAGTTTCTAAAGTTTTAGGCTTTTTTGGGTTCCTAGGAAGAATGGGAGTGAAGTTGTCTGCTCTGAACTTTGGATATAAGGGTTTTAAAGGTTTTGTCAATTTAGGCTTCTTTACTGGTGGAGCCTTAGCTCTTGTGGTTCTAGGAGGGTTTTTATTTTTGGCTTGGCTAGGGGTAGTGGAATTAAGAAGTGAATATATGAGATTATGTGGTTTAAGAGAAGAAGTAACTTGTGTATCTTTGTATAGATCAAATGCACTAGGAGGCTTTGGCAATCCTTGTTATTCTGCATCTCTAACCATCTTATTCATAACATCATCATACATAAATCTTAGTTTGGGAAGAGAAGTGCGATTAATGATCTTGGGATTTTTATTCAGATGTTTAGTGAAGTACCATCTAAGAGCCTTTAGTTGATCTTCATTGCTTAAGGGAGCACTTTGCAGTTGTAATCTCTTTTCTACCATAGTTTTTTCGACTTGGTGACTCAACTCATCTATATCATGTTCCAATTTTAATTCACTCTTATCCTTCAATAAGACATCCATGTGGTCTAATACAGTGTTTTCTAGACACATTTCTTAACACTTCTTATGTTAGCCAACCATGGTCTAATAATGAGTACAGGCTCAGTCTTCAGCCTAGTCGCCTCCTGGTCAGCCTTTAATTTCTTTTCGGAATCCCTTCTGAGCTTTTCTAGCTTCTCATAACCAGCTTCATCAAGTTTAACCATTTCCTGTTCAATTGATCTCCTTCTTATATCTGTAATCATGTCCAACATAACCTTGTTATCCTCATACTTTCTCGTTTCTGCATCAAGTTTTAATGCATAAACAAGACCATCATGTTCTTCCTTTGCTTTCCTCTCTGCATCCATCATAGCATCCTTTTTAAGAAATCTCCTTATGGCTTCATTATCTTCCGTAGATCTCTCAACCAGTGGAATGACTCTGCTAATATCGTTGCCTAAGAGTGCAGTTGCTAAAGCTTCATTATCTTCTGCTAATACCTGAGGAGTAACTCTGTCAAGATACATGCCTAAGAATCCACCTGCTATATCGCTCTTTTCTTTTCTCCTTTTCCTAACTTGAAACCTTAAGTGTTCATCTACATGTCTCTTACCATCTGGATCTTCTCCATACTTGATAATTATGGAGAACATGATAGTTCTAGAACAACCAATTACATCCTTGGATGCAACAGCTAGTGAAGCTGGAGGATATTTCTTGTTTAATGCTTCATCTTCTAATTTGTAGTCAAGCATGGGGACTTTACCTTTAGAACTATATAGAAGACATCAATCAGGGCCAATAGGGTAGAGTTGGTGCACAATTGAACTAAAGAATTGTTTTTAAATACTTTTAGGAGATTTTCTTCTCATCAGCTGCCCCTCAACTGGCTTATACCTCTTTAGCATGTCCCAAACAGTTTCCTCTACGGGAGCTGGGACCAACACACTTGGCTCTTTGGCACATGACGAGTTTGGACCATAAGGAATCCAATAACCTTCCTCTGTTCTTACACCTTCAAGTTCTTTTTCCTTCAAGTTCTTCTCAATATCAGCAGGTTTGGGAGCTTCAACAACTGTTGTTTCTTCAACAACATTCTTCTCAACATTTTTAACATAAGAAGTTCCTTCTTCAGGCAACTTCTCAAAAAGCTTCTCTACTTCTAGATCAAATTGTTCATCAAGATGGCCTTCAACTTCTGGATAAACTTGTTCACCCGTATGGCCTTGTTCCTCCGGATCAAGTTGTTCAACTAGATCAACTTGTTCACCCGCATGGCCTTGTTCCTTCTGATCAAGTTGTTTAACCGGATCAAATTGTTCACTCGCATGGCCTTGTTCCTCCATAACAATTTGTTCAACAGGTTCAAATTGTTCACCCGCATGGCCTTGTTCCTCCGGATCAACTTGTTCAACCGGCGTAAGTTGTTCAACCCTGCGCAAAATCATATTTTGAATTAAATCTAGTTTGACATGTGAATTGCATTTCAACGGTTGACAACCTTACCTATCAATGGCTTTCAAAGATTGTCTTGCCTTCAATTGTTCATTTTTTTCTCCTTGAGCTCTTACAATTGCACGAAGATGTTCCAATTCATTTTCAAGTTTTGTACATGAAACCGTTAATTCAGTAACTGTCTTGCTGATCTCAACTGGTGTGTTGTCAGCATCCTTGAGCAAAGAAGAGCCAATAGGCCGACCTTGTTCATGCTCAACACCCATGGTTTCTTGGCACCCGGGATTCCTGTTGGCACTGTCCTCAGGGTCCAGTGGGACATCATGAGTAGTGTCACCCCTTTCCACATGACTTGCTTCATCACTACTACAAGTCACCTTCTTAGTTGAATGTGGGTTGGGTGAATGAACCAAGTCCAGCAGTACATCCCCTGTAAAAAAGGTTACCTGGGGAATCTACTTCATATGGCCTACGTGATGATATATCACCCTGATTATGAGGTTATCCTATGGATGGGAATTGTTCATCCAAATCTAGTGATTCATCAATTAGTTGGAGACCCCTTTTGGTTTTCTTCTTCCTATGCTTTCGTGAGCACGCGGAAGGGTCTACGGCTCGTTTGGTTGGTGATGGAGACCTAGTCCTCTCAGTCACTGGAATTTGTGGAGTGGGTGTGGTTTTTGATGTGGACATCCTCTTCCTTTTGGTGGGAATTTGTATATCAGTGGAAGAGGATGGTTGCTCTGGTGTGGGCTCAACACTTGTTGGTATAACAAGGTTGTCACCAGGACCAGTCCTAGCCTTAGGCATAGGGTGATATGTGTCTCTACCAAGAAAATCAGTTTTGTTCACTTGCATGTTAGAAAATGAATTAATTGTAAAAGATTTAAGTTCAAGATGTTGATAAGAATTTGCAGATTTAGAAATTCACAATTGAGAATGTATTGGATGAATCTGGGGTACATGTAAAAGATCCTTTTAGGTATTAGATTTTCCAGCATTCCATCAAATATCATTTTTGAGAAGTTAAACAAGATAAACAAGTTGCGGAAAGTAAATCAAATTGGAAAACAACAATTCAGAAAAGGGTTATTCAGTATATCTCAAATATAAATAATGGTTTACATGAGTTTATAGTATAACTATGTATGAAGAGAAATAACTTTTCTATGGGAGTAATGTTGTAATTTCTTTGAGAATATATTGAATTGTATGCTTGATGTCTTGCTTTGTTTGGTGAAGTCAGCTTGCTATTTATAGGAAGATGTAGCAAGTTGCATTGGATAAGGTGGTTGAGGACGGTTGAATTTGGAGTGTGTCAGAGTATATAGAGATAAATTGAGGATATTCAATTTATCTCTCTTTTTAACTGTCTTCAACTGCTTTCGTGATTAATGCTAAGTTGGTATTCAATTTTCTTGTTCTTCACACAAAGGCATAATTTGTTCTTCTCGGTATCTCTATCTTCTGACAGTCTAGAACTCCTTCAGGATTCTTCTTTAAAGACTATTAATGGTTCCCATTAGAAGCCTTCTACAGAAATGAGGATTTCTGTAGAATTTGGTCTGTACAGAACTACTTTGGAATTTCTAGAGTAGTTCTGTATGAATACAGAAATCATGCGGAAATCTGTAATTCATACAAACGTTCGTATCCTTTCTCTTTAAGGATAAATCTTATCTTTTCTTCTACTATTTGACTGTTTTGTGTTACAAATACATTGTGTTCTAACAAAAGACTTGATCTACTTATAGCTCATCTGTTTTCACTTGGAACACCGTTAGCACAACAACTTAATGTTCCGGCATCTACAAAGATAAATTCTTTACATCACAACTTAATCATACTATTCACAAGTACCTAATAACATTTACTTTTTACTAAATCAAAAACATTGTTCTAGGTAACTTCTAAGTATATTTCTGT
>JBCNJP010000017.1:26457994-26506494 GCA_039602395.1 Deinandra increscens subsp. villosa | reverse complement strand
TGTTGTGTACTGAGAGCTAACTATGCTATATATAGTGCTGATGAGATCAATGACAGCCATTGATCTCATGCGATCTAATCTAGACCGTAAACTAAAAAGTCAAATACAAACTACCAAAAGAATAAACATCGGCAATTGGAATATCTTACGTGTTTGCAGCAATATACTACTTTAGGAGAGCGACTTGAATCAGATATAGAAGCATAAGAGAAGCTTTTGCAGGATTGGACTTGCTGAAAAGACATCTCAGGAAAATTCCGGTTGAACTCATTATCTGATGGATAATCGAGTTCACCCGGAATATTCGCCAAAGGACAAAATTGCTTCTTTCCGCTTGAACAACCAGTTCCGCTTGAAGTGAGAATTCCGCCTCAACTTTAACTTCAGCCGGAACATAACAAAGTTGGCATTTAGCCAGAAATCTTCCAAGCGCAATATTCCTTACATGCAGCTATTTCAAGAAGGCATGTTAGTAATTGAAAGATTGCTGACTATGGAATACTTGTGGTTGATTTAAGATAAATTGCATCGTTCCTATCTTTGAAACATTGATTTTCAAAAATATCATTTTCAAAAATGTGTCAAGTGTTGATCGATCACTTTTTTTTTGTTTTTCCCTTTCTTTTGTTCATATTTTTAGGAGAAGAAAATTTTGGAAAATTAAAAAGAGTTTGTTGAATTTTAGGAGTAGAAATTGAGTAATTGGAAAATATAAAAAAATAGAAAAAATGAAAAATTGAGAAATTGATCCCAGAAAAGCGAGAAATGATAGTACATCAGCACATACGTTATCTGCCATGGATAGATTAGGTCTAAAGGTTGTAGGTACTTGCATAATTTCTGAATGTGCATGGCTAATCTGATATCTGCAAGTAAGATATAGATATAAAGTTTGCCTGATGATTTTTGGTTTTTTGCTTCTGGATGAATGTTGTGTGATGATTCTGAGAAAAATAGAATAACAGATATGCTGATGAATGCATGTTTTCATTTTGAAAGATTTAAACTTGTTTGATTTTCTTTATTTTCTCAAACGATCGGACATTCTCTGCTTATCGAAAAATCGACCTGATTGTTGTTTGTTTGAGGTTCTACTTTAGTTTTCTTGGTGTTTCGTATAATTCATCGGACTTTCTCTACGTATACGGAAGTATCGACCTGATTTTTGTTGAATTATACAACTTCAACTTGTTTTGCTTTCTTATTTTCTCAAATACTTGGGCTTTCTCTACGTGTCCACAAGACCGACCTGATTGCTAGGTATTTGAGGTTCTGCTTTATTTTTGCATGACTCCTCAAGGATGCGTATATCTCCAATAAAAGTTGATTATATATGATAAAACATGATGATTTGCCAGCATATCTGATAGAGTAGAGGCCTAGTTATTAGTGCATGATAATATTACCTTAAGCATATATGAAAACGATAAAAATGATTGGTTCGTGCTGAAATAAATATAAATGTTGTATTTGCGATTATCTTGGCTTGCATGCTGATTAAGGCCGAAATTGAAATGTGCTAGATGCGTTATGTCTAATATGATCTCGCATCGTGATCTTTCTCGCAAAATCAAAAATAGAGTCTGATTCTGTATTTCATTTAATTTTCAGAAAAGTCAAAAAGATTTTTGATGTGTTTTAGCATAAACTTTGTAAAAACCAAAAAGATTTTATTTCTTGTTTGTTTTCGATTGATTGAGACAAGATACGAAAGGTAAATTTTCAAAACATATATCTTGGTTCTCTAATAGATATTTTTGCCAAGATTAACTTATGTTGGATTGAAAATGGAAACCGTGTTTCTGTCTTCTGAAATTGCAGATTACAAGATTGATTTACAAACATGGTGAAAGGGGGAGCTATTGAAATATCTTTCACAAGTGGCTCAGTTGACACAATCCTGTTCCTGCCATGCCTACCCTACATCAACTAACAGCAGCTTCAAAGAGTTTGAAGATATGATACAACACACGTCAAGGGGGAGTCCGTTAGAGCATTTTAATTTCTGTGTGACGTATGTGTATCATAGTTAGTTTCGTTTGTGATGTTAACTTAGGATAGTTAAATCATATCTAGGGTAGGTCATTATAGTTTTGGTGAGGGACTTTTATGTGAGATATAATATCTCACATATAAGTCATATATTTTATGTTGCTTGACAATCAGAGATCACCGGATGAAGCGAAGAAGCTAAGGAACTCATGGTGGCTAGCAAAGCAACTCATGATGGAGGAAAAACGAAGTGGAATGAACTAGATGTGAGTATATATATGCATTTTGAGTTCGGGAGACAAAGACTTGAAGAAACCGTTTTCTCAATTCGAATTTGTATAGGGAGGAGTTTTTCATCTCGAATTTCTGAAAGAACTGAGTTTAAATTGTTGATTAGAGGCTAAAAATGAGTCTATTTCATGTAATCATCAATCGATTTGAGCTATAAACAGAGTTTATTACTTGATTCATGTTCTTCGTTTCGGTGTTCTTTCGATACATTTTTTGGTGTACAAATCACTAGATCGGGACAATACAAGTTTACAACAACACTCGTTAAAACACAGCTATACGAATTTTGGTCTCGAAGTGGTTTAGTTCAGATAGGATTTTAACGAAAAGAGGCGAACTGAAACTGAGTCCTAACTGGATTTTCGGCCTTTTATAGGCATGTCACTTCGGCTGTCCGAACTTGGACTTCGGGTTAAACGAAGTGGCCCAAACTCAAGCTTCGTCTCACTTTGAAACCAACTGAACCCATCCGAACTATCACTTCGTTTTACCCGAACTGTGACTTCGGATCATCTGAACTCCCACTTTGGTTTACCAAAAATTTTCAATTTCAACCCTGATTTTTGTGAAACTTTCAAATTGATCCCTACAATTTCAAGTTTTATCAATTACCCACAAACTTTTAATCAATCAATGATGAGCTTGATGATTTCTAGACCGTTTGGTTTTCCAGGCATATTTGTGATAAGTTTCATTATCGGTTGATCGAAAATAAATCATAAACAAAATCTTTTTTATTTTTATAAAATTTTCAAACACACCGAATTTTTTTTTTTAGAATTTTCACAAGGTTATGCTAAAACATATCCAAAATCTTTTTTGGATTTTTCAACTAACAAGCAATTAACTAAACAGAATTGAAATGCAAATAACTTAAACTTTTTGTGAGAAAGATCCAGAGCGAGAACATATCAGACTATTTATATTAGACACATTTCAATTTCAAAATTATTCAGCATGCAGGCCAAGTCGCCCGAGAATAGAACTTTTCAGTTTATTTCAGCTTAGGCAAAACAATTTTTATAGCTTTCTGATATGTTATCGGTATGATTTATCAAGCATAGATAATGTGAAAGCCCACAAAATCAGAAATACTGGCAACATGACTTATTCATATTTTTGTATTTTTACACAGAATCTGATTTTCAACAAAGATTTATCGTTCATGATGTTTCATGAAAAAATAACGCAGAACCCTAAACAAACAACAATCATGTCGGCCTTGTGAGCACGCAGAGAAAGTCTGATTGTTTGGGAAAACAAAAAATGGAAAATAACGCAGAAATTGTATAACCCAACAACATCCAGGTCGGTACTTCCGTACACGCTAGAAAAAGTTGTAAGGGTATTATTTAGAGGCTTGTAATATTAAATATAGGTGGGCTGGGCTTAGTGGGTGTACTACAATTAATAGATTAATTGTAGGTAGTGGGCTTGGGCTTGAAAAGCCTTGTAGGGTTACCTTGTGTTCTATATAAACACAAGGTGGCTTCATTTGTAGGGGTTGGCCATTGTGAGGAGTCAAGGGGAGACAAAGAGAATATCTATTGGTGTACCAGACGAGTTATTTGATTCGTGTGCATCCATTTTACAGGTTTATTGTTAATATTTGATTGTGTTCTTCGTTTTATCTCTCTCTAATCTTGAATCAATCAATCGTCGGGATTCCACACCTACGCTTTATCAACGATATCGTGTTTGTTTAAGGATTCTGGACTTACAATTGGTATCAGAGCCAAGAAACATGTGTTTCGTGGCTCGCACGATATCGATTCAAGAAGTTACTAACGTTTTTGTGAGTTTTTGTGGAGTTTTACAGGTTTTCGATCCACACTCAAGGGATTTCGATTTTGATGATTGGTTCTCAATCCGTGTTCTTGTGAATTTCGAATTTAAGGGGGTGTTTGATTGAAGTTTTGAATATTTCTCAGTAGAAATCGTGTGTTTTTTTTTAGTGATTTTCGACCCTTGGCTTGGTGGATTTTGATTTTGACTATTGAGGATTTCGAGTTTGGTGTATATTTGGAAAGATCTTGATTGCTAATTTGTCGAGATTGTGGTTTGGAGAACAAGTTATCTGATTTTCGATTAAGCTAGCTTATTCTCAATCGAGAAACTGTTTTTGGAAGGTCGAATTTGTGGCTGAGTTTGTGGAATCGAATACTTGTTTAGTGATTTTTTATTACAGATAAGTTCTCTATCGAATTGAGGTTCTCAACTGAGGTTTTCGATTGAGGTTCTTGATCAAGGTGGTTTTCGATTGACAAACAGGATTTCAATTTTCAGTGAGGTTTTCGATTGGGTTTCAGGATATCGATTGGTTGAGGATTTCGATCGAGCTTTAAGTTCTCTATTGAGGTTTTCGACTCTGTTCATAAGGAAAGGAAATGAATTATTGCAAATTTGGTTGCTGTGTTTAAAAGATTTCCAAGAATCAGTTATTTTTAGAAACGAAATTCGTAATTGATAGCTTCGGGCTCTTAATCATTTGAAGAAGGTTAATATCGTACAATTGAAATGAGTGTTAGAATCCTCAAGATTTGGAACAAAATCTAAATTTTAATTCGATCGTAATCGAGTATTGATTTTGAGTTTTATATCGAAAGTGAATTCTCGGGACAAAATCAACTTTACGTAATTTAAAGTTTAAGGTATTTACATGCATGCCATTGCAATTAATTAAAACTTGTGGTCCTTGTTGACCGGTTTTTGAAGCGATAAACGGCCGCTAAATTCTAGTTGGTGTAAATTAATTTTGACGGGGTTTTGCTCGTTGAATTTTTCTGCTCCTCGTGATATAATTTGCGTCTTGAGTTTTTGTGATTAGGTGTTTCTCGGTCGGAATCTAGTTGTTCAATTGAAGGTTTTCTGTTCGGTTTAAGGTTTTGGTTCAGTCTAAGTCTTTGGCTCGGAACTTGGTTCGGTTAAGCTTCTCGGTTCGGTTTTCAGTTGAGTAGGTGTTTTCGGTATTTGCATTTTGGTGAATCATTTTACTATTTGAAGCAGGTGATTTGTCGGTGGGGTATATTTAATCGTCAACATGAGTTCAGATACATCTTCATCACAGGAGTTTACTAATCCTACATATCCTCCTCGTTTGCTCTCTCCTGACAACTTTAAAGATTGGAAATGTAGTTTCAGAAACCATCTAAAAGGTGTGGGGTTATGGATATCCGCGACGGATGGTCCTTTCAAGTCGCTGCATTTTACAGGACCTAAAGCATGGACATCTAAAACTCAGAGTGAATTTTTTGATGATGATCGGGAAAGACTTAACAAAGATAAAGAGGCCTATGCAACTATCAACATGGCTTTATCTCCAGACATTGCCCAAGGATTTAAAGAATGCCAATCTGCTGAAGATCTCTGGAATGCTTTGTGCAAAGCATATGAAAGAAATGAGAATGATGACCAGAAAAAGCATCATGAAATTGTGGATGAAGTTGACAAGACTAAAACGCCAGCATGTTCAAATCCAACATGTGCTCGCCTAATTCCTAGTCTTAGACAGATTCGTATAAATTTGGAAAGGGAATTATTTGACGCACAATGTGCCACCAGCTCATTTAAGGGTAGATTTTTAAAAAGTGAAGAGAAGGTGAAAGCCCAGAAAGAAGATATACAAAATTATCATGATCTTGCCACTAAAAAGTCTATCTTATATGATCGCTCCAAGATAGAAGTATCTGAGTTGAAACAACAGCTGGATGATTTGCAACAAAAATATGATGAACTACTGGTTAACTATGATACCCATCAACTCAGAAATAAACGTATGTTGGATGCTGGTAAATCATTATCTTGTGCCATTGTGACAAGACAGGTTGGAAGAGATAAAGCTGGGTGTGGGACAGAAAAATCTAAGGTTCTAAATAGTGTCACTCCTCCACCAGTTTCCAGAGATATAGTTGGACTTTTACTTGATGATGATCAAGTTGATAGATCTGCTTCTGGATATAAAGAAGCTCCTCCTCCAGCTGATAGCGTCTTAGTAGGGACGACGCCAATGACCCCAGAGGAATTGGATATGGAGGCAACTATGACTTATGGCCAAAAGTCAACAAAAGATTCCACTAAAGATGAAAGTGATGAAAGGGGTGCAGCTGAAGTGACCATTGAGGATGTATCCAAAGATGATGTTGAGTGCCAAAATTACAACAGGTGTCATAACTCCAATTCTGAAGGTGCAGGTTTGAATTCAAAGGGGGTTAATAATGTTGCTGAGAAGAAGCTGAAACATTATCCACAAGTTGATACTATGTACTTTAAGGTTGTTGATGAAGTACAACGGGAAAAGGTGATCATGACAACAAGGCCTGAGGGGAAGATATTTATGACTTCTGGATCTATGTTCGATCAAGAGTAGGATTATGGATATGAGCTACCCTCATTTGCCTCCAAATTCAAAGGTTTAGACTTATCCACCGATGCATCTTCAAGTGGAATTAAAGTTAAAAGGCCCAAGGTCGTCATCAAGCCACCACGTATGATGCCTACAACTGGGGTTAAATATGTGAAGCTAAAGGGAGTGGCTGTATCTCCTATCTCATCATGTGGGTCATGCAGTTGGGATTGCAGAAATGGAGCCTCCACATCAAACAATACTGGGAGCACAAGGATTGCAAAGACAAACTCTACTCAAGCTTCTAGGAACCAGCCAAAAGTAGGGGTGTGCAATCGGGAATACCCGGAACCGACCGGGACCGACCGGCCCGTGAATTTGACCGCGAATACGCATTTCTGAAAACCGAGACCGGACCGCGAAATTACAAAATCGGTCCGGGAATAGCTCGGTCGGTTTTCGGGCATCGTCGGCCTGTCCCGCGAAATTTGGCCCAGTGGCTGAGTGCTGAATTTGGCAGCTTGGGCTGCAAATCTGGCCCAGTGGTGTAGTGCTTGGGTTGCAAACAACCTGTGTAAACAGTCCAAAATAAATGAAACATTCAAAACCTGCTTTTCCATTTCCAAATCCATGCCAAACAATCAAAAACATTCAAAAACAATCCAGAAACATTCAACTATTCAAGCACATAAAAAATAGTCCAAAAAACATTCCAAACATTTAAGAACATTAAAAAAAATCAAAATATATTAAAAACAGTCCAAAGAGTCTCCAATCTTCATTCCAATGTCATTGTCTCTATCTTCTCGTTCACATCTAAAATAATGAAACGATTAGTAAAAAAACAATATTGAACGTAAGTAATAAATCACAATAAACACTACCTTTAGCAATATCATCATATTTATCCAACTCATCTATTTCTTCTTTGTGTTCTACTCTTTCTCTTCGGATCCAATCCTGTGAACAAATCAATGCCTCCACAATTTGAGGAGATAAGGAGCTTCTACATGGCTCTATGACCCGCCCCCCGGTCGAAAAAGCTGACTCGGAAGCCACACTTGAAATTGGAATCGCCAATATATCTAGACGGATATATGAAATAAGAAAAAAAAATAGTTTGATAATGTCATAAAAAAAGATCAGTACTAAACTAATGTAAAATATATGATCACTCTAATATGACATACTAAACTAATGTAAATTACTATTCTAATTTCTAAACTAATGTAGAATATAAATAAATTACATACCTTTAGCCATTTTAGCTAGGTTTGGATACCTAGCCGCGTTATACTTCCACCATTGAAGTATATCAAAATCTTGGGTATCCTCTTCCACCGCATCCTTGAGATACTTTTCGAATTCACTCCTTTTTCCAAATGTTTGAGCACCTACTTGTCGACGGGATTCAAAGTTACTCATCCATGAGTTTCTACCCGGTCGAATAGGACCAACATTCTCTTTCTTAATGGCAATACTTGGACCCGTTTGATATAGTTTTTCATACTCGGTCACTAGTAATTGCATCTCGGATGTAACAGCACCAACCATTGTATCTAAAATCTTCTTATATTCATCTAATTCTTCTTCACTCATATCATTCTTGCTTGGGTGAGTCTTTTCCATTTGTTCAATACAAGCATATCTTATAGGATCAAGTTTAAACCTGAGGTCTAGTATGACAGCAAACTCAAAGATTTGGTTGTTCTTTCCCTCAACTTCAAAGTATTTAGCAAACTTTTCATTCATATTCTCCAATGTTTTCTTTAGACCAGAAGTGTTCTCCTCCACACAAGTTTTAGACAACTTAACTAAGTTATGAGAAATATCTTTAACTTGACTATAATGTTCATGAGCAATGGCATATGTGGAACAAGAAACTTCTCTAGTTTTATTACAGAAAAGTTTAAGTAATTCAACGGATTTGTTTGCATACTTCCAACATGCGGAATCAGGAACCACATCTAAGGTCTTACGAAAGTCCTTATCCTTCGAGGCATATAATTCAAAGGCCTTTTCAAAAGTTGCAGCTCTTTCCAACATCTCATAGGTGCTACTCCACCTTGTGGGGACATCAAGGCTTAGTAAAGCTTTCGACTTTATCCCTTTTTCTTGAACACAAGCCTTAAATAACATTAGCCTCTTTGGATGATTCCTTACGTATTTCACAGCATCTCGAATAGATTCAATATTAGAATTTTGTGCCTTTAAACCATCCTGAACAATCAAGTTAATGATATGAGCAAGACATCTAACATGTAGATACTTCCCTTGTCGTAATAACCCTGGTAGAGTTATGGATAACTCTCGAATTGCGACGTCATTCGATGACGCGTTATCTAGTGTAAAGGCCATCACATTTTCAATCCCCCATTCAATCCAAACAATCTTTAATAACACTAGCCATTGCATCACCCTTGTGGCTAAAAATTGGCTTAAAGTTTATAATTCTCTTGTGGTAATTCCATTCATCATCAATATAATGTGCAGTGAGGCACATGTAATTGATTCTTTGGATCGATGTCCAAGTGTCAGTTGTGAATGATACTCTAGGTTTGTTTTTAATGAAAAAAGCCTTCAACTTCTTTTTCTCTTCTAAAAAATAGGCAGTAATATCCCGAGCTATCGTATACCTAGAGGGTACTCTTACGTTCGGACAAAGTGTGTGAACAAAGTTTCTAAAGGCCTCTTGCTCAACAAACAAAAATGGCAATTCACACTCAATAAACATCTTAATCAACGCAAGTCTAACCTTAGCTGGATCAAACTTCCAAGCAGTCAAAGTAGTCTGACCATCCTCATTCTGTTGCGCGCTCATCTGTGGCTGTTCTTTAGCTAAATTATTTGGGTTTGATTCACAATGTTTGTAATGTCTGTTTAGTCCATGTGTGCCATTTCTTGAGGAGTCGGCAGCAAGTTTTTTGTTGCAAAAATTACACTTAGCCTTAACTTTTCCATCTTTGTCTTTAAATTGCTTGCCAAAATACTTCCAACACTCTGCCTTTTTAGGTCTTGGTTTATATTTTCTTTTTTGACCGGCTTGTTTATCCGTTGGTTTATCGTCTGAAACGTTGTCTTCTTCCGTCCCCTCCTCGTAACCCATACCGTTCGAGTCACTAGATAAATCTTCTACATCCATCTATACACAATTTCATAAGCAAACAAAAGTTAGAGTGTATTTTCGATACAGTAAACTAAATAAATCAAATAATACGTATTACACTATTACGCACTTCAGCATCATCATGTTTGTTCATCGGTTCTGGCTCAGCTGCCTACAAAAATAAAACCGTTTTCAGAAAGTTCGATACAAAAATTCAAAAAACAAACTATTGAAGTATTAGACATTTAGAAATTAGATAATCAAGGGCATCGCCCTTCTGTTCTAACAGACCGTGAGGCCATATTCAATAATCAAACCTTCGCCCTTCTGTTCTAAGTTTCTAACACTTCTGTTCTTAGTTCTAACAAGTCTGTTTTAACATAATCAAACCTATTTTCGATAGCATGCCTTCGCCCTTCTGTTCTAACACTTCTGTGAGGGAATTTTCGATACAAAAAACAAGTAGGAAGAGTATTAGACATTTAGAAATTAGACTAACCTTCTGTGAATCTTTTGAGGCAGATGGTTTCTTGCTTTTACTC
This sequence comes from Deinandra increscens subsp. villosa, assembly GCA_039602395.1. Lineage (NCBI taxonomy): Eukaryota > Viridiplantae > Streptophyta > Magnoliopsida > Asterales > Asteraceae > Deinandra > Deinandra increscens. The sequence goes on along the minus strand of JBCNJP010000017.1, from coordinate 26,496,221 downwards.
TTGCTTGTCGTGTTCGTCATCTTCGAATCTTCGCTAGGGTTGATTGTTGATTCTTGATTGAGTATTTGCGTGAAGCCCTGAACTCCCTATTCGCTAGGGTTGAAGACGCGTCGGCAGAACAGAAGCAGAAGAAGTCGGAGAGCGGGAGACGAGAGCGTGAATGCGTGATTTGCGTACGTACGTGAGGATTGGAATATGGATGGACTATTTTGGAAACATAAATCTAATCTATATTTATATAATTTAAATTTTAAAACCTTTGTTTTCGCGGGTTCACGGGTAGACCGACATATTCACGGGTTTAGACCGGACCGGACCGAGGACCGTGAAAATGCAATTTCAATTACCGAGAACCGGACCGGTTTTTATATTGACGGGTCGGGCATACTCGGACCGGTCGGGTATACCGGATTTTGCGGGTAGTACCGTGAATATGCACAGGCCTAGCCAAAAGTCAACGCTGGATCTCCATACAGGTCAATGATGCAGGCACAATGCCACACTGTTTCCCACCAACCGAAGAAGACAAACAGTTACACGTCTGACTTCTACCCAAAGAAGCAGACTTGCTTTAATTATGGAAACCCTGGTCACATTGCCCGAAACTCTCTCCATCGCCCCTATGAGCCCTACTATCCACAGAGTCAAAGGGTTTCATCTCAGGATTCTATTAAGTCTAAGCCAATGAAGGTGCAACCACCTAAGGCTATGAAGACTGTCACTCCTAAGGTTAAACCCTCTGATCAACATTAGGGTGCTGCCAAAGAACAACGAAAATGTTCAAATCAAAATAACAATTTTCCAAGTTATAAAAATTTTCAAAAACAGGTGAAGAAACCAATTTCAAAACAACAAAAGTTTGAAAAAACTAAAGTTACCCCGCCCAAGGTAACTAAAACTGTTTTGAAAAATGAACCAAAACTGAAAAAGGTTGAAATACCTAAAGTCACAACACCAAAAGTGACTAAAACAAATGTTAAATCACCTAGAACTTGGAAACCAAAGACCATGATAGCAACACCACAAGTCCCTGATTTCTCAAAGGGCATGTGTTTAAAAGAAGTATCATTTACTGAATCCTCGGGAGTACCCAGAACCACAATGGCCTAGGTACCATTGGCTAACTGATCTCTCACTGTGTGCAGGAACAGTCAGGGAGGACTATCACTAACATTTTCTTTGTTTATTGATAAGTGAATGTTCCAGACATAGGATAGGAAACATCGCTTCTCTTCATGGCGGGCAATATTATACAATAGAGGGTATGTTTCCTTGAGAGGTAAAATGATTAAATCAGCAAAAGATACTGTTAACTTGGTTGTTTGAGTTTTGAAACAATGAGGTATGCTTTCCATAAAACCTAAGTCTCGAAATTTTTCAGCTAAATACTTTGAAGGTTAGCTTTGCCAGATGTCATTGATTTTATTTGTTTTGTTTTAGTTGTGTGTCAGTTTGTTTTTTCTTTTAAATGAAAAAAATGAAAAAAAAATAATAAAAATTATAATATATAAAAAAATGAAAAAACCAGAGTGATTAAAAATCAAAAAGCAGGGGAAGAATAAGTGACCCCTAAAAAATTATGGTTTTTAATTTTTAATGCGGTTTGTGTTTGTTTTGAGAAGGTGGGAAGTGAAATAAACTTCCGTCTTGAGAATGGCTGACACGCATAAGGCAGATGTGAAAGACACGATCCATGGTGATATGTTGGTAGGCTCAGCTCTTAAATCTGAAAAGGTATGCGTTACACACTTTAAGATAACGTATGGCAGCCTGTTGGGTAACATCACTTAGGTTAATTGCATTACTATTTGACTGCGTGTTCAAGTTCCCGATACACACACCCGATTCTGAGTTCTTTGATGTTATGCTCAAAAATCCCATCCCCTCTGCTTTGCGAGAGCAATGACCTGGGGATGTTGTATGTGAGTCGGGCCTCTTCTGTTATGCAGTAGCAGAGACCTGGAGCCTCCCTGATCCACGTACCTTTAAGATCACATTGTACATTATTTTTAAACCTAAAAGATGCCAATGTGCACAATTAAAAGAGACCCTCAAGAGTCCAAAACCCTCAGCCTTTGTCACTGATGAGAGCATTACTAAAAGTGTTTCAAAATTCAGTTGACTTGTATATTATTCCCAAAAATCCTCGTGATCTATTATTTCTTTTCTCAACCCAGTCTGGAGCATGATGTTAGGCTTAAGGAAATGTTTCGTGAAAATATGTGGTAGGGGGATTTATATGCTTGATAGTGTGCAATAAAATGTACCTAGGATTTGTTTGAAACCCACTTTCTGTTCATAATTAATGCACAATAAAAGATAATAAAAGTGACAAATAGATTGACTAAGAAAATGGTTTGAGTTTAAAGTGGACCAGTATATTGGCAATCACCTGGACGTGTTCAAGTAACAGAAGCTGAAAAGGGTTCCTCAGTCAAACTCATACGATTTGATCCCTTAGAAACCTTCTCATGTTTGAATTTTTTTATTTGTTTAATTGTTAATTGTTCTTGTGTGAGTCTTTAAGTTTTCTTTCTGTCATGGTCAGGTTAATTTGAGAAGTTTAAATGAGTTTGTGTGGGTTTTGTGCATGACAGTATGCCCCCCCCCCCCCCTAGAATATACCCAATTTTTAGGGGGAGAAGGAGGGATAATAGGGAGATAAGCATTATCTCACTGGAAGTCATTATCTCAGGGGGAGATAATATGCATTATCCCAGGGGGAGAACTCATTATCTCAGGGGGAGATAATATGCATTATCCCAGGGGGGAGAAGAGATAATATGTATTATGTCAGGGGAAGTTAAATGAGGTCTTGGTTAAGGGAAAGTTTTATGGAAAACCCGTAATCAAGAATAGGGTTTTTGGTTAAAATAATGTTATTCACCTACTAACCTAGAGACCAGTCATCATATGTCTGGTGGTTTGTATTTTTCTTATATGTTAGACAGATTGATGATTAAAAGTGAGAAAAGCTAACGATTGTGCTACTGCTCAAGTTAAAGAACCAGCCAGACAAGACTTCCTTATTTGAAGAAAGCTATTATTCAGGGGAAGTTGTTGGTTCTATTTATGTTAATGCTTCCAAAGATTACAAAAAAATATGTTCACAAGTTGAGGGGAAGCTGAAGATTTCAAGTAAATAGTTGAAGATCGTGCAGCCTGAAGAAGAATAACTAAGTTTGCCAAAAGTAGAGGTTTTCAAAAACTTTGTCCTCTAAAGAAATAGAAAGTCAAGACTGTTACCGAAGATTTGAGCAAGAACCAGAGTCCGTTCAATAGAAGAAAGTGTATGGGAATCCTCCTCTCATTACTTGTTTGTTTCTAGAAGTTCAAGCTGATGCTGATTGAGAGAAAATCCCAAGAGTCTCTTATGAAGCCCAATGAAGATTGTCAAAGAAGAATCTTCATCAACACCTATACCAGCAAAGTCAAGAACAAGGGTTACAAACGATTGAAGACAATTAATATCACAAGCCTAGGGGAAGATTGTAAGGGTATTATTTAGATGCTTGTAATATTAAATATAGGTGGGCTGGGCTTAGTGGGTGTACTATAATTAATAGATTAATTGTAGGTAGTGGGCTTGGGCTTGAAAAGCCTTGTAGGGTTACCTTGTGTTCTATATAAACACAAGGTGGCTTCATTTGTAGGGGTTGGCCATTGTGAGGAGTCAAGGGGAGACAAAGAGAATATCTATTGGTGTACCAGACGAGTTATTTGATTCGTGTGCATCCATTTTACAGGTTTATTGTTAATATTTGATTGTGTTCTTCATTTTATCTGTCTCTAATCTTGAATCAATCAATCGTCGGGATTCCGCATCTACGATTGATCAACGATATCGTGTTTGTTTAAGGATTCTGGACTTACAAAAGTCCGATGGATTATATGAAACACTAAGGAAAATAATGCAGAACCTCAAGTGAACACCAATCAGGTCGATCTTTCGATGCGCAGAGAAAGGTCGATCACTTGAGAAAATAAAGAAAATCAAACAACTTTAAATCTTTGCAAAATAAAAACATGCGTACACCAGAACATCTCTTATTCCGTTTTTGATGTTTCTAATTTTAATTGCCAAAATCACACAGTATCCTTCATGATGTAACATCACAATTTTCAAGCAGGCATTATGTTTATATCATACTAGCATATATCAGATTTGCCTTAACGCCTTCAACTAGCCAAACAAGTACCTACAGCCTTTATTCCTACTTAATCCATGGTTGATAACGTATGCTGATGTAATATCATTTCTCTCTAGGTCGGATTAATTCTTCATTTTGATTCTAACAAATAAAAAACATGATATCAGGTGAATCTTTTGCAAATCAATGAGGTGTTTCTCATAACAATCACGTATAAAGTGATATCGGATGTCAATATGTTTGGTCTTAGAGTGCTGTACGGGATTCTTAGTAATACAGATGGCGAAAAAATTTTCTATGTGTATGGGAATAGTAAGAAATAGCAAACCGTAGTCTCTCATCTGTTGTTGTATCCACAAAACCTGAAAGCAGCAGCTAGCAGCCGCAATGTACTCGGCTTTGGCAGTGGATGTTTCTACAGACGTCTGCTTCTTACACTGCCAAGACACCAACCTTTCTTCAAGAAATTGACAACCGTATGTTGTATATTTGAAATTGATCTTGCAGCCTCCATAAACTGAGTCAGAATAGGCAGACAATTCAAACTTATCATCATGAGGGTACTAGATCCCGAGATCCGTATTACCCTTCAGATAAGCCAAAATCCGTTTGGCCGCATCTAGATGTGATTGCTTTGGAGTTGCATGGTACCTAGCACACAAACAAACAGCAAACATGATATCAGGTCTACTGGCAGTTAAGTATATTAATGAACCAATCATAGCCCAGTAAAGAGTCGCATCAACTTCGTCACCATCCTCATCCGGTGAGAGGCCATGAGAAACCTGTATCGGAGTTCCTGGATTACAAACATCGCCAATCTTGAATTTGTTAAGCACGTCATTCACATATTTCGTCTGATGAATGAAGATTCCTTTTTCAGGCCGTTGAACTTGCAGACTAAGAAAGAACGCCATTTCGCCCATTGAACTCATTTCAAACCCCGTTTGCATCAGCTTTTCAAAATCTTTTGAAATCTGGTCATTTGAGCTACCAAAAATTATGTCATCAACGTAAATTTGTACCAACAGCAAATCATCTCCCGTATTCTTGCAGAACAAAGTGCAATCTACCAACCCGCGCTTGAATCCGTTTTGAAGTAAATAACTCGACAAGGTCTTATACCATGCTCGAGGAGCTTGGTGTAAACCATATAGTGCTTTGTCGAGTTTATAAACCTTATTCGGATAATCAAGATCATAGAATCCCAGAGGTTGCTTAACATAGACTTCTTCCTGCACCTTTTCGTACAAGAAAGCACTCTTGACATCAATCTGGTATACTTTAAAGCCTCGTGTGCCGCGAACGCCAAGAAAATTTGAATTGCTTAGATTCGTGCAACTGGCGCGTATACCTCGTTAAAGTCAATACCTTCCTCTTGAGAAAACCTCTGGACGACCAAACGCGCCTTGTTTCGGACAATGACTCCGCGATCGTCTCTTTTGCATTTAAATACCCAACGGGTACCACATGGCTCTTTGCTATTTGCTGGTAAATCAACCAAGTGCCAAACACCGAGCTTTTGGAATTGTTGAAGTTCTTCCTGCAAAGCTTCAACCCACGAACCATCTTTTAGTGCTTGATTAACATCTACTGGTTCGATCCGGGACAGAAAGCATGAGTGAAACACTTCGTCTTGAATCCCTGATTCTCTGATTGTGAGTAATGCACTACTTTCAATCTGTCTTCTAGTACGCACTCTGTCATCCAAATCACCAATGATATTATCGTGAGGATGATAAGTGTTGATTCGGAGTATCTATATAAGCCGGAACAATAATATTTTCTTCCAAGTTATTGACATGATCTTCCTCAACCACAACATTATCATTTGTACTTGATTCAGGTTGCGGGACAGGAGCGTCAACAGGTTCCAAATTTGCTTCATGAAATTCAAGCTCGTAATCAGAAGACATATCATTAGCTTCAGCTGTGGTTTCGGTCAGGACATCTTCAGCAACATGCACATTCGGAGCAGACGAAGTAGTAATATGCAGAACCGGAGCATGATCTTGTAGATTAATATAAACGGTTGCAAGTTACTCGTCGGTTATATCTTCTTGTGAATCGAGTGAATCAAATAGACTCTTGTAATCGAACATCCAATCTGGACCGACACCTTTGGGTGGTAAAGTGTATGATTGAAAATCAACATGTAAGCATTCTTCCACTACACCGGTCTTTTTGTTAAAAACACGTTTCTTTTGATTTGAATATCCAACAAAGAATCCTTCATAAACCTTCTCGTCGAATTTTCCAACAGACCGTAATATCGTGCAAGGACACCCAAACAGTTCCAGATACTTGAGATTCGGTTTGTGGTTCTTCAACAATTCATAACAAGTTTTTCCTAGTCATTTCACTGTCAGAACTTGATTAAGCACATAACATGCCGTGTTAACTGCCTTCGTCCAGAAATTTACTGGAAGTCGAGAATCAGCTAACATGGTTCTCGCCATCTTAATTATCGTTCGAGTCTTTCGCTCTGCGACACCATTCTGTTGAGGTGTATATGGAGTACTGAATTCATGTACAATAACCTTCTCCAAGAAAAACAAGCTCATGTCAGTATTCTTAACCTTCATGCCGTTTTCGCTACGAATTCTTCTGACTTTCAACTTGTAGTAAGATTCTAACGTATTAATTAAGTTGATAAGAATTCTTGATGTTTCATATTTTGTCACAAGAAAGTCCATCCAAGAGAATCGAGAATAGTCATCCGTAACAACCAAACAATACCAATGTCCGGAAATGCTCTATTTGTTAACAGGACCAAACAAGTCCATATGAAGCAATTCAAGCAGAACATCTATTGAATGGTACTTCTTTAAACGATGTGACTTTCGTTGTTGCTTCCCCTTTTTGCAACTAACACATACGTCATTGAAAATAAATTGATTCTTGGGAACACCTTCAACAAGATCCTTTTGCACCAACTCATTCTTCTTTCGGTAATGAATGTGACCCATGCGTCTATGCCAGAGAAATGAATCTCTTTCAGAAGCTTTCAACAAGAAACATTGACCTACCACATTGGCTTTTCCTGAATTCATATCCAACACGTATAGATATTAAAGTCTTGGTGCACGCATCACGATACAATCATCAAGAATCACATAACCATGTTTTAAGATTAAGCATTCAGTCCCTGTGAAAGCAGTTATGAATTGCTTTTCACAAATTTGGGAAACACTCAACAGGTTGTACTCCAACTCTTGAACATACCTGACTCGGTCGAATGTATTCGCACCAATGCTCAATTTTCCAATACTTGTTATTTTTTCACCTTTATCTCTCGCGAAGTAACATTTCCTCCGTTGAATGGTTGCACATCATGGAGTAAGGAAATGTCACTAGTCATGTGCCTGGACGCTCTGCTATCAACGACCCATAGATTATTCACAGGTTGTCTCGAAACTCCCTGCACACATCAGAATAACTTAATTAGTTCGGGAATGACCCAAGCTTGAAGCTTTGGGTCGTCCGTCATCTTTAACTAAATCATTTCTTGTAGTGGAAGTGCTTTCGGTATCCACTACTCTGTTGATTGGACGACGATGCTTCAGAATTTATTTTTTCAGAATTACCTTCTTGTTTCTTATCATGTTTTGAATTTTTGTAACCTAAAACAAACGTTTTTAAGTCATTATGAAGCACCCCTTTTTCATCAGAAAATTTGACACGTTTTTAGGTCCAACAGAGACAGGTTTGTCTGATTGATAACCATCTGATACAAAACAAGATTTTTCATACTTGTCTTTCTTCAAAGGACAGTTTTTGTATGTATGCCCTCGTTTCTTGCATTTAAAACAATGACGTCGATCAGTAACGACTTCCTCGACCGTGTCGTCATCATGAATGGTTTCCATGACAGGATTTGGTTTCTTAAATTTTGAATACTTCTTTTGGGAATGAGAAATGTGATGATCAATACAATCATCATAAAAAACCTGAGTCATAACCATTTGCATTTTCTTAGTAAAAATCATCATAATATGCATTTCCTGCATAATACCCACTATCAAAATTTTGATAACCACCCCATCTACCACCATATCCTGATGGACCAGCACCAAAGCAACTTGGACCCCTATCATACACTGATGGATTTGGTCCATATCCAAAATGATCATAAAACCCATTATCATTGAATTGAGTTTTCTTGAAAAATTGATTTGGCTTTCTAAAATTAGATTTTTCATTTTCAGGAAACATTGGTTTGGGAACCTTTGGTGATTGGGTAAAAGTTGATTTCTTAATAGATTTCTACACTCAATTAACCAACCCATTATCAGAATTATGATCCAACTTTTAATAAACAGATTCAGAATCTCGTGTGTCATTTGGAATAATGATCTTTCCATTTCCCCTCCTAATGGACACACTAGGAGCATTTGGATCATATTTAGGACCATAACCCCCTTTGAAAACTTTTTTAATCAGATCAGGTTTGACCATGTTCAAAGAAAAATCCTTATCGCCATACATTTTGTCAGAGCCTTTCAAGCGATAAGTAGTCCACTTGTCAAATTGGCCAACAGACTTCCCTTTGACATAATTTTTGTCAACCTGACCAGGTGGTGATTTGGAAGTTGAACCCTTTTCAAAAACTTTAGGTTTTAGAATTTAAAGGTTGGGGTTCATAACCAGTCCCACCATTTTTCACTTTCTTTCCACTTCCAGATTTTGATCTAGCAATGGTTTTCTACTCAAACTCATTCAACTTATTGAGTTATGTTTTCATTTGATCAAAATTTTATTTAGAAATAATTTCATCTTGAGTTTGTTTTGCAACATTCTTTGAAATCTCAGTCTCATTTTTAGAAACTAAATCATCAATTTTATCAAAAATCTGAGAAGTTATAAAACAACTCGTCAACTTCAGAGTCTAAAGCAGATTTCTCACTTGATTTCTTTTTAGTGGTTTGTGAATGTGATTAAGCAGACACCTCTCTTTTGTAAGAAGTGTAATCACATTTTTCAGCAGATTGATCAAATGATGGACTATTTGTAATAATGACTGGGGCAGGAACCTGGTTAAACTTGTCAGACACTGACATTTATCACAATTGTATAGAAAATTTGTAAATGACAAGGGTATTTTGAAAGTGTCAATTTTGTTTGTTAACTCAAGAATTTTAATTTTTAAATCTAAAACTCTCTTTTGAGTGTTAACCAGTTCCTTCCGGGCAGACACGAGCATCTCAGATTGCTTGCTAAATTCATATTTTTGAATTCGTAACTGCTTATGCAGAGACATTAACTCTTTTTTTGTGCCCTCCCATCTCTTTTTATAAATGTCAATGTCTTCTTTGGCTACAAACAATTTATCAACCATCTTATTTTGCTTATCTAACAATTCACCATTTGCCTTAGCAAATTGGTCACACATATCACATTGAAGAAGATTTGATACCTTTAGAGTATCAGTCATCAAGGAAACGACTGAATCTTTCAAGTTGTTTCTTTTAATTGCTCCATTCTCCAGCTTTAGACTGTTTTTCTCATCTGCAAGTTTCTGTAGCTCCTCTTGCAATGCAATAATCTTTTCACTTGCTTCCACAACACTTTTATGGACCTTTTCGTACTTCTGCTTTAATTGATAGCTTTTTTGAAATAATTCCTCAAAATCATTTGTTGCATCTTAGGATTCTGCCTTGGCGGCTACACAATCTTTCATCAAAGCTTCTTTCTCCTTCATTAACATTTCTAATTATTTCTTCAGCAATAAGACTTCATCAAAATCAATACATTCATGTATGGAATTTGCCATAAAAGCAAACTTATCCTTTAAAAATGTTTGAATTTCTTCAATTGGGTCTGAACAATCATTAGCTTCACCATCAAGTGGATTCAGTTAATGTGTCTTCATCCTACACATAGTTTACAATTAAAGCGGGTGAATCAGTCAACTGACTACCCCAGTTATATGTTCTATCTTCTTATGACACAAGTGCTTTTGTGGAATCAGACTTAGGATTAGAAGTACTCCCTAAATTTGTTGTATTAAACTTATCACTATTAGATGAAGATTTAACATTTGGAGTATACTTCTGATATTCATGTTTCTTCGGTTGTGAACATTCACTTGCGAAGTGACCGAAGTTTGAACAATTGTAGCATCAGACTTTTGACTTGTCAAATCCTATTCTTCTACCAGAATTCAAGTCTTTCCTACTAGTCTTCTTAAGGAATCTCTTTACCCTTCTGGCCAACATAGCACATCAACTCTAGATCATCAGGGTCCACCTGGTCATAATCTTCCTTCGAAAGCTCAGCATTGCTTACTTTACAGTGATAACCCCGTAATACGATGACACTAAAGCTGACACTAATGCCATGTAATCTTTGGTTGTATTAACAAATAAAACCATTTTGCTTGCATTCATTATGTTGCTTGTGGGTATAGAGACATTGCATCCTCTTGACTCATAACTTTCAGAATTAGACATATTCCCAGCATTAGATACACCTTCAGCTACGAAAGCTGTCGCCGGTGCTGAATTGACAAGTTACCAGATTTGTGAGAAATTGTCGCTGCATTCTGACCATAATAAACTTCTGGAATTTGCACTTCTGCATGCATAGTATTCATATTCTTCATTTCCGGATCTCTTACTTATAACATTCCTAACAGTTGTAAGAAAGTCAACTTTGAAAATTCTTTGTCATTCGTGATCATCAGAACATACGATTCCCACTTCACTGGTAGTGCTTTAAGCAGTTTCTCCTTTCATCATCTTTCTTAATGCTAACAGTGTCCATTTCAGATTGTAGATGAAAGAATCGAGAAATCAACGCAGGCATTCCCTCACCATCAAAATGTTTAAAGTTTTCGAATTCTTTCTGAAAAACCTTCTTCTTACTCTTCTTTTACTGTTCGTTTCCTTCACACCTTTCTTTCAAAGCATTCCAGAGTTCTTTCAAACTTTTACGTGTCTTAAATTGATGTAATAACTCTTTTGGTAACGCTTGGGTAAGCGCACCGTAAGCTTTCTACTCTCGGGTATAATCAGCTTTTTGTTCAATTTTCAAGTTTCTTTGCATTATTGGAATATTGTTGTTGTCCACCGGATAAGTAGATCTGTCATCGATCGCAATCCAGAGGTCGCAATCCAAAGTACCGATGTACGATTCATAACCTCTTTCTTCAATTATGATAGTCTTCGAGTTTGAACAATTTAGGAACCTTCTGACTCGTCCCTATCTCATTGTCATAATTGAGTAACGTTTGCATTTGAGATTGGATCGCTGCAAAAGCTTGATATTCTGACATCTCGACTATTGAAATTTCCTGATTATCCGAACTCACACGAACTGAAAGATGCGTGCCCGAACCTATCCGAACTGGATCCGAACTTATCAAAGGTAAGTGAACTCAACTGAACTGGAGGCGAAGTGATAATCTTCCAAACCTCTCCGAACTCTATCCGAACTGAACAAAGTAAGCGAAGTTGTCCGAACTGTAAGTGAAGTAACTAGTAACCAAACTGGATCCGAACTCAATCGGAACTGAAACCGAACTGAGAAGAGTATCCGAACTACTAGCATACTAACTCAAACGAACTCACACGAACCACGACTTTGGAGCGGTTATTCAGCCGAACTCGGACTTCGGATGAAGGTTATTTTCCAAATCCGACGAACTCAAGCGAACTGGACTGAAAATTCAATGTTTTTCGAACGAATCAACTCGGATGGACCAGAATCACTCCAAAATGACCATTTTTACGTCTAGAATGCTCAGAGATGATCAACTTTCTAAAAACACAAGTTTTTACGATTGAAAAACGTGAAAAAATAGAAAAAACACCGAAAAACACTTCGTTTTCAACAAAAACAACACAGAAACGAGCTGAGCAACAAACCACAGCTCTGATACCAATTAAAAATAAGCGGGAACGGTCGATCATGCACAACTTAAGACATTTTGATACGAGAACGAGATAATCGGTGTAAATATAAACTCAATCCTTTATAAACCGAACAAACCAGATTTTACAAGAACTCGGAGCATACGGATTGAAAACACTATGGAAAACATACACATAAGCAACTATGTTTCAAAATTTATAAACAAAACATCTATATATAGAAAATCTCGACTACCCGAACTGGACATTGTCTGAAGTGGCACTTTGGCTGCTAGTTCGTACCGGTTCGGGTCAGTTCGGCTCAACTAGGTCAAGACTTGTTTCTTCTTCTGTTTTTCTTTAATTTGATCCAACATTCTGCTATTTCATGTATTAACAACTTTCTCCCCTTCCAGATCAGGGTGACATTTCCATTAATCCCCCTGTAATCATTAACCATGATCGCCATGTTACTCTAATTCATTATTCCGTTTGTATCATCGGCATCTGAGCGATGCACCACCAACCCCAGGGACTCTCCAATCTTGTCGAACACACCCCCATCCCACAGCTGCGGTGGCACCCCAAAAACTCTGATCCAAGCTAGTCTCTCTGAATCGAACGACTGGCCTCTCTAGACTGATAGCTTAGAGAACTAGGATCGCCAATGATTCTCGTCTTCAAGGAACTCAGATGTCGATCCTGGGTTGTTGAACATCAAGAGGAAGGAGAAACCCCCCAGGTATCTTATTTTGAATTCACAAAACAATCATTCCCCAGAATTTTATCGAGGCAGCAGAGATGGGTAATATCTGAAGCCTGGCCTAGGAGGGCAGAAGCAACCCATTCCTTGAACACTGGAGTCACCATGTCACCCAACTAAATAGCTTTACATACTTCATTGGTGGAGGGAGCTGAGTTCGACACCACCGCTGCAAAGGATTTCCCATACACAAAAGGCTGAGCTATCCCCACCGAGCCCGCCCTTTTAACCACCTCCCTAACAGGAATGGGATTCTGCTGAACAGGGACGTTAAGAATCACCGGCGAACCGTGTCGATCCTATTTCTCAAGATTCACATAGATCTTAACGTTTCTGATCTTCACTTTACCAAGTACCTTCTCTAGCTCCCATCAATCTTTAACATTTGAGAACTTGATGAACCCAAAGATTTCCCCAGCTTTATTCCTACTTTTGGAGATGAAAACGTCCTCCATTTTACCGAAGTTACTGCACTCCCTTTCCAAATCCGCTCTTGAGCACCCATCGGGGAGATTAGCGACGTAGAAGGAGGTGAGAGGCTGCCCGGAGCCGTCCTTCTTTTCCCCTTGAACCGCTTGTCTTCTTCTCCGATCGACCACCTTCCATCCGCCGTTTTCTCCCGACCTTTCCACTCCTACCATCTTTAACCAAAAATCTTATAACCAGCTTATTTAAAGGTTTTGATGTTTAAGTATTTAGTTTATTAGTTTGATCAACAATTTGATAATGATAATATTCAATTTGTTTGTGTAAAATTAACTTGTCCCGATCTAGTGATTTGTACATCGAAATTGAATCGAAAGATCACCGAAAACTCAAGAACACAAAGGGTAAGTTAATCTCAGTTTGTAGCTCAGATTCATCAACGATTACATGTAATAAACTCAATGAACAATTTAATCGAAGATTACAACAAGTTCTCTCAAGATCAAGATAAAAAAACACCCCCTATAAATGTTGAGTCAGAGAAACGAATTGGTGGGTTTGTTGGTTCGGTTGTTCTTCTGAAGATTTGTTCCTGCAACTAACCAATCCAGATATATATAGATATCTAGGTTCGCTAGTATCTGATTGTTGGTTCGGATCAGGCTCTCAAACAGTTCGCTGGTATGAACTTGTCTTATTTTGTGTATAGACTGTTATCAATATATCTCATATATATTAGATATAATGAATCACATTCAAACCCCTCAACACTCTATGAATTACACAAACTACCCTATAACATGATTTAACAATTCTAACTGAACCAACTAGAAATACTAACTGACATACACACACGTCACACAGAAAATGCTCTAACAGACCCCCTTGGCGTGTACTGTATCAGATTTTCAAACTCTTTGAATCTGTTGTTAGTTGATGCATGATAGACATGTCAGGAACAAGACTATGTCAACTGTGTTAATACATGGTTCTTGATCGTCATATGAAGTATCGAATACAAGAATAGACATGCTAGCTTGCTGTGGTCCGAACCCTAGGCGAACTCTAAGTTTGGACATTGGCGAACCCTGTCCGAACTTGAGGTTCGGCTCATCGGGTGTTAGTTAGTATATATAGCTTGTCTTGTGTTGTATTCAGTAGTGCTTGAGTGATTTTTTCTATCTGTGTACACTGTGGTTAATACAAAGACTTTTGTATTTACATCTCGTGTCATCCTCGTTTAACATTGATTTCGATACGATTGAGTAGACGATCATACGCTCACGCATTTTCAAGTGGTATCAGAGCATTAGGTTCAATCTACTGGTCGGAAATCTCTGTTTTTCGGATTTATAACCCCAAGTTTTTCGAAAAAGGGTATCATTTTTTAGTTTGTTTGATCTTCTCGAGTGTGCCTTTCATGAAAGATCTTATCCTCGACTGTTTCTATTGAGTTTACTAGAATTCCCTCTCGAAAATCTCATCCAAAAACTCTGAAAATCACAAATATGGAGTCGAGAGTGTTCGTGTTCATTTGAGGTTCGGACAACTCAGAAATAACCGCTCCGAACTCCAGGTTCAGACAACGTTCGGTTGATTCTTGTTTCGGTCAAGGTTCGGGTTACGTTCGGACATATTTCGGTTGTGGTTCGTACAAGGTTCGGAACACATTCGGTTCTGTATTGGTTAGATATTCTGAAGTTTAGGTTCAGAGAGAGTTTGGCTCATTTCTGTTCGGATCAGGTTCGGAGAAAGTTCGGACGAGTTTTGGAAGAGGTTCGGGTGAACAGTAACCAGTTTTACAAAATGTCTGATTTTCAAGCGTTTACGGCTATTCAAAATTCGGTGCAAGCTACGATGCAAACTATGACGAACTATGATAATGAAATCGGAACAAGTCAGAAAGTTCCCAAATTGCTCAAATTGGAAGATTATCATAGTTGGGTTAAACGATTTGAAGCGTATGTTGATACTAATGATATTGATATGTGGTTGTCATTTACTGATCAATATGTTTATCCTAAAGATGGAACCGGGGAACCAGTACTTCAAAGAAAGATGCCATCTGAACAAAAGAAAGCATATCAAGCGGAAAAGAAAGCATATGGTACTTTGACAATGGCTTTGCCTAAAGAGTTACTACATCAATTTTCGGGTAACTACACATCAAAGCGTTTGTGGGATGCATTGGAAAAGAGATGTGAGGGAAATGACCAATATAAGAAAAGTCGACAAAAGGTTTTAAAGAAGGAATTTGATAGTTCCAAACATTATCAAAATGAATCAATTCCAAATCTGATTGCAAGATTTGCTCACTTAATGAGTGAATAGCGCTTGGTAAGTCTTACAAAAGAAGAAGCTGATATGAAAGAAAAGATTTTGGAAGCATTACCTGAGAAATGGGAGAATTATGTGATGATGATCACTCATGATAAAGAATATCCGAGATTATCTTTTAATGATCTGATTCAAAGAATCCAAGCGAGGGATATGGAATTAATGGTTAACAAGTCACTTCCTGCACAAGTTCAAAATCCTGCTGTGTATTATGGTGATAATGATTCTACCATGAATGCTAGGAAATCTAATATTGTTAGTTCCGCACCTTCTACAGCATATATTGCAGGTAAATCTGAAACTCCTAGTTTTTCTGCTGGTTTTACTGTTTCTGTTCCTAGTTCTTCGACTCAGAATTATTTATCTACTCAAATTACTGATGATTATAATGCTTTAATGTCTGCATTGGTATCTTCATATTTCGGGGATATTACTGGTGCTGTTAGTAATGCCGAATTGACAAATGAAGATTACGATCATATAGATTATGATCATTTAGAAGAAATGGAATTGAACTGGCAGTATGCTATGTTAGTTCGAAGAACGAAGAAATTTTTTAATAGAACTGGCAAGAAACATTGAATCAGGATGGAAAAATTGGATTGGATAAGTCAAAGGTTAAATTTTATAGGTGTTCTGTTTATGGACATTTTGCATGAGAATGTTCAAGTTCCACTGAACATAAATTGAAATATGGTCAACATGCTCATTTGGTTATTCATTCACCAAATGAAGCTCCCAATGTTGAAAAAAATATGTTTCTTATGATGAAAAACTGTCAGAAGTGTTTTGGCATCCAGATGAATTTGCCTGGAATGCAGATTCTGAAGCAAAAATGAAACATGCTCCATTTACTATTGCTTTAACAGCTCATCATGTTGATGATGATGTCTTAACTGCTTCTGATTCAAGTTCCCAAATATCTTTAATTGATGAAGTTCCAGTTAAGATGGTTGAAAGTCAAAAGGTTGAGAGTTTAAAATGTCTTGAGTGTGTAAGATTGGGAAAGAAGAATGCAACTCTTGTGAAAGATTCTAAATTATTTTCTAGAGAAATTGTAGTCCTCAAGAAAGATTTGGAAGAATTCCAGAAGAAATATTATGAATTTGTCCATCTTCATGAGGATGTTTTGAAAGAAAATAGTAAATTGGCAGAAGAATGTGAAAAAGCAAAAGCTAAAGCTTTAGATGCAGCACATGATTTTGAAAATTTGTTTGAAAAGAGTTATCCGGTTCAACAAAAGTATGAAAAAGCATATGCTCTTGTGATTGAATCTGCTGCTACAATTGAGAAATTACAAAACAAAATTTCTATTCTTCAAGATATAAATATTCTTTATCGGGATAAAAATAAAGTTTTGACAAAAGATATTGAGATTTACAAGAAGAAAATAGAAAGTGTTCTTGAAGAATTGTTTGCTGAATGTGAGATTCGAAAGTTACAAACGTATGAATATGATGATCTCAATGCAAAGTTCATCAAGTCACAAAAAGAAGTGTTTGATGCTCAACAGAAAATCTCTGAATTAAAGTTGAAAATTTTGGAGTTACAAAGGCAAATGAAGAATTCAATTTGTCACCGACATTGCTGAATTTCTTATACAAGCACGATAGGAGTGAAGATAGTTCTAAGAAGGATGATATTCACATGGTTCCTCAACCGGTGGATTTATCTGAGGTTACGTCTGCTCCGCTTGATCCAAAAGACGAATTGCATGATTATTTGAAGTTTGCCATTGCATCCAAGAAGAAGAAGTCAAAGTCTAAGAAAAAGGAAAAGTCTTTGGGTGAAGCTCCGAAGTTTAGCTCAAAGTCTATTTTTCTAGAAAATGAACAAGTTTTTGATAAAAGTGGTTCAAGTACTTCATCTGCAACTGAAGAAGAAAAAGTTTTGGTTGAAAAGAAAAAATTGAAAGATATCAAAGCCAAATTCACTAGAGAAGCTAAGGGGAGACAAGCTTCTGGTTCTTCTTTAAGTTCATCAAAGATTCCAAGTTTCAAGCACAAAGGCTTGGTTATGAAGTAAAGGAAGCACCGGTTCAAGCTAAGAAAGTTCCAAAGAAATCACCTCCTCTGAAAGAAAAATCTTATTATTCTGGAAGGTCATCATCTTCAAGGAGTCCATCTCCTAGGTATGACTCCTCTGATGATTTCTTTGATAACTTTGATTCTGAACATTCTTCTGGTTTTCAAAATTCAAAGAATTTTTCAAATGTGCTTAAATTTCGAGAAAGACTTTGTTATGCATGTCGTCAACGTGAACATCTTGCTGCTGATTGTCCAACGACTGCATATATTCACAACACTGCTAAATATGTGGATAACAAAGGTCAATTTTTTTATGAACCATGGTCTCCTAAGATTAAATCAACTCGTAAGCCATCTTGGTCTAAATCGAGTACGCCAGTTGATACTGATTCTGGTTCTGATCAAAAATCAAAATCTTTAAAGATATGGAAACTAAAGATTGTTTCCAAGGCCAACGATGACTATGTGGAAGAAACCGGGCGACCCGATGCTGTTGAATCTGGTCGATTCCAAAGCAACTAATGTTTTATTTGGTGTCGGCAGGTATTTCAGGAAGACCTTTCGGTGATTGAAAATTGCTGATTGTGAAATATCTGTGATAACTTAAATTGCATTTCCAAATTAATATGGTTTTTTAAAATGCTAAACGGCAAGTATCGTGATCAATTTCCGGTTTGTTTTTTTACTCCGTCTCTTTTTGAGGGGGAGTTTGATTTTGCAAAAAAAATACAAAAATAGTGTGTTGTTTTTCAAATGTTAAAAATTAAAATCTATAAATAGAGTTGTCATTTTTAGGGGGAGAATTTTGATAAATGCAAAAATCCAAAAACATTGAAAAATTAGAAATTGTATCCGACATGATTGGGAAATGATGGTACATTGGCTTACATCGTCTGACTCATGGATAAAATAGAAGAAAAAGCCATAAGACCATTTGATCGTGTGTAAGGTAGGCTCGGCAAATCAGAAAGTATTCAAATGTGATATACACTAAATCTGATGCGTGCCCTAGTGGACAACATCTTGATGCATATCTCACGATATATCAAGAAAAGGATATGTGCAAAATAAAATGAGAAGTCATTGTGTATACATGTGTTAATTTTGATTTAAACTTGTTTGATTTTCTTTATTTTGTCAAACGATCGGATTTTCTCTGTGTATCAAAAGATCGACTTGATCGTTGTTCGTTTGATATTCTGCTTTATTTTCTTTGGTGTTTCATATAACTCATCGGACTTTCTCTGCGTGTCCACAAGACCGACCTAATTGTTGTTGAGTTATACAATTTCAACTTTTTTAATTTTCTTATTTTGTTAATTCCGAGGCCTTATCTGCATATCGAAAGATCGATCTTAAGGTAGACGATTTAACGTTCTTATTTCTTTTTGCATAGAACACAGTTGACTATATCATGAATACAAATCATTATGTGATAAATCACAAGTGAAATCACAAAAATGTGATAAGCAAAGCATATCTGAGTATGTCTGATAGTGTGGGGTACACTGGTCAAAGCAAATCTAATCAATACTTTAACAAATTATATCTGCAATCGACATGGCTTATGTGCTACAAGAATCGAAATTGAAATGTAGTTCAGCATGTTATGTTCAATATGATCCCAAGTTGTGATCTTTCTCATAAAAGACAAAAATAGTGTCTGATTATGTATTGCTTTTATTTCTTATTTCTTTACGATTGATCAACACGGTATACGAAATCAATTTCAAAATCACAATATCTTGGAGTCTCGAAGAGACGTTTTGCGCCAAGATTATTTAGGTTAGCAGGTTTCTAAGTAGAAAGAGAACATCACAACTTCAAGTCTTCTAAAGATTGTTGATAAAGAGTTTACACACGATGCAATATCAAGTATTCAAAATTGAACTCATCGTCAAGTCGTGGGAGAGTTTGATTGAAGATACAAGATACAAGTTTTAATGAAGAAGTTGATACTGCACATGCCGAGGGGGGAGTTTGTTAATACATGGTTCCTGATCGTCTATTGAAGATTCGAATACAAGACAAAGACAAGCTAGCTTGCTGTGGTCCGAACCCTAGGTGAACTCCAAGTTCGGACACTGGCGAACCCTGTCCGAACTTGAGTTTCGGCTCATCGGGTTTTAGTTAGTATATATAGCTTGTCTTGTGTTGTATTCAGTAGTGCTTGAGTGATTTTTTCTATCTGTGTACTCTGTGGTTTCTCTGTGGTTAATACAAAGCCTTTTGTATTTACATCTCATGTCATCCTCGTTTAACATTGATTTCGATACGATTGAGTAGACGATCATACGCTCACGCATATTCAAACCGAACCATTTCTAAAAGTATCCTTCATTAGCTTGTCCTCTGACTGGCTAAAGGAATAAACTCTTTGACAGCTTCATAACCATGCATGATATCCATTCTGAGATCTGTATCTGGGAGAATTTGACCCTTTTAACCTGCAAGCTTCAGAAGATAGAAGTTGCAGTTTTTCTTTTTCAAACATAACATTAATCTTGGTAACCTTCTCCTTTGAAGAACCAAGATGATTTGGAATCCGTTTTGAAAACTTGTTGTATCCCGTGTCGATCAGATCGAAAACAAAGAAGAAATCATTTTATTTTTTTATTTTTCAAACTTTATATCAAAACACACCTAAAATCTTTCTGGATTTTCTTAAACCGAAACATAAATGCACTACAAAATTAAACTCTATTTTTGTTTTTGGTGAGAAATATCACGACGTGAGATCATATCAGAGATAACGCATCTAACACACTTCAATTTCAACTTAGTTAGCATGCAGGAAAAGATGATAGAAGATATAATAATTTCTTATTTATTTCAGCATGCACAAATCAATTTTTATAGCATTCTGATATATTAAAGGTATATTATTCAAGCACTGTTAACATGGTCCACACACTTTTCAAAGATATTGGCAACTCATCATTTTTCAAGCTAAGCCATATCATGCAGATATATTCAATCATACAAATATTTGTGTTTGCTTTACAGAAGCTATATCGAGTTTTTTTCAAAAATATCTTTTTCAAAAATGTGTCTAGTGTTGATCGATCATTTTCATTTTTGCTTTTCATTTTCTTTCGTTCATATTTTTAGGGGGGTAGGGGAATTTGAAAATTCAAAAAAAAAATAGTGTTTGTTTGAAATTTAGGGGGGGGGAGAAATTGGAAAATATAAAAAATGGAAAATTGAGAAATTGTTTCAACAAAAACGAGAAGTGATGGTACATCAGCATATACGTTTATCTGCCATGTATAGATTAAGTCTAAAGGTTGTAGGTACTTGCATAATCTGTGATTGTGCATGACTAATCTAATATCTGCAAGTAAGATATAAACATAAAGTTTGCCTGATTATCTTTGGTTATTTGCTTCTTGATGAATGATGTGTGATGATTCTGACATAAATAGAATAAAAGATATTCTGATAAATGCATGTTTTCATTTTGAAAGATTTAAATTTGTTTGATTTTCTTTATTTTCTCAAACGATTGGACATTTTCTGCGTATCGAAAGATTGACCTGATTGTTGTTCGTTTGAGGTTATGCTTTATTTTACTTGGTGTTTTGTATAATTCATTGGACTTTCTTTGCATGCTCATAAGGCCTACCTGATCGTTGTTGAATTATACAACTTCAACTTGTTTTGTTTTCTTATTTTCTCAAATACTTGGGCTTTCTCTGCGTATCCACAAGACCGACCTGATTGCTAGGTATTTGAGGTTTTTCTTTATTTTTGCATGACTTATCAAGGATACTTTTATCTCTACAAAAAATTGATTCTATATGATAAAAATGATCATTTGTCAGTATTTCTGATAGAGTGGAGGCCGAGTTAATCAGTGAATAATAATATTACCTTAAGCATATCTGAAAACGATAAAAATGATTGTTGCATGCTGAAATAAATATAAATGTTGTATTTGCGATTATCTTGGCTTGCATGCTGATTAAAACCGAAATTGAAATGTGCTAGATGTGTTATGTCTGATATGATCTCGCGTCGTGATCTTTCTCGCAAAAGAAAAAAATAGTGTCTGTTTCCGTAGTATATTTTACATTCATTTCAGAAAATTCAAAAATATTTTTGGTGTGTTTTAGCATAAGTTTGAAAAATTAAAAAGACTCTAGGTTTGTTTTGATATAAACTTTGTAAAAGCCAAATATATTTTATTTCTTGTTTGTTTTCGATTGATCGACACAAGATACGAAAAACATTTTCAAACATATATCTTGGAGTCTCAAAGAGACGTATTGCACCAAGATTATTTATGTTGGCCAGGTACTCAAAGGAAAGAGTTAATCACAACTTCAAGTCTTCTAAAGTTGTTGATAAGGATGAAAGAAACTGTGAATCGTCAAGTATTCAAGATCAAGCTACTGTCAAGTTGAGGGAGAGTTTGTTTGACGATATTTTGAACGGATTCTACACTTGAGGGGGAGTTTGATTGAAGATACAGTTTTGTTATGTTGTTAATGATACTGCACACGACGAGGGGGGGGGGGTTTGTTAATACATAATCTGTGCGTCGTGTGAAGTATCAAGACAAGACGATGTAAAGCAAGACAAAGGTCAAGTTACCAGGCGAACCGGATCTAAACTGCCAGTTCGGATCTAGGCGAACTGGCAGTTTTCCTAGAGTTCGCCCAGTCGAGTATAAATAGGAAGTTTCTCTTTGTATTTGGTAACAGTGAGTGAGAGAGAACTGAGAGAGACCACATTTTAACTATGTTTTTTTTGGGTGTTTCTCTGTTTGAGCAGATTAGAGAGTTTGCAATTGAGTCTTTGTTGATTTTAATAAAACAACCTTTTATTTATATCTTGTTCTCTCGTATACGATCGAGCAAACATCTAGTAAGATCCGTCTAACAGTTATTCAATATTTCCAAAAACTTTAGAAAATGATTGTTAGAACCTGGAATGGCAGTTTCTGTTTCAGAACAACGAGAAAGTTGAAAAAATCAAGAATCTACACTAAAGTTCCGAACTGACATGAACTGACACGAAGTGAGTTCCGAAGTGTCAGTTTGGATGGTCATTCATTTCGGAACTGATCACTTAGTATAAATAGTTCATTTGTGTGTAGATCTTGTTAAGAGTTTTGTTAACTATGTTTTTCTGAGTGTGAAAAGCTTGAGAGCTCTGTAATCTTTTGTTAATCAATGGTTTGTCCAACTAATAGAAGATTGAGTTTATTTACATCGTTTGATTGTTTTCGTTATCGAAAGAGTCTAAGCACGATCTGCCCCCACACGCTCTTTCAATGACTTTTAAAAAAAAACCTAAAAATGCGAGGTATCAGTGTTGGTCGATCAATTTTATTTTCTTTCCTTTTACTTTCTTTCATTTATTTAGGCGGAGAAATTTTAGAAAATTCAAAAATAGAGTTTGTTGAATTTTAGGGGGAGAATATTTGGAAAAACCAAAAATTGTGTATTTTACATTTTAGAGGGAGAAAATTAAAATTAAAAAATTAGAAAAATGAAAAGTATAAAAAAATGGAATAATGAAAAATGAGAAATTGATCCGACTATGTGAGAAATGATGGTACATCAGCATATATGTTATCTACCATGGATAAAGTAGATGTGAAGGCTATAGGTTATTGCTTGATATGTGTGATGTGCATGACAAATCTGATATATGCAAGTATGATATCAAGATAATGTCTTTCTGATAACTATGGTTTATCATCTTGATGAGTATTGTGTGATAAATCTGCAAAAATAGAATAAGAGATATCCTTGTGTATGCATGCGTCCTTTTGAAAGATATAAACTTGTTTGATTTTCTTAATTTTCTCAAATGATTGTACTATCTCTGCGTATATGTGAGATTTGAACATTTCTAACATTTAATCTTAGATTTGTCAAATCCCTACTTGTCATCAAAAACTTGTTTTCCAGTTTTTTTGTAATACCTTTGTGATCTCTAAGATAGCATAGCCAATTGCCATGACATATCCATTTCATTTAAATGAACATCATCAATTTCATTCAAATCATCTTTAATTAGTTGAGCCTTGCTAACATCACTAATAAACATTCCAAATGACGATGAAATGAGAGCAGAAACCAACATGGCACAATCATCAGCTGATTTGACAGAAAATGCATTTTGATTTGATGATTCTGGAATCGTAAAGCTATAACCTCTTAATGAATTAGTATCACCAGAAACTCCAGAAATATTTCTAATAAAAGCAGTAGTTGGTGCTGAACTAGGACTTGGTTTAGCCTTAGCAGTGATACTAGTAGCAATTTAACCATGATACAACTCCGGATTTTGCAATTTTGCCGTTGACTTGTTAGAATTCATCATCTCCATCTCACGGGCATGAAGTTTACCAGTTAGATCATGAAACGTTAATGTGGAAAATTCTTTATCATGTGTAAGCAGCAGTACATAATTTTCCCATTTTTCTGGTAATGCCTCCATTATTTTCTCTTTTAACTCTTCTTTGAAAACTCCTTGACAATCTTGACAATCTTGATACAAGAGCCGTATGTTTTCATTCTCGTAATGCTGGAAATTATCAAACTCCTTGTTTAACACCTTCTTCCGACTTTTCTTGTATTGATCATTTCCTTCACACCTTGCTGATAATGCATCCCACAATTGTTTCGATTTCTTGCAAGTACTAAATTAATGTAACAACTTAGTGGGTAATGCCATCGTAAGATAACCAAAAGATTTTTGTTCAAGCTCGTATAGTTTTCTTTCAGCATTGTCAAGGGTGTGAACTTCTTTGAAAACTCCTTGATCAGTTGGATGTGTGTAAAGCTTCATAATCGGAATCCACAAATCGATATCATTCGTGCTTATGTAAGCAGAAAATCGTTGCTTCCAATTTTTATAATCCTCCAACTTCAACAACTTGGGAACTTTCTGACTTGTTCTGATTTCATTATCAAAGTTCAGCATGGTTTGCATTGCATTTTGCAAAGCACCAAAAGCTTGAAACTCCGACATTTTGAAATATCAAAATCTGATCAACCGAACCCTATACGAACTAAAAACCCTTAGCCAAACCCTTTCGAACTGAACCCGAACCCAAATGTCTTTATGCGAACAGGAGTCGGACCCATGGGAACCTAAAAACTCTTAGCCAAACTGAAAAACTTGCCGAACTCTGTTCGAACTAAACCGAACCTCAATCGAACAGAACCTCTCAAACAAACTTGAACAAACTTAGACGAACTGGACTTCGGACGAGGCAAACCTAAGCCGAACCTGAGTTTGGGTGACGGTTATGCCGAACTGAAAGTTCTCCAGGTGAACAAAAACATTTTTCGCTCAAAACACTCGATTTTGGACAGATTTTGACGAGATTTTCAGCAGTAGACCAGAAAATACGATGAGGATTGATTTAGAAACACATTTTGCACCAAAAATGACTCATAAATGATTGAAAACTTGCAAAAACATTCCAAATTTTTGACAAACGACACAATTTGTTTCAAAATGTCCGAAAATAGCAAACACAGATCAGTAGAATGAACCAGAAAGCTCTGATACCACTTGAAAGTTCGTGATCATCGGATCGTCTACTCAATCTAGCTATATTGAACGAGAAATACGTAATTAAGAGTTGTTTTATTGATCAAACGAACAATTACAACTCAGAAACACAAAGAAACATACTCAGAGAAACACCATGGTAAACATAGTAAGCTCAACTCTATCTCTCTTAGTTACCGAATACAAAGGCAAACGTTCTATATATACACGACTGGGCGAACCTTGGGAGAACTGCCAGTTAGCCTGAATCCGAACTGCAGTTTGGACCCAGTTCGCCTAGCAGCTTGAACTTTGTCTTGAACCTTTCATCGTCTTGTCTTGATACTTCACATGACGCATAGATTATACGGTAACACTTGTTTCTTCTCCGGTAACTAGAGAAAATCCCCATTGACCATATCAATCTCCGGTCACTTAAGCATCCCTAGTCACGGTGTGCCACACTACCGTCGGCAAGACCACCATAACTGCATATCACCGTTCACCATACCAGTCTCCGACCACTATATATCTAACTTTTCCGATCACTCAATCTCTGGCCAAACCTATAAAACTTTGAAGGGGAAAATCATGTACCCAAACCAAAGTTTAATACCCAGAATCACATTCAAGAACAAATCAGAAAGGTTCGAACAATTATAGAAAAAATCACCAGGAACAGTGTTCAACACAAAAGAACAAACATTCAAACTCACACTACGATCAATGAGCAACAATTCTTACAGTTCGATTAGGAATCAGAACTAAAAACCATTCAGATATAATGGAAAAGACACGAAAGCCTAACAGATGAGAAACGAAAGAGAGAGGTAACATATTTTCTTGTGTTGTTCCCTAAAATGAAGAAAAAGTATATTATATATCTCAGAAAGGCAAGTCGGTGCCCGATCCAACATCCGATCAATCCAGCACCTGAACCGAACACTTTAATGAGCCATCTCTAAGCCCATCATGTCACGGTTCCACTGCACCCTGCCAGGTGCAGGGAGAGTGTGGGGTCGGCCGTCTGTATCAGATATCACGGAAGAAAATATATGAACACATACACACACAGACGACCAGTCCATTAAGGAAAATTAAAACATAGCATAAACCAAGAGACTTCATATCATAATACATCATCCAAACAAAGGCCCAGTGACCCTAAGACTAGAAAACAAAATTTAGATTCTTAAAACATGAACTAAAAAGGGATATGAATCATTAGGACTAATCATATGTCCCAAAGCACTCCAAAACACGAGCCAGAGTGGGTCCTTACCGCCGTTAGCTATAACAACCTATCTCCACTCCTGTGCCACCTCCCAAGGCTCTGTCAGTTATTTCCCTGCATATAAGCTAAAACACGTCAACAATGAAAGTTTTGGGTGAGCCGTAGCTAGTGACTCATATAAATAGTTTCAAAATACATGCGCACAAATTAATAAAGTTGTGTCCACTAAGGTCAAATCCCAATCCAACACCAAGTCTTCCTTCATTGTATAATACATATATGACATATATGTCCTAACAATTAAATTAAGTCCCATAGAAATGATATGAGACCTCGTGTCTCCTTTAACAGCTTCAAAGTTCTAATATATGCCTAGAGGTATTCATCGAGTACCTTAATGACCTTATCAAGCTCTCGAGGGAGTTAATTGTGTGGGTCTTTCATAGCTTCCAAAATAAGATATACATATATATCGCACAGTATTTACCATAAAACATGTTTAACAACTCATACACAGCAAAACATAAAGTTAAATAAGGAAATTTTAACGGTACTCACAGATACAAGATAGTGAAGTAAACACTTTAGAAAATAGCAAGCACCTAGTCAAAAGGCCAAGTAAATCAATAATAACCTAGCAAATATAGGTACACACATTGCAATTAGATGCTAAACATAGATACACCATTTCCAGACTTAACGATAAGTAAAGAACACGATACCCAAAATCACTAGTTTTGAATAATATTGACCACACGGGACCCTTGGTGTTTATTACGGAACCCCTCTCCTCAAACTGAGGTTCATCAGTCCTAAAACCCTGCCCGTGCCTGTATTACAGGCCTGGTGAATATTCTCAAGTCCACAACGTTTAAATCCAGTCGAATAATTCTTGACAGAATACGGTCTAGAGTATTAATACGGGTGTATTGCCAATAAGTAATACAGTCGTATGTCCCAAATCTCAGTTTTCACCATTTTATCCAACCTCACGATAAGTCTTTATTGTCAGTGTCCTGATATGGTCGGACATATGAATTAGGTTGTATGCCACATTTCCTAATACGAGCGTATGTCCCTTGTCAGCCGTATTTTCATAAATGTACAACCCGCAATACGGTTGGACAATTTACAAATTTTGGTTATCTGGTTGATTCCAGTCGGTTTTAACTCTTGCTTTCTTAACCAAATCACTTAATTAATTCATTAAAGCCTATTTCTAGTCATAGAACTCCATGGAATCAGTTTATACCCATAATCACCGAATCAAGCGCATGCATTAGTAAATTGTACAATAACCATAAAAACTTATACTCATATCAACCAACTGAGAAATCTACTGATCTAGAATTAATGTAGGCTTCCCATGATCTCAACAACTTCGGATGATGCCTGCATGTAAAGATCTAAGCCCATCATTCATCAAGTTCCACCATTCTTTCCAAATAATGGGTTTACACGATTTGCATGTACAATCTAGAGGTTACCTTGGGTTTCTTAGCTTCTGTAACCACACTCCAAACCTTTAGATAACTAAGTCTTAGTCTTCTCTCTAAGGATCAAGCAATAAAGTCATCATCTATATGGATATTTGTTTCTAAAGTTAGAAAGGGTGTATAGAAACTCACCCCAGGGTCTTCATCAAGCTTAATTCTTGATTCCAGCCTCTGGAATGCACTTAAGAGCTCCTCTGGTCGAGCATAGTAGTAGAGAGCAGCTGTTGCATAAATTGGAAGTGTCAAAATGACCAAAATAGTGTTAATTGGTCGTATTAAAACACTCAAATCCTTTTCGGTACGGATACCCTTCCAACTCGACCTGACCGAACCGTATTATCTTCGAAGGATACGATACAGCCTTAAATACGGTTGTATTTCCTAGCCTGATATAGTCGTATTACCTTTAAGACTTAGAAAATTTTAAAGATTCTCTACCCCTAGGTTTCGCTAACGACCACGCTTCGGTTAGGGATGCTACATACTCCCCCCATTAAATGAATTCCGTCCCGAAATTCCCAATTAAAGTTTGAACAAATGAAGGTATTTTCTCTACATATCCCTCTATGACTCCTAGGTAAATTCTGGACCTTAACGAGCATCCGACTTTACTTTAACATCGGTACCGGCCTGTTCCTCCTTCGCTTTTTCAACATGCATTAAAAAATCTTTGTCGGTGGCTAAGTGAAATTGAGCTTTTCGTCTATTCGAATTTCATTAAGTGGTGTTACTAGTGTCTCATCAGTTAGGTACTTCCGCAAGTTCAGTACCTGGAACACATTGTATATCCCGCTCAACTCTACAGGTAGTTCCAATCTCTATAAGTCACGCTATCGATTCTTGCGAGAAATCTTAAACAGACCTATGTAACAAGGACTCAACTTCCCACGTTTCCCAATCTGATGATGCCTTTCCAAGGGAAAACTTTAAGCATCACACGGTCACCCACCGTGAATTCTAGTGGCCTTCGGCTTTTGTCCGCATAACTCTTCTGTCAATCTTGTCACTACTAGAAAAAGGGCCTTCCTTGACACGCGAACGATGACACTCGGTCCTTTCTTGACGCGCAAAAAAGGGTGTCATAAAAAACCTGTCAAGAATTGAAAATTTCCAAGGCTAGATGACGCGCGTTTTTAGGCATCATAAATTTCTGTCGTAATTTATAAAAAAAACAAAGACGAAGGACACTTTAGAACTGCGTGTCAAGAAATTTCTGTCGTTTTATATTTTTTTAGCCCGCCAAATTTTTGCCCTAAATATTATTCCCGCTCACATAGCTCACACATTCCCAAAATTTATGCCCTAAATATTTTCCACGGTGAATACCATAGTCCCATACCACTGTTCCTTGCCACGGTTCCTCCGATTATCACAGTCCAACTCTTCGCCTACATATGTTCCTCGCCACCGTTCCTCCAATTATCACAGTCCAATTCTTCGCCTACATATGCTCCTCGCCACCGTTCCTCCGATTCCTCCCCTACATCTGCTTCTCCGACTCAATCGCGGCGCTGTTTGAGTACGCATCGTTTTGAGTTAGGTAGGATTCATGTTATCTTCCTTCGACTTTAATTTCTCTATGTTCTTCATCATTTTGATTTAGGTATGCATCGTAAATTTAGGTTGTGACCTATATTTTTATTCGATCTTTTATAGATTTCTTGAAGGTAGCAGTTCGTACTGCCATCAGTTTCTGGAAATCGGGATAGATTTCTTCAGTTTTGGACTTATCTCTTGACGATATGAAAACCCTAGAGCAGAGCTCGTAATTTTGGCCCTGGACTCTCTCCCCGTTTGCGCAAACTGGTAATTTTTCTTCCTTTTTCTCACTCAGTGTTCTTACAAACTAGGGCTATTTGATTTATTAGTGTTATAACAGACAAATCTCCAACAACTCTTGGTCCTTATTCCCAAGCAATTAAGGACAATAATACTCTATTTGTGTCTGGTGTTCTTGGTCTTATTCCTGAGGTTTTAGGACAATCATATTTTTTTTCTCGGTTTATGTAACTATAACATTTATGATTTAGTTATGTTGTGATACTTGTGCAGACAATAATACTCTGTTTGTGTCTGGTGTTCTTGGTCTTGTTATTGGTCGAGATTCCATTGAACGCGTATGATGGATTTTATTTGGTCGTGTTTTAAGTGGTATTTTGGATGGTCTCCTCACTGCTATCTATGTAGTTTGTTTGAAAATTCTTGGTAAGTACACCACAACCTATTTAACCCTGTTTTTCAACCCTATCTTTATGGCGAAATGGGTCATCAAACACTGCAAATTGTTAGTCAAAGAGGGCTACCAAAGAAGAATTATGCAACACATGGTACATAAACTTTTGATTGTGTTAACAACATATGATGCGCTTAGATTTCCCAGTTATCTCACTGCCAAACCTGAGTTTAATGATATTGTTGCAACTTATTGGAAGGTGAAGGTTAAGGGTTGTTCTACGTATGCTCTTGTCTACAAACTAAAGCTTTTGAAGCCTGGTCTCAGCTTTTATAGAGTTAAGAGGGTTCTCAAATCCACCACATCATTTCTTATACCTTTTCTACAACAACCCTTACCCGTGTAACCCTTCTTTTGATTAAGATGATTGGGAAAATTATGCCAAGAAGGCAAAAGAACTGGAAAGCAGGTTCAAATGCTTGGTGAGGATCTTCTTGTAACAAATCCCAAGGTAAAGTAATGTTTAATTGGGTAGTTATGATCAGAACAACCATCAGTTGAGAAGTTTGAGTGAGAATAGCTTTGATTTCACATACACAACCTCTTGAAATTGTGTAAATTCTAAAAGGATTAAATCCATTAAATAGCAACATACTTTTTAAGAGTTTCAAAATCTGCTATTTTAACTATATTACTATTAATTTGTAGACAAGGTTGCAAGCACAGGCTGTGGTATTAGAAGACTTTATAGACATCAAGTCCTCAAACATTCTTCTCTCTGATGAATTAAAGCCACAGGTACAAGCCCTGATTGTTTGAAAAATCTGAATCTACTTTGTTCATGTTTGTGAATTTGTAGACAAGGCTACAAGCACAAGGTGCTGGTGTTGAATTTTTGAGACAATTTGTGTGGTACAGTACGTCTTTTCTATTTTGCAATTATTGTTATAACTTCTTGGTTGTAAAATTAGCAAGATAACACACAATTATGGGTCAAGGGTTATAATGGGTGCTAAATGGTTTCATTCTTATATGAAATGATGTGTTAGAGTCATTCAAAAGGTTTAAGTCAAAATGCACATGTTTAGGGTCAAGATTAATGTTTTCCTCTAACATATGTACTATTTTTGTATCCATGATTGTTTAACTAATTCTGTGGTAATATTATTTCGACCTAATGTTCACTTTTATCACAGTGGTCATTCTAGGAGGTACTACAAGGAAAGGAAGTTTGGTGTCACTACACAAGTGCATATTCGCCAATCACTTAACGCCAGTGCTCGCATATCGCTGTCTGCAAACACTCTTAAAATTTGCTCCTAAATGAATGATATATCTTCATCATACTATCTATCATAAACAGATATATTTATTGGTCTAAGCCTGATTTTGGCTTTTGGTATGTGATCAGTAGTTTCATGTTTGTGTGGTTGATTATACTAAATGCTTAATTATGTTTTCAAGTTCTCTTTCGTGTTTGCTAATTCCATTCAGTTTCTGTCATGGTTTTAAGTGCTTTTGTAGGAGATGTTTACGCCTTTCTTTATCTTCGTTTTGTTTGATTAACAGGTAGCAAACAGTTGCAATGATGGATCTGACATATCCCATGAAAGCTCTGAAAATGAAGTTTCTAACCTCGATGATTAACAGGGCCTGTTGTAGATCTTTTAGCAGGTTCAGCAACTGGAGGGACTGCTGTTTTATGCACATATCCCCTAGATTTGCCTCGCACCAAACTCGCATATCAAGTGAGTTGCTCTATCACGTACTTGTGTGTGTTAGCTGTGTGTATATACATCATAGGATTTTATCATCTCGCTATACACTTATGTTTTGAAATGTTGGTTTTGCTTTTTTTTTTAGCTTGCAGGGGGTTCTACATCAACAAGAGAAAGGGATGGTGGCTGACTAATTTCGTAAGACTCCCTAATCAGTATTCAATTTCAAAAGAATAGATGGAACTTCCTTTCATAAATTCCAAATTTTAAATTGTCACATGCATGAAATTGGTCATTAGGTATCATCATCTAACACTAAAAAACTAAAGATTAATTTCTTTATAGCTGATTTTGTATGCAAGTAAAAGGCATATAGTTCCCAGATTTTCTTTGCCATGATGCACAAAATCCCTAATAACAAACGGTTTGTAGGTGGAGGAAATCCAGGAAATAAAAAAAGAAAAAAAAAAGATGGTATTCTGACTATTCTCCTTTGAAATACATCTCTCATCTCCTATGATGTTCATGAATCCATAATATAATAGGGAATATAAATATTATATCTTATATCCCTAAATCTCAGTAGCTAATACCCACAGACTAAGGCTACAGTAAGTAACAGCATCCATCTAAAATCATTTGAAATAAACATAAATATATATACGACTGAATCTTCTGCAAAAATTTTCATAGGTCTAATTTGTTTTCTGTATGGGTTGTTCATCTGGTGCCATCTTCTTAGGTCTGGCCTCTAGGTGCTCTTATTTTTTATATGTCTTATTTGTTTTTTGTATGGGTTGTTCATCTGTTTCGGTTCACACATGTCTTGAATTAAGTTGTTGAATAGAGTATGCTGATTTTATAGTTTGGGCTATTATCCATTGTAATGCATTTAATCAATTTACTAAAAATTTGAAAACACGTGTACAAGGTATTAGTCTTAGTTTCAAGATGTCAATGATTTATTTCCCTCTGTATATTGTTCTCCAATGCAGATTTCACATATACATTATCATCACCGAAGAAAAAAGGTCGCTACTGTAGTAGATGGTCCAGTTTCAGCCCTTCTAAACAAAGACTGCTCTACACTTGCCATCAGGTATGGTTACACGGACGCTAATATTATACCCCAGCCTCTTTTAGCAGTTATGGGTAAGTTTTCCTACTGTTCTTAATCTGATGCTATTTGGTTTCACATGTTGGGTAAGTTTTCCTACTAATTTCATTTGGTGTTGTAATTTTTTCGTGAATTAAGTAAATTACATGTTGGGAAAGCACATTTTTTCTTATTTACTATGACAAAAAAGTGTAAGTATATTACATTTTGCTATAACAAACCCATATATGATGTGCTGTATAATCTGATTTCTTCACCTAATGCTCAATGACCAGGTTAAACATGGGTTAAAACAAGTCTTTTTTGTAGTAGTATAGAGATGGACATACAACTGTTGGTTAATCTTATCTGGATGAAGTTGATTCAATCTATGCAGGAGCTTTATCAGGAAGAACCAGGGGGCAACGAGCTCTCACTTTTTACCCAGGAAAAAAGATAACTCAGTTGGGAATGGTGATTGTTAATTTAAGAAGTTGACAGTTCATTATTAGTGACATGTTGTCCAACGTTATGACCAGGTTTGCTATGAAAGGCAGAATCTTGTTATC
The DNA here is from genome assembly GCA_039602395.1 of Deinandra increscens subsp. villosa. Lineage (NCBI taxonomy): Eukaryota > Viridiplantae > Streptophyta > Magnoliopsida > Asterales > Asteraceae > Deinandra > Deinandra increscens. Next base: position 26,462,863 of record JBCNJP010000017.1, on the reverse strand, counting down.
AAGTCAAGATATGTGCAAGTACTACTTAAACAAATATGAGTTTTATTGACATTTATGGGAATAATTTAGATCGATATATATCAATGTATGAAACGTATTGGTTTGCTATATATATGAAATGCATTATTGCTATAAGTGTATTTTATTTTGTAATATTAGGTTAATTTTTATTTAATGTAGAAATTAGTGATTCTATTAAAAATAATGTTTTTTTTTTTACATTCTTGACGCGCAAAAATGTGTGTCATCGTTTGTACAATGCTTTAAACGGTGCAGCCTTAATGTTGGAATGATAGCTATTATTATAAGAGAATTCCATCAATGGTAGGTGGATATCCCAGCTACCACCGGATTCTATAACACACGTTCTTAGCATATCTTCTAGTGTTTGGATGGTTCTCTCACTTTCACCATCTGTTTGTGGATGGTAAGTCGTACTTAGATTCAGTCTGGTTCCCATGGTCTGCTGAAAGCTTTGCCATGACTAGACACTATAAACAACGATACACAGTGTCTAGTCACGATCTCATCCACGTATAACTTGGCTAAACACTCAAGGAAATATGTTTCCTTGATCGTAAGGAAATGGGCCGCCTTGGTTAGGCGGTCCACTATTACCCATATTTCGTCCTTAACATTACTTGTTCTTGGAAGTTTCGTCACAAAATCCATCCTGATAAACTCCCATTTCCACACGAGTAGTTCCAATTGTATCAAGTATCCAGATGGTTTCTGGTGCTCATCTTTCACTTGCAAACAAGTTGAACATTTTTCCACGATTTTTGAAATTGCTTTCTTCATACCAGACCACCAATAATTGGCTTTCAGGGTTTGGTACATCTTATCACCACTGGGGCGCATCATGTACTTTGACTTGTGGGCCTCATTAAGTATTAGCTCGCATAATCCTCCAACTTTTGGTACCTATATCATGTTTCCCATTCAGAGGATGCCATCAGACCCAACTATCAAACCTTTAACGGTTGTCATCATCTTTTTTTTTTCATTCAGATCTTCTAACTACTTCTTTGAGCTTCCTTGATTTCCTCAATTAAGCTCATGTGTACGTCTAATCGCATAGTCCGTACTTGAAGCGGTTTTAATTTTTCCTTTTCGACTCAGTGCATCAGCCACCATGTAGGCTTTCCTCAGATGGTATGTGATCTCACAATCATAATCACTAAGTACTTCCATGCAACGCCTTTGCCGCATGTTCAATTCGTTCTGGCTAAAGAGATTTTGTAGGCTCTTATGGTTAGAGAAAACCATAAGTTTTGAGGTGTATCCTAATAGTTCATAATCGTCTTTTATAAACTTAAAGCTTAAATGCAATAGTGGTGTTAAAGCTGACACATAATTGTCATATTTTAATACGCACCACAAAATGCAACAAGCTTTTGGTGTCGTTTCCGGGGCACAAACGAGGATTTTGAGAAAAGTCCAGGTTGATGGCCTAACTTTTTATTTATTTTTATTTTTATCTCCTTTAGACCTATTTTAATTTTCTTTGGGAAATATTTCAAGGATAGATAGACATCCAGAGGAGTATTTTGATTATAATAATGGTTGGCCTCAATCTGTGTGTTGTAGAATATGCGGTGGTCCTCATTACTCTCGGGACTGTTATATACTAGCACGAACGTCTACGTTTTTGCGAGTGGATACTAACCATTTTCCATGTTCCTCTTCATAGTCGGAGCAAGATAGTACCTATTTCCATAACTACGTTATTACGAACGCAACAATTGGCGAGAAAGTACTAGAATGCCGATTGAGGAAGAAGAACCCACATTTTCACCTTCAACTTCTTGCACACATGTTTCTTTTTTTTTTCTTTTTTTTCTTTTTTTTCTTTTTTTTCTTTTTTTTCTTTTTTTTCTTTTTTTTCTTTTTTTTCTTTTTTTTCTTTTTTTTCTTTTTTTTCTTTTTTTTCTTTTTTTTTTGTAAATGGTACGCTGAACAAAACTACGAAGGCATGATCCATGAATATAATGAATACTTACCATATACAGAAGAAACACCTTACTTCCATCAAAAAAGTGACCTCGAAGAGATGGCAAAAAGATGCTTGCTCATATAAAGGTTATGGAGGACTAATTAAAAGACTACGAAGTGAGGAAGAATAAATCATAGACAAGGAAGTGATATCAGATAAGAAACCTCAAGAAGCCATCATCGACCCCTGTTGTCCTGAAACAATGCAACTGGACACAACCCCTTTGATCCCGATCTTGACTCCCCGAGAAGATGAACTAGACCCGGAGAAGCCTGAAACGTTAGTGCCAGAGGAGACTATTGTCTCTATCCATTCAAAAGACACTGGTAAGGAAAAACCCTTACCAACTCACGAACACATTTCTTACTGCTATTCCGGATAATGTAAGGTTTTCCAAATCAGATGTTACTTCACCTAAATTAGAAGAATTACAGAACGTTATTTTCACTAAGCAACAATCACTACACTTTGAACACTTTTCTGATAAAAATTATATTCCATGTTTTATCAAAAAGAAGCTTAAAACTACTATAGTAGATGATAGTCTATGTGTGGAATCTGATGCCTTATTTTATGCTAGATAAGTTAAAATTAGGTGAACTAACCCCATTCTGTATATCTCTCATTCTCTCTAATCGATCTATCTGTCATGCAAATGGAATAATTAAGGTTGTTATAATTCGTGTAAGTAACGTAAATATTCTTCCGATTTCATCATCCTTGATGACACCCCTCTCATTCTCGGAAAGCCTCTTATAGACACTTACAGAACGGTGATCAACCCAAACAACAAGGAGATGATGTTGCAACTCGGCGATAACAAACTTTCCGTAGAGGTTAAAGGATCTCTGATCTATCCGTCATATGATGACCCTCCTTTGCTGCCAGAAGAAGAAGAAGAAGAAGAAGGAGAAGAAGAAGAAATAACCTAGGACATCATGGAAAAGGAGAAAGACCCACTCCCGATGCAGACAAAATTCTACATGAATCTATCCAAGAAATTGAAGCTAACCCAGAGGAGGAAGCCTTTACAGACAAACTGGTTGTTAAAGAATCACCCCTTTGGAGCTTAAGGAACTTCCAGACCATCTGGAATATGCCTTCTTGGATGAAGACGGCACTTTGCCTATGACCATTTCTATGCACCTGAGTAAAGAAGAAAATGAAGCATTACCTGCTATTCTAAGAAAACATTGGAAGGTGATAACATGGAAGCTCACTGACATAAAAGGAATTAACCCATCGGTCTGCACACACAATATTCTCATAGGAGATGTGTATAAACCAGTTGTCCAAACACAAAGAAGGGTCAACCCCAACGTACAGGACGCGGTTAAGAATGAGGTAGTTAACCTCCTTGACGCTGGTCTTATTTATCCCATCTCAGATAGCTCATGGGTGAGTCAAGTTCAAGTGGACACAATGAAGGGAGGAATGATCGTTATCACAAATGACAAGAACAAAATCATTATGACATGAACATTCACTGGCTGGAGAGTCTGCATTAACTACTGAAGGCTCATTGACGCCACAAGAAAGGACCACTTCCCTCTGCCCTTCATCGACCAAATGCTCGAATGTTGGTCCGGATATATGTATTACTGCTTTCTTGATGGTTTTATGGATATTTTCAAATATTCATCGACCTAGAAGACCAAGAGAAAACAACATTTACATGTTCGTATGGCACATTCGCCTATAGACGTATGTCGTTCATCCTGTGTAATGCTCCTGCCACATTTCAGCGCTGCATGGTTGCCATCTTCCATGATATGATAGAAAAGTCTATAGAAGTTTTCATGGATGATTTTTTGGTTTTTGACATTCATTTGATCATTGTCTGCATAATCTGGAGAAACTGTTCGCCCGATGCGAAGAAACTAACCTGGCCCTCAACTGGAAAAAATGTCACTTCATAGTTTAGGAAGGGATAGTCATCGGCCATAAGGTCTCCCATGCAGGAATAGAGCTGGACAAAGCTAAAATCAACACCATTTCACGACTACCACCGCCTTTTTTGGTTCGCGCTATTCGCAGTTTCCTCAGACATGCTGGGTTCTACCGACGCTTCATCAAAGACTTTTCAAAAATTTCACGTCCCCTGATGAAGCTGCTTGAGAAGAAAGCTATCTTCAACTTCTGCGAAGACTTCATGGATGCCTAATGTATTTTTAAGTTTCACAACCCTAGTAGGCATAGAATTTTTTTTTTTTTTGCTTGCCTAAGTGTTGTTAAGGAATTTTCGGTTGGTTATTTTCTTTCTTAGTGTTAGTTTTTTAGCGTCGTTCATACCATCCTGTCTAATGCATTAATGTTTGAGTGCTTTGTCTCTTTTGGTCACAGGTCCGAGTCATATACTTAAAACATATATATTTATCAATTTAACTAATAGTGCTCTTAATTTTATTTTTGTTGTTAAAGATAATACAAATAGCATAACAATCATATATTTAGACTGAATTTTTGACTTGTAATGAAGTCTTTAAATGAAATGAGTATACCTAAAAGGAAAAACAAGTAAAAACAAAAAGTAAATGTATAATTATTATGCTACTTTCCCTTATTTAATAATGAAAAAGAAATTAATAGCGAAAATGAAAGTTATGAGAAAATTATTAGATTATTAAAATATATTTTGGCTTTATTCTTTTATTTAATACCTTTATCACTTTTGGTCTTGGATAAAGATCTCACTATGTCAAAATTCACCTTTGGCCACGGAAATAAACTGTGACCAAAGGTGTTTGGTCACGTTTTTTTATCCATTCCAATCGACACCAAAGGTCCCGTCACCTTATGTATCCTACGGCCACGTTACAATATCAGTGGCTGAAGCCACCTAGAAGCGTGGCTAAAGGATACCAATATTTGTT